>JAJMJI010000007.1:0-509365 GCA_030563505.1 Candidozyma konsanensis | reverse complement strand
ACTGCTGATCTTGGCGTTATTAGCACCACGCCTTAACCAACTGGGCCAAGGGACCATTTACAATTCTGTGAAGGATGCGACAAAAGACACAATACCGGATTGGAGAGGTCACGAGACCAAATGCACGTGATCTACCAAGCCTCATGAGACCTTTTAGTCAAGCCTCACATCGGATCTACAACTGAAACACAAAATTAATTATGAGCATGAGTCCACAGAGAGACCAGACCTGAAGTTAAGGGAGGGGTCTTTCGTGTCGTACGACAATGGACGAAGGCTTGTACGTCTGGTTTAGTGGGTTCGGTTTTATAGAGATATAGAATTCGGTTTTGAGTAAGCTGGCAACAGTTTACTTAGGACGCCCTGCTAATACATTCGATTCAAAAAAAAAAAAAAAAAAAAATTTATAAAAATAGAGAATTGGGTTTTAAGTGAACTGCAAACAGTTTATTCGAAACGCCCTGCTAATACATTCGATTCAAAAATAGAAAAATGTTATGGGTTCGGTGTTTTAGCGATATAGAACTCTCTTTTGGGCAAAGTGGCGCCACTTTACCTAGAACGCCCTGTTGAAAAATTCGAAAAAGAATTAGATTGAAAAAATAAAAAAAAAGAATCACTGGAGGGTCCAGTAGACCCAATCTTCATAGCTTGTACGAAGACCTGATGTTTTTGTGAGCCTGAATGATTTCTTTACTGGAGGTTCAACACTACATGCCATATCAATAACTCGGCCGTATATTTCATTAGCAGTTGGTTGTTCGGAACACTGAACCTACAACCGATACACGAAGTACGGACTCTTGTCACCCATTTGCAAGAGCTCCTCCTCAGTCTTGTCCTCCCACTTACCCTCAGCAATCTCGCGTCTTCTCTTCTTGTTGATCAGGACGTAAATAAATACGTTTAACACTGAGATGATCAATGCCATTCCGGCAAACCCCAAGGCCATTCCATGCCCGAACTTGTAGTTAGGAGCATCTTGTTCTCTGAAGATGTTGGAGGAGATCACTCCACCGAAATTGCCGAATCCAATCTGCAATCCCATTCCCACAGCTCTTTTATAGGAACCAGCCAAATTGTTAGAGAGCCAGATGACAACAAGAGGGTAAGCAGCGGCTCCTAGCGCAATAGCGTAAATGCTGCCATAGATGGCTTTAGGTGACTTGACGGCATCTGAGCTCAAGCAGACTGCAAACCCAATGCAAATCAGGACAAGGTCGAAAATGAGGAAGTATGCTCTGTAGCCCGTTTTGGCAGAGAGCCATGCTTGCAACACACACACAGTGGTAGCAAGGACGTAAGGTGGAACACCCAAAAGCTGCGTTTGAGTGGTAGTGTAACCCAACCTGTAAATGATGCTTGGGCCAAAGAGGGCCGAAGCGTAAAGTGGCACAATGATACCGATCACAGCCAAAAACTGGGTCCAAGTTTGCCAGTCTTTCAATACTGCCCAGACCCACTTGGTATCACGGCCATCTGCCTCTGCTCTAACTTGAAGCACTTCTTCTCCTTCAACTTTCTTGTCGACATTGGTGGAGTATTTGACCTTGTGAATGACAAATCTCCGTTCCTTTTCTGTCAAGAACTTGCAGTCCTTAGGGTATGATGGGAAGCAAGTGTATGAGTAAATAGCGACCACAAATGTGAGGAGGCCCTCGATGATGAAGATCCATCTCCAGCCGTTGTATCCACCGATTCCTCTCATCTGAGCAATAGCAGCAGCCAAAAGACCAGAGAAGGCACCAGCTAAAGTGGCTGCACTGTAGAAGACTGCCTGTCTCACGAGAATCTCCTTCTTCAGGTAGTACAGCGACAAAAGGTAGGAAATACCGGGGAAAAGGGGAGCCTCAAAAATACCCAAAAGTGCTCTCGTTGCCAAAAGCTGATTGTAGGTTTTCACAGTGCCCATCAAAGTCATGACAATGGACCAAAGCACCATGGTAGTAGGAATGTAAATCTCGGGCTTAACACGATACAAAAGCATGTTGGAGGGCATCTCAAGGGCGGAGTAAAAAAAGAAGAAGATCATCAAAGCCATGTTGAACTGATTACCCACAAGCTTCAAGTCCACCATAAGTCCTTCGATCTTGGCATTTCCGATATTGCCTCTGTCGAGGTAACTGAGCAAGTACAAGACAGTGAAGAGCGGGATGAGACGGAGGTCGAGCTTCCTGAGCAACTTCTTCTCATCGATGTCGGAGAAATCCTCTTCTTTTTCATCAACCGAGTCGACAGTCACGTCAACGGGTTCTTTTCTGATGGTGTCGGAGAAGGAGGATGTCTCCTCCACTAAAACGCTAGGCTGGTCTTTTGAATTCATGATGAGGATTCATTAGAAATTCCCTTTGCTCTTTATACCTCTTGATAAACCTGTATTTTTTATAAAGAGGAGAAGGGCGATGAGTCTTGCAGCCTTCCCCAATAATTCCGGGCAATGGAAGCATTAGGTGCATTAGCCGCCCTGTACTCAAAGTGCTAAACGGCTACCATATACAGAGGAGCCGTACTACTAATCTTTGGATTTACTAGCAGTGAAATACTTCATATGCTTAAAGAGATCCAGTGTGTGAAAGCCGTGGCCATACTCGTGTGCTTACTCTAGCAATAACGCCAGGCCAGCCAAGGCTAATTCCTTTTGCCTGATGATCGTCAAATCGAGGGGAGTAAGGAGAATTCGGTAAAATAGCCAAGGAAAGTTTAAGCTGGGTGATATACGCTCAATGTGGGGTCCGGTGGGGAATCTCGTAAAGCAATGGCAAACAAGGCGTGCCAGAGCAGTTCTATTGATGTCGAGAAAAAGCCGTTACAATTCTATTGTGACAACAATGCAAATAATTCCTCTATTAAAGTGAAGCAGCTTACTTTGTTCTGGGTAATTCAACGTTCCCCATACATTTCCGCGTTGACCCCAGAAACAGCGAGGCTGTAGCCTTGCGCCATCTGTGCGTCGAGATTCGAACCACGGAAAATTCGGAGTTTTGCTTCGTTAAAAGCAACTACTGGGGCTTGGCTAAAACACCCTCTTTCTATAATTTGTCCGCTACTCCGAAACGCATAGCGGACCCAGCCAAAACAGTCCTTTTATGTGGGGTTGATCTGAGGCTCTCGCTAATTAGATATTTTTGGGGGAGTCTTAGAGCAAGGCATGGTTCAATTCATCTCGACACACGATAAGGTCAAGGATCTTGCAGGATGCCAGAAGCGCTGAAAGTGGCAAAAAAGTGGGCAGTTACGAAATTGGCGGACCGTTACTCCTCCTGAGGGGGAATACACAATGCAGCCTTATTAAGGCTCTCTGGACGAAAGGAAAAAATGAAGAGGTTGGGTAGAGCAGTGCGGGTGGTTCGTAGTATGGGGACCCCGCCTTACTATTTCTGGTAGTATTTCTCGCAATTGGTCCAACAGGGAACATCTAGAACAACGCTTCCTCTGACCCGTGAACTCTGGCTCGTAATTAATTTTGGGTATGAGCTGACTAATGACTTTTTGTGTGTTTTCTGGGGTTTTCCACAAGTAGGCGATTTCCACAAGTAGTTACTTTGCTGAAATCCGCGTTGTCTCATTCACGGAATGGCTGCGAAAAAATGGTTATGAGCGGAAAGTGCAAATGCGTTGTGGATTGAGGCTATTAAAAGTATTCCACCACGTCACCAAAAACGATCAAGAGTCTTTCTCGAGACAGTTTAAATCAATTAAAATAAAAAGAGGGCAATTTAAAAAAAAAGCACTTGCCGATTACTTACCAAGGTTAGTGTCTAGGCTTGTGGTTGCAGTAGGTACATCTTCAAAGACACTAGGACAAAGTACATGGTTTTTACTTGGTCACTGTATACAAGATGTCCACCTTAATCAGTTGATCGAAGCAAAAAAACGAAAAGACATTCCTTTTGATCTTGAATCTTTTTCGCTCTTTGAATCGATTTGTGCTCCGAGTTATCGGCCTTGAACTAACTTATCTTCATGTCCTTCAGTGAGCCAGCTCAAACACTACCTCACTCGAAAAACGCTTTTATCAAATAAGCAAAGGAAAATACTTCACACCTCTCAGCCTTATCTACCATTCTCGGCGTAACTCCGAGCTGGACAGCGGCTGATAAAACGTGGGTCCTGCACAGATGCCGTGCTATGGCCAGAGTCAGTTTGACTCCGACAAACGTGGCCCTCCTTATCGATAAGAGATGTGCACGAGCTGCAGGCTTGGTGGATAAGTAATATGCTTTTTCCAGGCTATTTCAAAGCCTATACAATATCAAACACAGCTACTTCCACCCGCCCTACTACTTCCCATGATGACTCATTGATATTGGCTAATGAAGAGAAGAAAAGCTTAGGTGAAGTCACGTGCATGGTGGGAATCAGCGACACACTATGGGAAGAGAAAAAAACGGTTACTCATTTTCAGGATATCTACCACATTCACAAAAAAAATGACAAACCCCCAGGATATCGCCGGCGCTTTCCAAAGAGCTATGTCCATCTCTGAGTCAGGATCTCCTCATGCCGTTCTGACTTCTCCTACTCAGTCTTACTTGGCTCAGGTTGGAGGCCTCAATCTGAAGGCTACCAAGGCGTTGAAGCCCTTCTCCACTGGTGACATCAAGATCTTGTTGTTGGAAAACGTCAATGCCACTGCCATGAACATCTTCAAGAACCAGGGCTACCAGGTTGAGTTTTACAAGACCTCTTTGCCTGAGGACGAGTTGATCGAGAAGATCAAGGATGTGCATGCCATCGGTATTAGATCCAAGACCAAGTTGACCAGCAATGTTCTCCAGCACGCCAAGAACTTGGTTACAATTGGTTGTTTCTGCATTGGTACGAACCAGGTCGACTTAGAGTACGCTGGTAAGGCCGGTATTGCTGTTTTCAACTCGCCCTTCTCCAACTCCAGATCCGTGGCCGAGTTGGTGATTGCTGAAATTATTACTTTGGCTAGACAGTTGGGCGACCGCTCCATTGAAATGCACACTGGAACCTGGAACAAGGTTTCTGCCAAGTGCTGGGAGATCAGAGGTAAGACCTTGGGTATTGTAGGTTACGGTCACATTGGCTCTCAGTTGTCTGTTTTGGCTGAGTCCATGGGTATGAACGTCATTTACTACGATGTCACCATGATCATGGCATTGGGTAACTCCAAGCAGGTTGACACCTTGGACGATTTGTTGCAAAGAGCCGACTTTGTCACTTTGCACGTTCCTGCCACAGCAGAGACCAAGAACTTGTTGTCCACTCCTCAGTTCGCTGCCATGAAAGATGGTGCTTACGTGATCAATGCTTCTAGAGGTACTGTCATTGACATTCCAGCTTTGATTGAGGCCATGAAGGCTGGCAAGATCGCTGGTGCTGCTTTGGACGTTTACCCACATGAACCAGCTAAGAACGGTGAGGGCTTGTTCTCCAACCAGTTGAATGGTTTCGCCGAGGAATTGTGCTCTTTGAGAAACGTTATCTTGACCCCTCACATTGGTGGTTCTACCGAGGAGGCTCAGTCTGCCATTGGTATCGAGGTTGCTACTTCTTTGACGAGATACATCAACGAAGGTAACTCGACTGGTGCCGTTAACTTCCCTGAGGTGTCTTTGAGAGATCTCGATTTGGACCAGGAGAACACCGTCAGAGTGTTGTACATTCACCAGAACGTTCCCGGTGTTTTGAAGACTGTCAACAACATTTTGTCCAACCACAACATCGAGAAGCAATTTACCGACTCTAGAGGCGATGTTGCCTACTTGATGGCTGATATTTCCGAGGTTGACCAGACGGACATCAAATCCTTGTACGAGCAGCTAGAGCAGACTCCATACAAGATTGCTACTCGTTTGTTGTACTAAGCAGCATTGAAATGAAACATAGAAAAGAGACTTGACGTCCTTCCACATTTAATATACCTACTCATTGATGGAAACAAATGTAGATTGTAAACTATTAAGAGACTATAGGGGAGATAGCACATCACGTAGAAAAAGGCTCTCTACTGATTTGCCGGCTGAGCTCGGGATCCAAGTCCATGCCCTTCTCCTGGTAGTAACGCTTCTGGTGCTCATACAAGAATGGCATAGGCTTGAGTTTCTCCCTCAAGATCCATGTTCTGAAGTACCACACAGACTGTCTAGCACGGTAAATAGCATGCTTACGCAAGGAAACTCCGAAGACCGCATCCAACTCTTCCAAAGTGAGACCCTTTGTTTCCGGCAAGAATAGAAGCACTAGGAACCATCCTACAATGTTCCATGCTGCGTAGAAACCAAAGGCACCGGTGACTGTGAATGCGTTCCTTAAACGGGGCCAGGTGAAGGCTAATATGAAATTGAAAAACCAACAGGTTGCAGTAGCAAAGCCCATGCCTAGATCACGGATGTACAACGGGAAAGCTTCAGCAGAGTAAGTGAATGGTACCGGGCCTTCACCTGAAGAATAGACGGCTGCAAATAGGTAAATACCTGTTGCTACTCCTGCTAGCTTGCCTTCTGTATTTTCGTCTGGCGTTAGGAAACTGAAACCGGCAACTAGCAAAAATATCGACATCAACGGGAATGTGCATAGCAATAAGTTCCGTCGACCGAAGGTATCAATAGTGTAGAAAGCCGGGATCGCAAATAAGAAATTGATCATGCCGAAGCCCCAGGACGCCAACATGGCTTTGACCTCAGACAAGTTAGACTCAATAAAAATCGACGAGGAGTAGTAGGCAATGACGTTGATGCCACAGAATTGCTGCATGAACATAACAATCCAAGCGCCCAAGGCACCGTTTCTGTTTCTTCTCACAGTGAACATTTCATAGACTCTTCTCCAGTAGGGAATTCCGTTGTAAGAGGCTTCCTCCTTCAACAACGTGTACTGATAGAAGTGGTCTCTAGCAGCAGCGATGGGATCACGTCTAAGGATGGAAAGTGCAGCAAAAGCTTCTTCGTGTCGTCCTTTTCCCATAAGCCAACGAGGAGACTCGGGCACATAAGGAACTTGGAACAATACAATGAAGGCGGGAATTGAAGCAGAACCCAACATCAACCGCCAGTTCAAACCCCCAGCTATTCCTCTATCGCCAACATGATAGAATGCTAAGGAAGAGACATATCCGAACATAATTCCCACAGCAGTGAAGAACTGCCAGAGCATGACCAAAGAGCCACGAATCGTGTGAGGCGTTGTTTCAGCAGCATAAGCAGGTACAGTGGCAGACTTGACACCGACTCCAAGGCCCATACAGAAACGAGAAATAAACAAGTGATACCAGTGCATACTGACGAAACCCTGCCAGAGACACGTTATAGCGGAAATGAAGCAGGTCCAGAAAATAACCCATTTACGGCCCAAAGTCCTGTTCCACCAGTGGGAAGTCCAACAGGCAATGGCACAACACAAGTATGGAGCGCCGTTGATGAAGCCCTCCATCAAATCTGCGTTTTCCATTTCGGTGATGCCAAAAGCATCAGGGTAAAACAAAGTGGCTCCGTTAATCACAGACTGGTCCATACCTTGCACTGCAGCGGCTATGGAGCCCAAAGCGATAACCTCAACCAACTTGCGAGGAATGTGCCATTTCTTGGTCACCTCCAACATCAATTGTTCCTTCTCGTCGTCGGATAAAAAGTCCATGTTCAGAAAATCAGCAGGACATCTAGCCAAAGCCGCTGCACGAGCAAAAAGGTCCTGGTCCAAGTTGTGTTCTGCTGCGTAGTCTCTGCCCATCTTCATGGTTTCTTCCTCAGTGAAATGAGCAAGAACATTACCACGCTGACCAGGTCTGTCGGTGGCCTTCTGGAAATAGGAGTTTTTCAGAGACAAAGACGACGACAGCATGTCGACCGTCGGCTTCTCGGCGTCTACCAAATCTAGTGTAGGTTTAGTATCAGACATGGTTGGGGCTTGGAGATAGAGAAAAAGGCTGGTATTTATAGACAAATGAAGTCACCGGAGCCATTTTCGGACAGCAGCCGAGACTAAAACACGGCACCTGAGGACAAAGGCGTCCTTGCGTTTCTCCACGCTAAGAAAAATGCCAATCCTTGACTGGCTTGATGGGTATTTCCGAGAGGCAGTGAGCGCAATTGTGCTTCCAGAGCAGCGGGCCAAAAGCAAGAGTCAGTAAACTTTATTAGCCAATTTCAAATGGCAGACAATTGGAAACGCTTTTAATGGCCATCTAGCCAAAATTGTGCCCCCACCTTTCAATTATCAACATGGCTTCTCCAGATTTCGCAGCCGCGTACACAGTACATACCCTGTTTGCACCCAGTGAAGTAAGATTGTCTTGGCAGCTTGGCTCAGAAACTGTGCTGATGCAGGGACACACTCCCAAGCGGGGCAGTATTGAAATTATGACGCTGCGGCATTGTCCAGATTGGTTTGTTTCAAGAAAATAAGGATCGTACTTTGGCTGCTACGCTTGTATTAACGACACATTGTATCCGTGAAAACTAAGCAAACAAATCGTAATTCTTGTCAATGAAAAGCTTGAGATAATGGGGGTCCCCGGAAGACATGCGCTCGAGTTCACGGCCGTTCCTGAAGGCAATGAACGTGGGTATCAGGTAGATCTTAGCTTCCTCGCTGACCTTATGTTTCTCCTCGTCCTCCTCTTCGGTGCCCTGGATTTTGTAGAAAAGTGCTTTTGGGTACTCTTCAGAATACTTCTCGTAGAATGGTGCCACAGCACGACAGGGTGGACACCATGTGGCCGAGAACGCCACAAAGGTGAGAGCATCTTTCAGCTGTGCGATAATCTTGTGGTAGGCGTCGGGATTGTCAAAGTAAGTTACTGTCATGACTGGCGGGACGACAAATTTATTGATAATCGATTGTGGAAAGCGTAATCCTCCAATAATCAATACAATGGAGATAAGCACTCAATGACAAATCCAAATGTCAACTTCACGCTGAGTCAGTTGAGGCTGAGTCTGGGTTAAGAATTTCGGGCCCAAACTGTATCAGGCGGGGCTAAGTTGATTTACTTCAAGACGAGCGACGGCGGGTCAATTTTTGAATTTTGTTTAAGAAGACAGGCTGACCCTGCGGCATTAAATACCGCGTTGTGTGGCTCCAGATAACCTCGCGATAAGAACCACATTTACCCCTGTGGTTTCCGTGAATTCTCAATCTGAGAGGCGAAATTTTTCGTTAATTTCAAAGCCGACCCCAGGTTCAGTAGACTTGCTTGCGGTGCTTTTGCTTGCGGCAGGATTGCAAATTTCTTGGACGTGGATAAAGTGATCAGACAAATGCAAATGGTCTGCACCCCACCAATGGCTGCAAATGGTCTCTTGGCAGCAATCTGGATAAGCCGTTCAGCACCGAGGGCGGGGCTGAAAAGGCTGAGTTTTAATGAGGTTTTCACTGGTATCTATAAATTTTCAAAAAAGAACCACTTTCTTCTTCCAGGCATCTCATTTGGTTACTTTCTCTTGGATTTGACTCACAGCAAGTAGACACAGGTGTCAGGTAAGTTGGGGAGGTGATCCTGATCTACGTAGAAGGAGCTGGCTGGAGTGTTCACAGTGGGGCGTCAAGTGATGCTTATGACGAGAGTGGGGTTGAAGCGGGACATCCAATAATTGAGCGGGAGAGGATTGGGAGGCGAGGTAAGATGGTGAGGATTATAGGATTTCAAAAGTAATGCTTTTACTTGGATTAACTGAAGGGGTTGTTGTGGGCTACAATTGATGCGGCTACTGGCGAAAAATTGAAGAACCACCTTTTTGAACGCTTGTCATCTTCAGGCTAGATTGGACTAGAAGTTGACCTCAGCATAGACTTGTAGGAAGAATTCTGCTTCTCTGCTATTGGAACTCCAATTAGTAGACCGAACATTGAGAGGTACCGCAACTGAATTGATGACCAGAACTCTAATGAAGCTAAATCGGTAAACGTCTAGAATCTCCCAGTCGCTGAAATTTCACATCTATTTTGTTGTGAAACTTAATAGGGAGGTTTATGGCTGAAAAGGTTGCTTCGTAAAAGATAGAATGCAACAGGTGAAAATGATACCCAGAATGCGTTTGGTGAAGTTAAAGACATCTAAAAAGTGAGAAAGATATGATTGGTAGCTGCTAGTGAACCACGGCTCAGATCTCGAAATACCCTGAAGGGCTTTGCACTGTCAGGTGAGTGTGCCGCCATGGGTTCGAGTTTCTGATACTTGAGCCCCCAATGGTCTCATATGGACAAAGCTTCAAAGCATGAAGACTGCAAGTGCCAGCACACCCTTGTATATCGTCGAATTGCATATTCTGGAGCTGAATTCGGAGACGCCCTAATATTAGCAGACGAACGGTAGTAATTCTAGACTTAGGCAAGGAAGTCGCATCAGAAAGACTGGAATACAATTGTTTATGCTGCCAGCCTTTTCAAACTGTCTTCTATCCCAATTGATCGCAGCGAAATCAGTGCTGGCCTGGTAAGCAAAGGCAATCCCAATATCTAGGCTCACAGATTACCCTGAAATCATCTTACTTATTCTTGATTACCATCAAGTGGAGCTTCTGTCATAATTTAGATGAATGTAACCAGAGGTTTTGCTATTTGTCATCTGCTTTTGCAACCAAGTGAGAGAAATGCATCAACGATCAACACCCAAATCCCCAAACAAACCATTAAGCACTACCAAAGTTATTCAAAGCCATTCAATTCTATGAAGAAATTTCAAAATTAACTGCCATTTAATTACAACATCCAGCTCTTCCAATTTCGGTTCTTCAACCTTCCGAGGTCGTGCGCAGCATAATGTGGCGATATAGATCTTCCAAGTCTCAACGCTCTCATACATCTACACCTGATCCAACACTATCTTCTCACAATAATGGCGTTGGTATCTGCTGCACCATATTTGGCCTTGCTCTCTGAGCAGGACCCGTCCTTAAAGCTGTATGCCTTGTCGTCATTGAACGAGGTGGTTGACCAGCTTTGGGCTGAAATCGCCAACAACCTTCAGGAATTGGAGGACCTCTACGAGGACCCACTGTTCGAGAAACGCTCGTTGGCTGCCCTTGTTATCTCCAAGGTCTACTATAACTTGGGCGACTACGACGCCTCCGTGAAGTACGGCCTTCGTGCCGAGAATGACTTTGACTTTGAAGAGAAGTCTCAGTATATCGAGACCATTGTGTCCCAGTGCATCAACATATACTCTAAGTTGTCCCAGAAAAAGTACTTGGGCGAGGATGTGACCATAAGCCCTCAACTCACGTTGATTTTTGAGAAAATGGTGGCGAAATGTGTCGCAGCAAACGACTTGAAGCTTGCCTTGGGCATTGCTTTGGAGAGTTTCCGCCTAGACATCATCAAGGACATCACTTCCAGAGAAACCGCTCGTGATGGTGAATACGGCTTGGCTTTGATCAATTATGTGTTGGTCTGTGCAAACTCGGTGGTGTCTAATGGTGTGTTCAGGGTGGACTTGTTGAACACTTTGATCGACTTGTTGTTGTCCTTGAAGGGTCAGCAAGACTTCTTCACCATTTTCAAGATCATCATTCAATTGGGCGATGCCAATTTGGCCGTTCAGGTCTTCAAGCAGCTCATTGCCAAAGACGAGAAATTGATAGCATACCAGGGCGCCTTCGACTTAGTTAATTCTGCTTCCCAGGAGTTGATCGAATCTGTATCCAAACAATTGACTGCTGACGAATCGTTTGATAACACTCAGCCCGTTCAAGCCAGATTGATTCACGTTCTTTCTGGTGTGCCTACATGTGACTTGGACATCACCTTCTTGTACAAGAACAAGAACATCGACCTCACAATCTTGAACAAGACCAAAAACCTTTTAGAAGGCAGAAACTCGATCTTCCACTCCGCTGTCACTTTCGCCAACGCTTTTTTCCACATGGGAACCACCGACGACTCATTCTTTAGAAGGAACTTGGAGTGGCTCGGAAAGGCTACTAATTGGTCCAAGTTCTCTGCCACAGCCGCTCTTGGTGTCATTCATAAAGGTAACTTGTCGCAGGGCCGCAACATTTTGAAGCCATACTTGCCTGGCTCTAATGGTGCCTCTCATACAAAAGGTGGCTCTTTGTTCGCCTTGGGTTTGATTTTTGCTGGCCACGGCAGAGAGACCATCGACTACTTGAAGCTGTTTATTGACGACCACGGAAACGCTGCAGGCAGCCATGACACTGACGTGATGTTGCATGGTGCTTGTCTCGGAAGTGGTGTTGCTGGAATGGCAACTAATAGTGAGAGTCTATACGAAGCTTTGAAGGTCGTTTTGTACTCCGATTCCGCCGTTTCAGGACAAGCAGCTGGTCTTGCTATGGGTTTGGTGATGTTGGGCTCCGGCAATGAGGAGGCTGTTAATGACATGTTCACCTACGCTCAGGAGACCCAGCACGAAAATATTATTCGTGGCTTGGCCATTGGTATTGCCTTGTTGAACTACGGTCAGGAAGACAAGGCCTTGCCTATAATAGAAAAGCTTCTCGATCAAGAGAGCCCAATCTTGAGATACGGTGGTGCCTTCACCATTGCCTTGGCATACGCTGGCACTGGCAACAACGGTGCCATCAAGAAGCTTTTGCATTTTGCCGTCTCAGATCCCTCTGACGATGTCAGAAGGGCTTCTGTGATGAGTTTGGGCTTCTTGCTTGTGCGTGACTATCATGCTGCTCCACAGATTGTTGACTTGTTGTCTCAATCCCACAACCCACACGTTCGCTACGGTACAGCCATGGCTTTGGGTATCTCCTGTGCTGGTAGAGCTTTGCCCTCTGCTATTGAAGTATTGGAGCCATTGACTAAAGATGCTGTCGACTTTGTGAGACAGGGTGCTTTGCAAGCGTCTGCCATGATCTTGATTCAGCAAAACGAGAACCTTTACCCCAAGGTAAAAGAATTCACCAGCTTATATGCTGACACTGTTAAAAACAAACACGAAGATGCGTTGGCCAAGTTTGGTGCTGCCACTGCCCAGGGTATCATTGACGCTGGTGGCAGAAATGTTACAATCAATTTGGAGAATGCGAACACGAACACATTGAACGTAAAGGCTATTGTTGGGCTTGCGGTGTTTGTTCAGTCGTGGTACTGGTTTCCATTGGCACACTTCTTGTCTCTTTCGTTTGCTCCCACTGCCATTATTGGCATCAAGGAAGACTTGAAGGCTCCCCAATTCGAGTTGAACGTCCACAGCTCCCCTGAATACTTCCAATACCCACCAAAGATTGAAGAGGCCAAGGAGAAACAACCTGACAAGGTTGCAAAGGCCGTACTTTCTACGACGGCGAAGGCTAGAGCTAGAGCCAGGAAGCAGCAGGCCAAGAAGGACGGCGAAGACGGAAAGGGCGACGAGATGGACGTAGATGAGGAGAAGCCTGCCGTCAAGAAGGAAGAAGATAAACCCAAGTCCGAAGACAAAAAGGAGGACAAGAAGGATGAAAAGACCGAAGACAAGAGCGATAAGAACGACGGCAAGAAGGAAGAAAAAGACGAGAAGGAGGAAGAACAGCCTATTGCCAACGAGCAGGTTGCCATCCGTTATCTGAAGACACCGTACAAGATAAGCAACTTGTCCCGAGTCTTGCCAGCGCAGGTGAATTACGTGCTGTTCGTCAAGGATGACCGGTTTGTGCCCATTAGACGCCACCGTGGGTTTGGAGGCATCATTGTATTGCATGACACAAAACCAGATGAAAAGGTGGAGATCATCAAGACCGTGAGGCAGTTGAACATGACGGAGGCGCCACTTCCGGAGCCCTTCACATTGAGCGGAGAGGATCTAGAAGACGAATGAGGGGTGTAGCGAAATACGCCCTAGCCAAGTCAAAACCAGCAAACGATGAGTATCTACGAAATACAACCAGTCCATGAAGAGCGGGGTGCGGTTGTTGAATGCCCCCATGGTAGTTGAGGCGGGGCAAACTGAACCAATGTGGTGCCTTTCCGGCGTCCCGCTTATCTTTTCGCAGACATTGGGTGCAGACCTCGAAGAACGAGCCCGTGTTTGGACTTCACTTAGATCTTTTTTCTCGCTTCAAATATTCTTTTTTGTGTTATCTGGCGATCCCACCACCCTGATTTGAGTTATACGAAACTCTGAAACCGGCGTTTGTCTCCTCCTTTTCTTTTTGGATGTCCACACAAATGCTACTTACCCCTTTTGTTCGCCATGGAACTCTCCGAAACGACGGAATTGAACTTTCTGGTCCATCTCAGTCCAACAATACGCTGGTGACCGAGCTCTGTTGTGTAGGCTCCAACTCAAGCTCAGCTACCAAATACTACGTTCCCTTTAGCGATATTCTCTGGTGTGAACTGGCTAACGATGACACCGTGATGAAGTTGCATTATGTCGAGGAGAAAGGAAAATCTATATCTGTGGAAAGTATGCTCGTGGACGTGGCGTATGCTGCTGAAAATCAAGATATCGCCAGTCTAATCTTGAAAAAGGCTTATAAAGGCAGTGTCGTGGCGCCGCTGGTGTTGGTAGTGCTTAATAGCTTTGGAGGTCAGGGTAAGGCACGCGAAGTTTACAAGGAGCAGATTGTGCCAGTTTTGGAGGCAGCCCATGTTGATGTCACATACCAGGAAACGACACATCAGGGCCATGCTGTAGATATCGGAAGGGAGGTTGACCCCAAGTACGACGTGATCGCTTGTTGTTCCGGTGACGGTATTCCCCATGAAATCATGAACGGAATCTATGAGAGAAGTGACTCCGAGGCGGTTTTCGACAAAGTAGCCATCACCCAGCTTCCGTGTGGTTCTGGCAATGCGCTCTCGTTGAGCACACACGGTACCAACAACGCTGCCATGGCAGCTTTTCGCATGTTGAAAGCAGAGAGAACGAAGATGGACGTTATGGCTGTTACTCAGATGGAGGAAGATGTGGAACGGACAAGAATAAGTTTCGTCTCTCAAGCGTACGGCTCCATTGCAGATGCCGATATAGGCACAGAGAAGTTGCGCTGGATGGGCCCCATTCGGTTTGAGATCGGCGTGGCGCACAAAGTCATCACCAAAGCCAAGTACCCTTGCGATCTTTGGGTTCATTACGGATGCGAAGGAGATGATGTTAAGGATCATTTTGAACGTCATCGCAGCGGAGCATCTTCAGAACTCAAAAAACGCAAGTACTCAAAGCTCAGTGAAGAGCCCCCAGCCGGATGGGAGAAGATGCCACCGGAAATCGCAGACAACATCAATATCTTCTATGTGGGGAAGATGCCATACATGTCAGACCAAGCTCAGTTCTTCCCTGCCGCATTGCCCCAAGATGGCATGATGGATATGTTAGTGACCAACGCCAAGGCGCCATTGATGCATATGTTGGGCTTGTTCATGAAAATCGACCAGGGTGCCCATGTCCACTCAGACGAGGTTATCCACGCCAAAGTACTCGGCTACCGCTTGGTTCCACGAATCAACGACGGCAAAAGGCATTACATCTCCGTTGACGGTGAGAATATTCCCATGTTGCCGATTCAGGTGGAGGTGATGCCGCTGGCGGTGACTGTGTTGCTCCAAGGAGGAATGTACGTAGACACAGCTTGGACTGCTGCATAGGAGTCGCAGGCTGTCGGGATTACGGCACCGTCTGTGACGTTGTGATTGTATAGAGCAGTATGTATCTTTGCTGCATGATAGGTTATAAATGGATTCTGGGAGCTTCACACCATGGGCTGTAATTTACGGAGGATCAGCAAAAACCTACCCGACCGGATTTTATCTTTACGTTTATATCTTGACGGACTTTCAACGGGGTGTCACTACATGGAAGACACACTCCTTCATGTAAAGCGACCGCCTACTGCCATGACCCTTGAATCATTGGTCCAAATTCTTAAACCTACAAGAAAATTAGTCAAACACTTGACGAGTGGCCCAATTAATATAAACGCAGGCGTGCTTTAAAAAATCGACATTTAGCAACTCTGGATCTCTCGCGCTTTGTCTACCCGATTGTTCCGGTGATCAATCAAGCCGCAGTAAGCTTCCATCCACATAGCCCTAATTGAATTAGCAGGCCCTCAATATTCTCGCCGCAACATTCGAAATTAGGCTCTTACTTTTCGAAACTTTTTAAAAAGCGTGCCATAGCCCGACGCCAAGACCATGTGGAGAAAGCGTGATGGAGTAGAGTGTACAGTTTTGCAACCACCCAGCCCAATTGCAAATAGTCAGCAAACGCCAGAAACTGAATTACCCAGATCCGAGCGTCGCCGAGGGTTCGTGAATTTTGACGTGGACTGAAATCGCCGGAAATGCAGAAACGCCTAATTTTATTTCGCCATCTCCAATATGCCTCATTTTTGCTTCAGACTTGGCTAATCTGGGCACGGTCTTATCGTGCGACAGCTACCACCGCCCCAACTCCCCTCAACAGCCCCTAACTGTGACGGTATGCAAAAACCCCAAATCTCCGTAGCCGATCTCTCCTATCAGATTTTTTTCTTGTATCTCCCACCTCCTAATCACATTTTACACTCCATCTGCCCGCCTCTTATCGAGCAAAGTCCTGCACTGACCTACATCGTTCTCACTACTTTTCCCTCCTACCACTTCCCTTCTTCCTTATGTTCGAACGTCTAAAGCAGAAAGTGTCCCGCCGACTGTCAGAACCGGCTCTTCTCGATCTTCCCATCCTGCCATTTACAGGAAGACGGGCCCTGACCTCTACAAACCGCACCGTCGTGATCCAGGACGAACCCCACCCTCGTCATAGTAGCCTGGTTTCCCGACTCAGAGCGCTGTCTGTGCTGAGCCAGGGTCCCGAGGCGCCGGGGCGGCTGAAGCTGGTGCTGAAGAAGCAAGCACGTGAGCTCGTCAAGCACGAGACGTCCCAGGTGGTGGGAAAGAAGCTCCAGTCATTATTGAGCGACTTGGGCCTTCTACAGCCTTTCCCCTTGCAGACCTCGAACAACCTGACGCTGGGGCCGCCGCTGAAGCTGATTCGCTGCTTTGTGGCCAACACAAACGACTGTATTTATTTGCAACCGGCGCTGCTGACCAGTTTCACGTATGACGACGTGGAGAACGGTGGAGCCCATGTTGCTGAAGATTTGGACACCGAGAACGCCGTCGGCTCAGAGGGAACCAGTACCCCGGAGGGCCTGGAAGACCCGAGCGTGCCGGGCTGTGATTTCGTGCCCCCGGCGACTCCTGATCCCGAGACATTGAACGACCCTGTTCGCAAGGCTTTCGAGCTGAAGCTCAAACCGTTCAACTGCCCGAACTATCTCACTCTGAAGATCGACTCTGATACCCCGATCCCCCACGTGTTTGCCTTTATCATCGAACTCACCAAGGAAACGTCCGTGAAAGAGGTCCGCTTCGACTTCCAGCTGTGTGTGCTGACTCTATGGCCTACAGGTGATCCGCATAACCACTATCACCAGAGAGAAAGGTACAAAATCGGTCAGTTTGAGTGGCTTTCGTCATTGAGTGACGCAGACTACTACATCAACACCAACAACTCCAACGACGCCAAAATCCGCAAGATTGACCCCAATGAGCTTGCAAGGCGCTCGAAACGCTACCGTTTGGTGAGCGTTCGGGACTTGGCCGACGGCAACGACCCCATCAACAACTCCAAGAAGTCAAGCTCTTTCCACCCGGAATTTGCTTCCCCAAACTTCTCCGACGCTATGTCGATCTCTTCATCTGGCAACCCGGAAATCGCTAAAGCTGGTCTTTACGTTTTCCTCTTGCCCCTCATATTCCCATCCCACATGCCCGCATCCGTCACCACCATCAATGGCTCGCTCATTCACCGCTTGACAATGAACATGATCAAGATGAGTGACAAGCTCAATAGAAAAACCAAGGTGTACTCATACTATAACCTTCCCATGGTACGGACGCCGCCTTCACTTGCAAATTCTGTGGCAGACAAACCCATTTATGTGAACAGAGTTTGGAACGATGCCATGCATTACATCATCACATTCCCAAAGAAGTATGTCCCACTAGGCTCTGAGCACACCATCAATGTGAAGCTCATTCCTTTGATGAAGGATGTTATTCTCAAGCGTATCAAGTTTAATATTCTTGAGCGGATTACCTACGTATCCAAGGACCTCAAGCGCGAGTACGAATACGACAGTGAAGATCCCCACATGGTGAAGCCTCATTGCGAATTGAAGACGCGAGAAAGAGTGGTTCACCTTTGCGAGCTCAAGACAAAGTATCGAAGCAATTACTCAGCTTCTTCGGAGCCTTTCAAGGAAGAAGTCATCAAGTGTCCAGATAACAACTTGTTATTCTCTTGCTATGAACCTAAGGACGATCCAGCTCTGGACGACCCTCTTGCTAAGCCCGAAAAGTCTACCATGATTGCGTCGCCATTGGATATCAACATTGCTCTTCCATTTTTGACCTCAAAAGCTGACAAGGAAATGTTGACTGCCAACGCGGAGGATCTCAATTTTGACACCACCCCAAGGAAGTCTTTCAGCAGTCACAATGATTCAGTACTGAGTGGCCCTTTCTTCCCATCCTCTCCAATCATTGGGTCATTGGAGACGCACATTAGCCATGCTCATAATGAAGCAGCCGGTACGACTGATGATATGGACGACAATGTATTCAAGCTCGATTCAACAGCATACATGGATGAAAACAAGACGCCTAAAGAGAGCATTCAACATGGTGTCACTACCGTGCAGAAGGCTCTCGCTCCAGACTCCAATTTCCGCCATGTCAGGGTTTCTCATAGGCTTCAGGTTTCATTCAGAATCTCGAAGCCTGATCCCAAAGACAATTATAGGGTACACCATTATGAAGTCGTTATAGACACCCCGATTGTCTTGTTGAGTTCTAAATGTAATGAGACCTCCATCCAGCTTCCGAAGTACGATGAGATTGATTCTGAAGTCGTGGCCCCCTCTCCTCCAGTCAGAAGAGAAATCACTTTCAGAACCCCTTCTTACAACAAGAACGGTATCAGTATCGAGCCGCTTGATCCCGAAGGCAACGATCGCTTGCCCTCTTTCCAAGAAGCTATCTCGGCGTCGCCTTCACCAGTCATGAGGTCTTTCTCTGTGGCAGATGATCCTTTGAGCAGAGCAAACTCCGTGAGCCATCCTGGACCAGCTCCGCCATATGAAGAGTCGACTCCAGGAATCGCTGCTGATGAATACATTCCTACGCTCCGGATAGACGATTTGGTGATTGACACTCCGAATGCACCTGTACCACGAAAGCCTTCAGGATTGAGGGCTTCTCTCGGTAACTCGTTTGCTCCAACGACGCCGAATCGTGGATCGGATACCAACGCTTCTTCTGCTGACTCCAGAGACGACGAAAGCTGTGCACCAGATGAAGTTGATCCCCTTTCGCTTCTCAGCTCTGATTCTGCCAGTGAAGCGGTTCTGTCCACTGACTTGGTCTCTCCGTCAACTAGTCATGGCTCAGCGGCCGATCGGATCGCCAAAGACATCGGCTCTGTATCTCCTATTGCGGTTCCAGCAAATGGCTGCGAAAGAAAGAGCAGTGAACTAGGACGCCTGCCACTCTCGAGAGACCCAGGATTCGAAAGCAAATCCACTCAGGATAGGACCAGGGCTGACTTAGCGAAAATCCTGTCGACCGATTTGGGAGACCCCAAGCTGCTTGGTCTTCGCCATGCATATTAGCAATTTGTACCACAATGGATTCGTGCGCATGCAGCGCCTAGGCTATCATGAGATGTAGTAAGTACGTCTTTCTTTTCCGCCACTAAGCACTCTGTCAATGTCGCTTATACCCAAAAATGGAAAAGTTGCTGTTGTTGGCGGAGGAGTATCTGGATTGACTTTCACCTACTTTCTTCTGAAGCTTCGCCCTGATGTGCATATTTCGTTATATGAGAAGAACAAACGACCTGGAGGCTGGATTTCCACTGAAGTTCTTCACAATACGCCTGATGGAGCTAACATATTACTAGAGAAGGGACCTAGAACGCTAAGAGGCGTGAGTGATGGTACAATGCTTATCGTGGATATCCTAAACCAACTAGGGTATGGTGACCAGGTCGAGGTGATGAAACTGACGTCTGATGCCAACCGTAAGTGGCTTCTTGATCCCTCTAATAACCTCGTTCAAACCCCCAATTCTTTATCGAGCTTTGTGAAGTTTATACTTAGTGACATCACCGATGGAGCTGTCAAGAGTGTAATAAGAGAACCGTTCCAGAAACCTGCTGGTACTCCAAAGGACGAGTCCATTCGAGAATTTTTCACCAGAAGATTCGGCGCTCCAGATTTGGCGGAAAACGTTCTTAGTGCAGTTATGCATGGTGTTTACAGTGGTGACATTGGCAAACTTAGTGTGAAAGCCACTCTTCCTGCGCTTCTAGAGTTGGAAAAGGATCACGGGTCTATTTTGAAGGGCGTAGCTAAGAAAATAATGGCGAAAAAGCTGGCAACGGGTTTATCACTGCAATTGACGCAGTATCAATCGATGATAGCACCACAAACAGATATGAGTAGCCTTGCAGGCAAACTCAAGAAATTCCCCATCATGAGACTTCGAGACGGGCTACAGACGTTTCCGCTTGTTTTGAGCGACTACCTTGAGAATCAAAAGAATGTGGATTTGCATTATGGTGCTAGTGTGGAAAAAGCAGACTTCCATGGAAAGCTTACCATCGACGGAGAGCAGCAAATGTTTGATCATATCAGATACACGCTGAGTACCTTGGGGCTTGCCAAATTAGTGGACGATGACGAGCTCTCAAAAGTACTAACGTCTTTCGAACACACCACCATCTTTTTGGCTAACGTATATACAAAAAAGCGCTGTTTGATCCCCAAAGACGGCAGCGGCTTTGGTTTCTTGGTGCCTATACGCAACAAAAATCCCGAGTCGCTTCTTGGTGTGATTTACGACTCCGATTGCGAGCTGGATGCCGTGGCATTTGTGGATGAGTCTGCTAGACCCAAGGCGCCCTTCCATAAAGTCACGTTGATGATGGGTGGCCACTTCTTCAGCAGCAGAGGCGTACCTTCGAACAAGATCAATATTGGAACAGCCCGCAAAGTGCTTTCGGGGATTTTGCATGTGGACTTATCGCAGTTCTACAGGATTATTGTCCGTGATGAGGCGAACGAGGCCAGCAAAGAGATCGATGTGGGTGAAAATGACTTGCTCATATCGTACAATTTGCATGAGAATTGTATCCCCCAGTACAATGTTGGTTTTCTCGAGAATGTCGACAAGATGAAGCGGATTATATCCACCGGGAGCAATGGCCACTTCAGCATGGGCGGCACAGCCTTGGGTAAATTGGGGGTGCCCGATTGTGTCATGAACGGTTTTGAAGATGCCGTGAGTTTAGCATAATATCACGTTTCCTCCTCCTGTTTTTCTATCGTCAGTACAAGCTTTGACTTGATCTTTGCATAGTCTATCTGGAGCTCCTTACCGAAAACAGGAGTTTTCTGAAGCCCTCTCAAAGCGTTGTTTGCCAGTGCCTTACTATCTAGCACCACGTGAGCCTGGCCACGCATTTTCTTGGGCATCAAGATCTCGATGACATCTCCATATGTTGAAAATAAGAGATATAGCGTGTGTTTGACGACGTCTTTTGAGATCTTGTCATTGAGATTTTTCACATAAAGCGTCTGCTGGACCTCCAGTCGCGGCCGTTTGGCATTGGGTGTTTCTCCACCATTTGCCCGCTTCCTATCGCTCATAAAGAAGGTAGTTGGTACTTGGTGATGGAGAGCAGTTGATGCAGGAAAGACACTACAAGTGTTTGCAACCATTTGATCAACTATGTACAATATTAGGCTTCCAGGTCTATAAGAAGCTGGAGTCGTTCTTCAAACTCGTGCTCATCGACCTTTTCGATCAACTCGTCTAATTTGACTCCTGCCATCACGCCAGGAAGATCGTGCACCGAATGGCCACACCGGTGGTCCGTTACTCTGTTCTGAGGATAATTGTAGGTTCTTATCTTATCTGAGCGGTCTGTCGTGGTCACTTGGTCTGTTCTCATCTTTCTCTGCTCGGCCACTTCCTTTTCACGCTCAATAAGGGCCAATCTGGATCGCAATATCTGAAAGGCTTTGGCCTTATTTCTGGGCTGTGACCGTTCGTCTTGCTGCATTACAATAATACCAGTGGGTATGTGCACCAAGCGAACAGCCGAATCGGTGGTGTTGACGTGCTGGCCGCCTTTTCCTCCGGCTCTCATGGTATCTATACGTACCTCACCTGGAGCAAACTGGCGCTCATCTTCCTGAAGAGACTGCTCATTGCCTTCTGACATTTTAGGTAAGACAACAACTGCAGCCGTGGAGGTGTGTGTACGGCCCTTGGTTTCTGTAGCAGGAACCCTCTGAACCCTGTGAACACCACTTTCGTGTCTAAGAGTGTTATAAGCTCCGGGAAAGTCGAAGGTGATAATAGCCTCAGTAAGGCCGTTGTTGGAGCCCACAGTTTTGCTCATGATCTTGAGCGGCCACCGCTTGTGGTTGGCGTAGTTTATATACATGTTGAGGAGGTCTTCTGCAAAGAGACCAGCCTCAGATCCGCCAACTCCTGGACGGAGCTCCATCATAGCGGGTTTGTCGTCGTAGCTGAGTGCCGGTAAAAGCTTTTTTTGGAGATTTTGGGACGCTCTCAGCACATTGGGAACAATGTCTTTAAGCTCATTCTGAGCCTCTTCCATGAGCTCTTGGTCCGGGGACTCTTCGTTGATGATATCCAAAAGCGCCTTGACATTTTCCATGTCAACGTTGTACCTGTGGTAGTTCTCTAGCACCGCCAGAACCAACAGGTACCGTATAGTTGTCTCCAGGTCAAAAGCACCACCCTCCATCTTCTTCTCTAAGGCATTATACTCTTTAGTCATCGCCTGGGCCCGGGCCAATAAGAGCGGGTGTATTGGCTCTATAAGATCCTCGGCATGAACCGCATTAACTGTACTTTTCCATCTGGCCAAACGGACCCAATTTAGCGGTACCCTTCGAAGCATGAAGAGTTGATACTTGGTGCGCGCTACTACTACAATGTCTTCACAGAGTAGGCCCATCAGCATTGAAGAATTCCGGCTCGCGCTCGATGACTTGATGAATGAAAACATACAGTCAGTGTTGCTGCAGTTAAAGAACTCGATAAGAAAGTTGAAGGAGACAAACGACATCCTTGAAGGAGAGATCAAAGCTGGCGTTGACCCAGAGAGTAGGGAACTCTATGAGTCCACCATAGTCGAGAATGTCCAGGTTTTGGAGAGTCAGGAGGCCCGGGTGGCTGCCATTGGAGAGGAGTTGAAGAGGCGAGGAGCTAAGGAGGAGATAACCGAGGAAGGTATCTACCTATAATGCTATATACAATGTCTTGGAGGCAGTCATGTTTTTTGGTTCACTGGAGTCCCTAGAATGCACAACTTCCCTATGACTCGATAGATGGAGCTTCCGTGCCCATCAACTGGTTGATGAACGGCTTTTCGTCAGAACGAAGCTTGTCCTCAGGCTTCTTACACACCAACATCCATGTTGACCCAAGATGAACCCTCTTTTCATAGGTAATGTCCAAGCCGGCGTCCTCAATGAGCTCGCCGATGTCTAGGTTCCAGCGGCACCCCCACGTCTTCATTCTCTTTTCTGCCCGGAAGTCCAAGTGGTTGTTCACCAAGTCCCAAGTTCCCCTTCCGTGCTCAAGTAGAACGACTCTGCCGCCAGGGCGCAAAAGCTTGGCCATGTTCTTCAAAGCAGCAACGGGATCTTCATGTGCACACAAACCAAATGCTTCCACAACGGTGTCGTACCTGGCATTGGTGGATTCTGCCAAACTGGCCAACTCCTCTGCTTTTCCTGTCACGAACGCTACCTTCTTGAAGCCAGGGAAAGCCTTCTTAAATTTCTTCTCTGTCTCCTCGACCATTTTCTTGGAAGAGTCGGTGAAGGTGATGGAATCCACGTGCTCTAGGTTGAGGTAGGGGATGTTTCTGCCTGTTCCACAGGAAACCTCCAAAACATCACCCTCGATTTGCAGCATCAACCACTTACGGCGCCTGCCCATCATGACACCACGCTCCTCCCACTTAATCTGGTTGTCGTAATCTTCTGCTTTCTCGTCGAAGAACTCAGTCGTATCTTGGGGAGGAACGATGCCCGGGTTAGCCGAATTGGATATTTTTGTTCTGTCCTCCGTCTCCTCAGGAACGGCCGTTTTGGTGGTCTTTTTCGCCTGTTTCGAGTACCACTCGTTTAAGTCCTCTGGTGTGGGTTCGAACATCACCCCGGTGTCGAAAATATGCTTCCTTCTGAACTCCTTTCTCATCATCTGGTACAACTTGAACTTCTTTTCTTCACGAGGCTTCAACTTGTCACCAGTGAGCTTTTTGAGCTTCAAGTATTCGTACTCGCTGAGAGACGCTGGATCTGCTGCATACTTCTCCCTGATGTGCTTGATCTGCTGGTCCTCGTACCATCTGTCCCTCATGTAGTAGTACATGGCAACAAGCATGACACCAAACATTGCGAGGTAGTACTTTGTCATCGATCTTTTGAATTCGTTGGTTTGGAAATAGAGGGCCCATTGCTTGTACTTGGGTAACTTCTCTTTGCTTCGCTCTTCCTGAAGTTTCTTGTAATTGACGGGAAATGGGGTTTTGGAGTATGGTCTCACCAAAAGTGGAACAAGACCTTTAGTTATGGGGGCTCGGAGCCGGGTTTCCCGGACCGTTCGAAGACCTAGTCTTAGCATGGTGATGATAGAATTTTTCGCACCCAAACATGATTCTGTGTTGGTGAATGGAAAGGAGAGTTGATGTATGGAAAAGTTCAATGTTTGAAAATTCCGGGAGTTTTTGAATTTGATTATTTTTGAAAGAAGTTTTTTTGTTTCATCTGGCTTCAACGAGAAGAATTGATTGGAACCCAAGTTAGGTGCTACAGTGGTGAGTGGTCGGAGTAAGGCTCACTGAAACCACCACAAGTTTAAAAAGCCGACCGCAAAATTTACAGAATTAAGATTCTCTTCACTTTTTACTAACACCTTCTCTATGATCATTTCTCTTTCTGAATTCATTCTTCTTCTTCCACACCTAGGGCTTGCTGGGTGTGTCCGGCACAATAGTGGATGATAGAGGCAAATGGACAGTCTCAACTCCACACAACCTGATTCTACAATGTCTGAATACATCGAGACGATAGAGCAGGCAAGAACAGACGCTTCACAGAAAAAATACGATGAAGCTGAAAAGAAGTACTGGTCAGTAATCAATGCCAAGGTTGACGCCGAAAATCAAACTCAGAGAGCCAAGTTGTTGCAAGACCAGGAAACTGCCATTCTCGAGCTTGGGAAGGTTTTCCAGGATATAAAGAATGCCGAGAAGTTGCACACGTTAATCAGCGACTCGCGTGCTGCTTTGGGCGGCTTCGCCAAGTCTAAGACTGCCAAAATCGTCAAGTCTTTGGTAGAAGACTTTGATGCTATCCCAGGCGCCCTTGACTCGCAAATCACCGCCATCAAGGAATCCATAGAGTGGGCCATTCAAAGCAAGTTGTCGTTCTTGAGGCAACAATTGCAGTTGAAATTGTCTGCTAAGCTTTACACCAAGGGTTCGTACCAAGAGGGCTTGAAGATCATAACAGACTTATTGAGAGAATACAAGAGATTAGACGACAAGTCTTCGTTGGTCGAGGTGCAGTTGGTGGAGTCGCAGATATACCATGCCTTGAGAAACATACCCAAATCCCGGGCTGCCTTGACTTCTGCTAGAACGTCAGCGAACTCCATCTACTGTCCCACCATCTTACAGGCTGAGCTTGACTGCCAAAGTGGTATTTTGAATGCCGAGGACAGGGACTATAAAACCGCCTTCTCGTACTTTTACGAGTCGTTCGAGGGCTTCAACTCCCAGAATGATGAAAGGGCAATTGTCGTCTTAAAGTACATGTTGTTGACGAAGATCATGTTGAACTTGATCGACGACGTCAAGACCATTTTGAACAACAAGAACGTTGTCAAGTACCTGTCTAAGGACATCGACGCTATGAAATCAATCGCTACAGCATACTCAAACAGATCCTTGAAGGAGTTCGAAAACGCTTTGTTGACCTACTCAGTCGAGTTGAAGTCCGACCCCATCATCAAAAATCACTTCAATGCATTGTACGATAACTTGTTGGAACAAAACTTGTTGAAGATCATTGAGTCCTACAGTGTGGTGGAGTTGGATCACATTTCTAAAAGTATTGGCTTGAACGTCCAACAGGTCGAGGGCAAATTGTCGCAAATGATTCTAGACAAGGTCTTCTACGGTGTGTTAGATCAGGGTAATGGCTGGTTGATTATCTATGATGAGCCACGCAAGGACGCTTCGTACGAGGCGGCTTTAGGCTTGGTAAAGAACTTGTCCAGTGTGACGGACTTGTTGTACGAGAAGGCGTCCTCCTTGAACTAGGTAAATGCAATAATAGAACGAAATCACGCAAAGATGCCTTTCACTCCTCTTTCACTGGCCACAATCGACAATTTGCCCGCCAAACTGACGAACTCGTTCAATCTGCCGCAAGTAATGAAGCACTGTAAGAAGTCGTTTGCCTTGTCGTCGGCGACTTCGTTGATCAATTGAAAAGCTTCACGCATATACTTCCAATCGGTGCGTCTTACCTGTTGGAGAACTTGCAAGAGCTCGATAATGAAATATGGAACATAGATGCTTCTGAATTCCTTGTAAATTTTCACCAGCTCCTCGTCAGCGTAGTCCAAGACAACATCTTTGAACCACGTTTTGACGAGGTTCTGAAGGTTGAGGATAGTTTTTTCAATCGATTTTTCCAAGTCCTTGGATTTCCAGAATCCCTCGGAAAATTCGCTGGCATTAGCATCAGTGCCCACAAAACTCTTCCATTGATCGAGAAGATCGAGGGTTTCGACAAGTTCCTGGTATTGTAAAAGCTCTTGTCTATCCTCCTCAGAAATTGCTGCTGGCGGGCTGTTTCCATACAAAGATTTCGTCTGTATCTGGAAATCGTAATCCTTCAAAAGCGATTTGAAATTCTTGTCCTTGCTAAAAGCCTGAACAGATTTCAACCTTCCAGTAAGGAGGAAACGACGCATGAGAACCTTGGTAGCAGATATAGCTTCCTCGTACATGCTTTTGTCGAAAAGCCAGTCAACAGATCTGTATAGTTTCACGTCGACAGGGTCGATGCTTTCATCTGAGACCAACACATTACCCTCTTGAGAGTAGTGTTCTTCAGTCTCCAACATGACTCTCTCCACGGTCCTCTTCAAGACATTATACACCTTGTTGTCCGTTTCTTGTATATCCTCGGTAGCTGAGCTAGCGGGAGTTTCGTCTCCACTAGCTTGGTTGATCTCAAACTTGTTCAATATGTTAAGCTGTCTAGATCTCTTCTCTGGGTCGGTAATAGTCGACAAAAAGATAGAGTAGCATTCACGAACATCTTTCTCATCGGGAATGAACGTCATGTATACGGGCACAAGATCCTCCAAGTCGAGATCTGATAATCTTTTGATGTAGCGAGTGATGATGCGAGTGGGAGTTTTCGACCCATCGTTGAGATTGAGCATGACGGATAATACAGCCAAGTGAGTCAAGATTCGTAGGATTTGGTAATCCAGAGCTATTTCAGCCTGGTCCGCCTTGAAAGCGTTATGCAAAAATAAGTTGAGCTGATCGATCATGACACTACCCATGATAACACGGAATGGGTTCTTGCTTTCATTGCCCTTTTTCAGGAGGGTGTTGAGGATGCCGTCCACGGAGTCGAATTGAGGTGAAGGCAACAGAATGGAGCTAAGCTTCTCATCTTCAGGGAGACTGTTTTGAAGGAAGACTCTGACATGAAATGTGAGCAACTGGTAAAGATACACCAAGAGGCTCTGTTCCCAGTCATCTGCGGCAAACTTGATATTCTCGGAGAGATCCCCTCCACTGAGAAACGTGTATATGAGCCTTTCGTAATAATTGAGGCTCGTTTCTTGGGAAAGCTTGTATACGGTCTGGTGCCACAAGTACTTGTGCTTGATTCCTGAGGCTTCTGAGGAGTCGACCTCCATGTCGTTGAGTTCTCCATCTATCTTTGGGTCGTAGTAGTCTTGAATCGCGCCCAAAAGAATCAAAGCCAAGGTGTAATTACCCGTCTCGTTGCAGATATCGATGGCTCCTTGGTAGTCTCCAGTGAGTAAGATCTGGTATATTTGGGAGAAGACCACCAGATCCGCATCTAGGTCTTCTTTGGCAATTTGCTTGCCTTCACGTAATGGAGCATCCAGGTCTACCGTAGACACTAGCTGTGCACATTCAGCAGAATTCGTCATGGCCGACAACGACTTGGTCTTTGATTTGATTGTGGTTTGAATCCACTTCAGCTTTTGTGCGTCGGTAAGTGGCGAAAACTGGCAATTAGGGGAATTGTACTGAAGCCATTGGATAATCAAAAGCATCTCCTTGAGCTTGGGGTTCTTCAGCAAGTAGGCCTCTCTTCTCACTTTTATAGATGAGTAGGGTGGAGCATCAAAGTCCTCCTTCTCTGCAAGTCTGAAAGAGTAGAGTAGTTCAAACAAGTGCCATAACTTTGTTTCAAGATTCCAGTTCTCAAAGTCCTCGGAGTCTTTCTGGTTCAAGGCCAAGGCAATCTTAGCAGAAATGGCAGTGAAGCTTTTCACCACGGAAAATGGATCATCCGAAGAAGTACCCAACTTGAAGTTTTCAAGCACACGGGCAAATTGTGTTTCAGCAGGCTCCAGCAAGGGGTCTGCAAATATGGTGGATTCTTCCATGGCACTAGTGGGTAAACAAGCGATGATTTTTTTGTTCGCGGTTGTAGGCAGTAGGTGGTAGTGGAGTGGGAAGTTTGAACGAGAAAAGTATTAAAGGTTAAAGGATGTAAAGATTAACATTAAACAGATTTGTAGCGGGAGGTTCCATATAAATGAAGTTTGTTGATGTTGTTCTCTACATTCAAGACTTTGCAAAAGACGTCTATGACTGAGAATGGCTGCAAACAGTTGGCATTATGGATGCTGGTCTATGAAATGTGCCTGAATCAAAATAATTTTGAAATTTGCTTGCTTCCTTTTTGAAGTTAGTCTCCAGAAAGTCTCTTGAGGTTGCATTTCCGGAATGGCCATCATTGTAATGCACTAAATGACCTAATTCTGATGGCATGCATCGACAAGTCAAGTGTTCACTCATGATGGTTTCATGATTTTTGCCGATCTCTTTAACCCTTCCTCTATCCCGGCGGCTTTGTCATCCTTGAAATGTTGGCCCCCCACACATTTTTCATCTCCATCTTATTGTTCCAAAACCACGCTCTTAATCAGAATCGCTCTCGTAGCTCTCGTCTTCACTCTCGCCTCCGTAAACCCGCACGTCGGCTTCACCCCTGTCAATGTACACTTTCCGAGGCGCTATATACGGTAGAGTGAGATCCACTACCCTCTCTTCAACCACCAACGAGTCCACCCACTCGTCCATGTGAATGACGTCGTAATGAACCGGTAGACTGTTTTCAAATCTCGGTGTCTTGAGCTGCACACGCAACTTGCGGTAGTCCCCAATGTACTCGTCGTACAAGGCATAAACTTCCTTACCTTCATAGACCAAGCGACAGTATAGAAGCGCTAGAGCGGTGAGGTACTTGAACTCGTTGTAGCCGTTTTGCTTAAGCAAAAGTCGTATTATTGCAGCTTTTGGCTCGAGCTCGAGAAGCCGAAGAAGACAACAGAGGAACGGACTGGGCCGGCCTGTCTGATCGGTTCCTGCTAGAAAGTGCACCTGGTTTACTATCACAGGCACAATTGACAGCTCATTGGTGAGATGAAGCTTTTCTTTGTAGAAGAGGGAATCTTGAATTCGGTGCCGCACGATTGCGCCGATTAGGTGGGCTTTGTTTTCCACCACTCTCTTATCCATCAGAGGTAGTAGGTGAGTGCGATGCGATTTTGTGGAGGTTCAATTGAGCTGATGGGTATCGGTCAATTTGTGGGAAAAATTGATTAAAGACTTGTTCGTGATAGATTGAGTGTTTTCGGTCTGGATTCGTGATTTATGTTGCCTTTTGTGGCGCTCAACAGTGGGACATACATCCGTGTAGTAAGCTCAAGCTTGAAAACTACTGGATCAATTGAGGTCTACCTCTAGTTTCGAGAATCTCTTCAAAATCAATTGCTGCAAACGAAAGCTTTCACCCAAGACTACAGAAGCCTCTTGGCCAACTCAGGTCAATTATCTTTATTGGGCATACCACTACTCTTCATCCTCGTCCTTGAACTCGATGTTCTCCAACTCCGTTAAAAGAGAACCCAACTTCTTCGCACTCGCCTCCAAGTGCTCTTTCTGGATCTTAACGAATACCTTCAAGAGATCGACATTCTTGGAGGGCTTCAAGAGCTTTCTCATCTCCAACACAGCCACCTCAGTGGCACTCACCAACTCGTCTTCCTTGGCGATCAAATCATCGTCTTCCTCATCCTGAGCGGTTTCGCTCTTCTTGGATCTGGCCAAGTCAAACTCCAGTCTGGAGCTGTACACGCGCTTTCTCAACTCGTTGACCTTGATGAACTGCTCGTTCAAGATCTTGACCAAGTTGTGGTTCAACTCTGACATGATCTTCTTGTCCTGTTCCAATCTAGACGTGGCAATCTCCGTGTAAGTGGATGAGATCTTCAAAAGAGCGAAAGACAAAGTGTTGGACGAGTCGCTGAACTCCTCGCTGTGCTTGTTGGCAATGGCCGCCAATTGGCCGTAGAGAGTTCTAGGCAATTGTGCAGAGATTGTCTGGATTTCAACGGTGCCTTCATCTTGCTCAGACTTCTCCTCGCCGCCACCCAAAAGCACCTTCTCCATCTCCTGAGGGGTAGATACGTTTTTCAACTGGTTGAACTTGCTGGTGAAAATGCCACCGACGTTAGCATCACGAATCTTGGAAATAGCAGTGTTACCTGGAGGGTAGTCGTAGCTGACCACGCCATACGTGTCGTTTGTGTACTGGATCACGTCTGTGTACAATTTCAACAACAAATCACAGCTTTTCTCCAATTCTAAGTAGTCGCTGGGTAATTCAGAAACCTCGACATTGGAGCCAATGTGAGTCAGGGCTAACTGCTGGACCTGGTGCAACTGAGTAGAAATCAAACTCTGAGTCTTGGAAGTAAACGGTTGGATCGACTCTTTGAACAGCTCCAGGTACTCCAGAACGGCCTTACCGCTGTTTTGGAAAGACTTGCTGATATTCTCAAAGTCCACCTTAGGAAGTGACTCCTGGATGGATTTGAGGTCAAATGAAGGAAGTTTGAAAGACATTGATAAGCTGTGGTGTGGCAGTTCGTTGGAATTCGCTATCTAGGGGCATGCCCTGCACACGGGTCACATTCCAGGACCCGTCTTGTTTACAGAATCGATGGGTGGCAATATTTAGAATTTGGAAAGGGGGAATTGTTTCTAATCGTTCTGATTTGAGAGATCGGGCTCTTAAAGTTTTGGCGTTTTTTGGAGCCATGGATGGTGGATAGGTATGGGAGTCCGTTCGCAGCCATCAATGTTGTTGAGGGTACCACCTTCCATGACGGTGATTGGCCCAGGGATTGTTTTGATAGAGTATTCGGAGACAATCAAGTGGTTAAGGCGAGAGTTAGGAGGGAAATTCTGGGTCAGAGCAAGGCGGGAGCTGGAATGGCATAAACTTTTTACCTTGCCATCGTCGAGATCAATAGAATGGGGTCATGATAGCGATTTTGTTAATTGCAACTGAGCCATGTCATTTGCAGATCCATTGTTTCAGGCGAAGTACAAGGTAGTATAGGTGTGGGCTTATATCTTCAACGTTGACAAGTGTACTCGATGTGATAGTCTTCGAAGAAACGCTCTATCACGGTGATGTTCATAGAATCAGGAGCTCATGAAAAGCTCAATTAAGCGAGAAAGAGCTTACAGAGCTGCAGAGTGGGTAGTGGCCCAGAGTAGTGCCAAAGAATTGCATCGCCAGTAGTTGAATAAACAATAGTGGGAAACGGAGTGGATCGTGCTAAGCAAAAAGCATAGTTTGTCCAGCACGATGTTTCCTCTTTCCCTTAAAGCATTCCTCTAGATCACCACTAGTGGTCTACAAATAGTAAGTCAAGTCAAAGCTATTGCCTGTTGTTAGTTTGCATTCTCAAACACTCAAATCAGAATAAAGTTCTACTATCGAATGACAACTATCTTCATGTAGAATCAGTTGTCCCTATCTGTATATTCATCATCTGAAGCATCAAAGCACATACTTGAAAGAAGTTTGAAGTGCGATTTTTGAGCAGCGGTCGCTTTTATAGGCATCGCAGCGGCACGGGTGTTTTAGGCAGATGGGATTCTTCAATTGGTAACAAAAATTACAGTGATGAAAAAAGAGTCAAATGATTTTCTTTAAAAAAAAGAAGAAGAATAAATTCATCGTATCTGAAAACTTCAGCCTTCTCATTGGTCAATTGGGAGAGAGTTGCAGACGATTATAAGGGATGTGCACTTTGAGACACTGAGCCTTAATCTGTAAGCGGGCCATTGGAGCTGAGATCCAAGTCAGATGTCGTTAATTTCACTCCATTAATATGTAACTTTTTCATTTTTCCTTTTGTGCTTGGATCTCGCAACAATTGACTATTTGATTGTTTTTTTTTTTTTTGTTTCGAAATTTTCTGCAATTAGCAGAAAGTACGACTTTCACAGAGCACACATAATATCGGTATTTTGCCTAAGCGAGGTAAACACCATGGATGGCTGCGAAAAGGCAGTTTGACACCACCCCGCATGGAAACACCGCCCCTATAAAAAAATACCGTAATTCCCACAATCTCCCCGAAATCTTCACCGTTTTCTTTCATTTCGGTCCAATTTGCCTGTGAAACTACCACCGGCCTTCTGCCCAGAAAGTGCGAAAAAATCACCTTCAACGTTATCTACTCTTCATGTTCCACTTGGCACTGTCTCTCTACACTCAATACAGTCGGCGAGAGCAGTACAATGTGCTTATTCTCGGGCTCGACAATGCCGGGAAAACGACGTTTCTTGAGCATCTCAAGTTGCTATATCCAGCTCCCAATGAGTCTCTGGCACAACAGAACAAGCGTAATGCCACCGCTGGACTGAGGATCGACACAGAAGAGGAATCCTCGAGTCAAACAGACTCCGTCAAGATTCTAAAAGGAAAGCGAATCTTACCGACAGTGGGGCAGAACACAACCACCGTGCGGTTCAAGCCCAGTGAAAACGCCAGCAGTGCTGCGGCAAATCTAAAGAACATCAACCTTAAATTCTGGGACTTGGGTGGCCAGCGACTGCTCAGAAGCATGTGGTCCAGGTATTACCGCTCGTGCCACGGCATCATCTTTATCATAGACTCCACAGACACAGACCGCTTCAGTGAGTGTTACGATTCGCTCATGGAGATCGCCAACGACTCGCTGTGGAAGGTGGACGGCGGTGAAAGCGTCAATGTGCCTATATTGATGCTAGCGAACAAGCAGGATTTGCCGCAGGCGGTGGACTTGGTATCTTTGAAGACAGGTGTTTTTATAGAAGTGGTGAGTCAGCTTGAGGCGACAGACCTGAAGTTGTTGCCTGTTTCTGTGTTGGAGAACCAGGGCTTGAAGGAGAGTTTAGAGTGGTTGGTGACGAGGTTGGTGTACAATAAGGCGAACCGGGCGCCAGAATACAGGTAGAGAAGAGGCCATTGACATTGAACTATCCAAAAGATCAAACTGCTTACGATCCCCGAAGAAAACGTTTACATACATATGCCGGTCCATGGCCAAGTAATACGATAAGCAACGGGGTCGGCGCTACTCTGGAAGAACATTAGGGCAATAACGCAAAGTGCAGAATGCAAATGGGCCAATTGAAGCTTAGCCAAAGAGCGCAAATGTTCAGCCTTTCCGGGACCAAATGGAGAGACATCTCTGCAGCCGAAACCTGTAAGAATTTGCTATTTTCAGCAACTTCGTTGAAGACATCGACGAAACTGTCTATAGCAGCGGCTTCAGTAAAGCCAATTTATAGTTTAGATTGAGAGGTGGTGGAGATGCAGCAATGCCGACTCACAGAAGTGACGACCCCGCCAGAGACTCTGTATCGATCCTCACGATGAATTCGAGGACTGTCATGATCGAGAGGTGAGATGCATCCTTCGGGGCAACGAAAGCACATTTTTATGCCAATAAAACCAAGACATAATGTAACCGGACCAGCAGGTCGACTTTTTTCAAAACTGGTGCACAATTCTGGCCAAACCTTAAAACTACTGCCTCTCGCTATTTCCCCAGTTGCCAGGACATTTGCCTGGCTTATTGCCTGGCGTCAAATCCAGCCTAATCAACCCAACTGGTCTGTTCCAAAAGGGTGCGGCGGCTGCAGACGGGACCAGGGGACCGAACCACAAATCACCCAAGACCCACCTGAAATTATTATCGCTTCCCTGGCGCCAGACGCAACACTGACTTCATCCTTCTAGCGCTCACACAGTGTGGCTCGGCTTCACTCGCACCGAGATCGCTCAGAATCTACACAATGGCCAGGCACAGCACAGGACAATCTCCTTGCGTGACGAAAACTCAAAAGGGGCAATTGGGAACGGCGCTTCGACAAAAATTGAAAAAAAAATTCACAAAAGCTTGCAAAGCTCACAAAAGCTTGCAAAGTTTGCAAAGGCCAATGCAGCTCCACAATTGCTGAGATCCCGCTGTCACCGGCACTAGCCCTCATGCAACCGTGTGTCTACGCAGAAGCACCTATCTTTTGTCACCAACAGCATAGGCGGCAAAGCTGTGCGGACCGAAGAAAAGTTTTTGGTGAGACCGAAAAATGTAATAGACAAGCAATCTCACACAGAAGTTCGGGTCGACTGGCAAAAAAAGCGTTGGGTGGCATACCTCGCTGCTGCAAGAAGCTGCGGAGGAAGGCTGTCTCCCCGGCTACATTGCTGAGGCGCTGCGTCAGGCGAGGCTTGCGAAGCCACTCTCAAGACGAGCTAGGAGCGATTGAGCCCGGAAAAGCAGAAATGGTGAAAACGCCTCTGCAATTGAGTCGATCGACGGCCACGTTATTTTCAAAATCTCTGCCATTCGTCGTTTTCAATCCTCTCCACGAGGCCAGCAACCAACAGGTGCAGTGCGCCTGCGGCAGGGGCCGTGGACCCAGTGCAGTAGGTGTGATTAGCAAACAGTTACTTGCTCAAGCGCTAGTATATATAGCAAGCGGGGCGCTGGGCGTAGATGGCATACCAATAAACCTATTATTTCTTCACCATGACTGACGGGTTCATCGGCAAGCTCAAGCAGACCTTCAGTTCCAAGGAAAGAAAGCATGAAAAGATTCTAAGGGCAGCGTACCGTGCTGGTAAGCGCCAGGCCCACGTTGAGGCAGGTACTCACACCAAAGACACCTCGAGTCTGAGTGCGCTGTCTAGCGAGGAAGGCGTGGGAGAACACGGTTCGAAATCCACAAACACCACCGGTTCGGCGGCACCAGGGCAGACATTTGGCAGCGGTTCTGACCCAGCGGCCGCTTCGGCAGCAGGTGCAGCTCTTGGTGGAGCTGGAGGAGGAGCAGCTGGCGGTGCCGCTGCGGGAGGTCACCACGGCACTCCTCCATCGTCGCCTCACGGGTCCCTGAAAAAAGGGCGCGTGGTTTCCCTGCCTCCCAAGCGCTCACGCGAGCCTTTGGACAAGGACTTTGGCGGAGACTATGCGAACGAGAAGAAGCCTGTGGAAGTCACCGGTCACGGCGCCGACCACAGCAAGGCTGTGGTGGACAACACGTCTCCACGTTACGACAACGACGCTACTCCAGCCAAGGGCAAGGGCAAGTTCTATGATCCTCAAGACACCCAGGGTGGTGCCTACGGTGCCTCTGGTGCCTCTGGTGCAGCTGCTGGCGCGGCTGGAGCTGGCGCAGGCTACGCAGCAGGTTCGCACGGTTCCTCAAAGTACCCTGAGGCTACGCAGCAGGAGGCTCCTCACCACGAGCATTTGAAGACCAAGCCTGCCGCCTATGAGGAGGAGGACAGAATCAATGCTGAAGCCAACAAGGTTTCGGAGCAGTCCTACGCCACCGGCCAGCGCCAGGCCAAGGACACTTACCACAAGGGCCATGAGCAGGCGCATGCTGCGGCCTCGGAGGGTAAGCTTGGCTCTGGCGTGGACGAGGAGGCCGAGCACTCCAAGAACAAGTCTGCTTACAACCACGACGGAGTGAAGCAGGCCAAGAAAGAAGTTGGCGCTGACTCCGGAGACTCTGGTGCTAAACACAGCTCCGGTTCTGGTGCTCTTGCTGGTGCTGGATCCGCTGCTGGAGGCGCTGCTGGAGGTGCTGCTGGAGGCTACGGTGCGAGCCAGTCGCACCAGTCTGGTCCACCTGCCTCTTCGTTTGAGAAGGGCTCTGACCGCACCGCAGTCCACGCTGGGGAGCCTCCATCGGGCGAAAACTTCGACTACGACTCGGAGATCCTGCGTTTGGACAAGAACATCGCCACCACTCAGAAGGAAATCGACGCCATCCACGGCCGCAGCACCTTGGACCCTCGTGCGGGTGCTACCGGTGCTGGCGCTGTAGCCGGTGGCCTGGCTGCCTCTGGCTCTGGCCACGATGACTTCAAGGAGTACTACGAGGCCGGCGTCAAGAAGGGTTCCTACGACGCTGGCCAGCATGCTGGTGGCAACTATTCCGGCTACTCCGAGGGCAGCTCAAGACAAGGCCCCGGTTTCGTGGCTGGCGCTGCGGGTGCTGTTGGAGCCGCTGGCGTGCTCGCCTCGCGTGCCTTGGGTTTCGGAGGTAACAACAACGATACCTCGCGCGAGCCTGTGGACGAGTCCAGATCTGCCAAGTCCGCTCAGACTAACACCTCTGAAGGCTCCGGCTCCAGCTACCTCGAGTCCGCCAAGGGCGCCATCGGCAGTGCTTTCGGTTTCGGTGGTTCTAATGCTAAGGAGGACACCGGTTACGCTGACAACTCTAGAGAAGCTGTTCAGCCTGGTTATGGTCAACAGGGTTACGGACAATCTGGTCAGAAGGGATACGGACAACCCGACAACGCCGCAGTGACCGGTTCCAGAGGCTCCGCGCCTCAGGGCGTGGTTTCTGGTGGAGACCCATCGTTGAAGAAGCCAGAGCTTAATGACCCAGACGCTGGCGCGGTTGGCTCTGTTCAGGCCGGCACTAACCCAGACTCTCTTGCCCGTGGAGCCAAGGAGAGCGCCGAAGAGAAGACCACCAGCAAGGGACAGGGCGAGGCTCCTCACCCCCCTCGCAGTAACCTTGTGGAGACGGCCGCTACCCAATCGGAGGAGGTCGACCAGCAGCCCAAGCACAAGGGCTCCAAGGAGGACACTGTGGAAGGATCTGGCCTGGGTGGCGGACACGACGACATCCAGCAAGTTCCTGGTCTTACTCCACTGGGCGAAAGTGACGACCCCCCAGCCGACGACAAGTCGGAGAAAGCCCCATCGCTGTCGAAGTTGGAGGAGAGCGTTGGTGAGTACAACAAGAAGCACGGCTTCAAGAACGACGGCCGCTCGTTGATTGACGTTGCCGAGCAGAGCGATCCTCTGATCTCGGAGTTGCCCCACGCCAAGGGTCTTAAGGACGCAGGCGATGTGGAGAAGGAGGGTGGTTCTTCTTCCGGAGGAGCCAAGGACGACATTCAGCCCGTGCCGCAGTCTGCGTTGCACCCCAAGTCTGACTTCATCAACCTGGGCGGAAAAGTCGGTTCATTGAACGGCGCCAGTTCTACAAGTGGCGACGCCGGTGCGCCGAGGCAACGCACGCCCCCAAATTGAGCCAGAGTTGAGTGGGAAGAAAGACACAGTGGCTATGGCAGCCGTTAGTCCTGGAGACGCAGAAAAGACGCAGGGTCTGCTGAAGCCCGCGCCCTCGCTGGGCAGTTACCAAGAGTCGCCCTACTATGCGCCTGAGCGCGGCGGAAACCATCCAGCGCCGCGGGTGCTGGGACAAGCGTATGTGACGCAGGAACAGCGCGAGGCGAGATTGAGGGAGTTGAAGGAGTCGGGAGAATTAGGCCCCAACGCTGCTGGCGCTGGAGCAGCAGGCGGGGCTGGAGCAGCTGCTGGAGCCGCTGCTTCGACAGGGTCGACTGGCCCAGGACACTCCGGCCAGGAATTGCACGAGAAGACCATCATTGAATCTGCGTACGCCGCTGGCGTGAAGAAGTTGGCAGAGGAAAGAGGACTCGGTGTGGAGCATCAGCGTTCGCGGAGGAGCCACGAGACCGGCGCGAGCCATGGCAGTTCCGGCGCGAGCCACGCCAGTGCGGACGCTGAGCCTGTGGTGGAAGTGATTGGCATTGCGGACCGCGAAAAGGCCCAGAAGGTGGCTCTCAAGGCCACCCGCGACCTCGAGCGCAGAGGCGAGAACGTGGCCGGGGCCAAGATTGTGGTTGATGCGAACAAGCGTGACATTTACATTGAGCACGGAGGAGCTGATGCTCTTAGAACTAGAGAGTCCGAGCAGGAGGAGAAGGCTAAGTCGGCCCCTGGAGGCGTTGGTGCTGGCGCTAGCAGAAGCGCTGCCACCGGCCCCGCTGCCTCTGGCGCTGGTCCTGTTTCTCCTGTTCCCGAAGGACCCGGTGCTGGTGCGGGAATCGCAGCCGCCGCTGCTCCCTCCGGCCCTCTGGCTGGTACCTCGCGCGGTGCCCACTCGGGAACTGCTGGAGCTACCGCCGTTGGCGCGGCTGGCGCGGCTGGCGTCTACGCTGGGTCTCAAAAGCATAACGCTGCTCACCCCGACGCTTCTTTCGCTGACTCCAACCCACGCGACGTTGACCCTCGTCAATTTCACAATCAGCACGAAGAAGTGAAGGAGGAACTTGAGGAGTTCGCCCAGGAGGGCCGTCTTGGAGCCGTTGAGCCTCACCAGACGTCTGGTGCTTCCGCGCCAGGAACTGCGTTTGCAGCCAGCTCGCACCACGCTGGACACTCTCACACTGGACACTCTCACACTGGACACTCCCACCCCGACGCTGCTTTTGACGAAGCCAACCCACGCGAGGTGGACCCCCGCCAGTTCCACGCTCAACACGAACACGTGAAGCACGAACTTGAGGAATTTGCCGAAGAGCACCGCCTTGGTGATGTTGGTGTGGACCACACCCCGGCCTCTGGTACCTCGAGAGCTGCTGCTGGAGGTGTCGCTGGGGCCACTGCCGGTGTCGCGGGCCTTGGACTTGCTCACCACGCCCAGTCCCCCCAGACCTCCCAGTCGCACCCTGATGCTACTTTCCACCAGCTGAACCCAGGCGACGTGGACCCTAGAAGGTACCACCAGCAGCATGAAGAGGTGAAACAGGAGCTTGAGGACCTGGCCCGCGAGGGCACTCTTGGCAACATTTCTGCTACGCTGGCGTCTGGTTACCGTGAGCCTTATCCAAGCACTTCTACTGGCGCTTCTGGCGACGCTGCTGGCCACTCAGACGTTCCCATGTACTACCAAAACGTCAAGGTTCTTGGTGTGAAGGATCATGAATTGGCGAAGGATTTGGCCAGACAGGCTGCGAATGCTGTCCAAGGCCGCAATGACATTGTCCAGGCTAAGGAATTGCGTGTGGACAAATCTGGTGCCGTTACGGACGAAACAGGTCGTTTCTTGATCCAGCTCGGTCGCAGCCACGGCCTGATTTCTGAAGACAGAGACACAACCGCCCACGGTGGCTTGGTGACTCCTCCAGTCAAGGACCATGGTGTTTCTCAGGGTCTCTCTTCAAAGGGTCTTTCAGACCCATCTCATGAGACGTATATTGGCTCTGGCGTCCCCGGCCAGGGCTTTGAAACCGGTAGGGCCTCCCAAACTGGCCCATCTCATGGAACTTATCTCGGCTCTGGCGTTCCCGGCCAGGGCTTCGACGCTGGGGCCTCTAGTGGGTCTGGTGTTTCTGACCCGACCGCTTCGGCTCTGGGAGCTGGTGTGTCGCCTTTGGATTCTGCTTTCGCTGCCCATGACAAGCAGTCCAAGGTGGCCATGCCTGGCTCCTTTGATTTCTAGGCGCTCTGTTGTTTTATTACTTCTCTTTAATACATCTTGATGAAACCCGCAAGTAGTTTGGAGCAGAGACATGGATCAATGGTGGTTTAAGGATCGATCAATTTTTTAAAGCATTCAATGATCATAGGTGTCGATGCACATGCCAACAGAAAATCTTATCAGTTCCCATGTATCGATGAAACATATGGTAGCTGTCAGATCTACAGCGTTTGGGCTCAATGACCATTTACAGCTTCCATGGCTGGAAAATGTAACATTTAAAAATAGATTCTGATATGGCTTTTTTTGGAGTGACAACGAAGCAATCGTCAAGGATCCGCTCTCATTTCGATGCACAGCATTGTGTATTCTTTAGCGTATTTTCTATCTTTTTCTTGTTATGTCCTTCAAACTTCAGCTCAGGAATTACCCGGGTGCTGCTCTCAGCTATTCGTTAAAAGCTAAAGCACCTCTGTGTCATTACTGACTGTCCCAAACCAAACATATATTCGTAAATCGTATCAACCTTAAATGCTTATAAACACACGGGAGCAAGATGAAAGCTCCAATCCCCCAATTTGGTTCACCTAGGACGGTTACAAACCAGATCGCTATCTTCCACTCGCTAACTTGATCTCTCAGATATCAGTCCACCTGTCCTCCCCTATTCATTCACCTAACGAAGTGACCAAACGAGCTCTTCCTAGATGATGTCTGGCTGACCTCCTCAAGCCTTTTTCCCATGTCGGGCTTGGGCAGAAGATATGTAAAAGTGCTAAGCTTGGTGAAGTCAGACGGAACCGTTGCCTGTGAAATAAAGTGCTCCTTGCATTGGAAACCCGTATAATTGACTTCAGTGGGGTCGGAAATATTTCTAATCAAGCTTTCTCGACATTCCATGGCTGGTTTTATCAGCCGTGCTGTCCACTTGTTTAAATACTCGTCAGCCCAGAAAAGTTTGGTGATTTTTCTTGTCCCAGGGTCTCACATACCAGTACATGGGACCGCATAAACGAGACTAAGCGAGATCGCAAAAAGGAGGTCTCGGTTTTGTCCCTTTTGTGATCTTTAGAATCTAGAATAAAAAAAGTACTCTGACGGAATGCTTATTCCTTTTCTGGGAAACGGTATTAGGGGTGCAGCCAGACAGGAGTGGTTGCACATGAATACCCGATCGGACCGAAAGAACCATAGATTAGCTTTGCTCTAGTCATTGAGGTCAGGTGAAGTATGCAGCTTCGGTCTTGTTTTATTTTTGAAGCAATTGATTGTAGAAAGGGAGTTTAACAATGTGACTATAGTCTTCGCTCTGCAGTAAGATGCCGTAGTCTATTTAGCTAATTCCGAGTCGTAAAGACATTGCTGCTCATCAAAAGGTTTTCTTATCTTATTGTTGGAAGCGGTGCAATCAGTGACAATAAAAATTCGGGGAATAAGAGGAGGCTCCACAGCGTGGATGACAGGAAATCGAACTATATGAAAGGGCACACTGAGAAACTCACATAAGGAAGGGGGCTCGTGAGGGGTAAATTAAGAATTAGGCAATGGCAACTAATTTCCTCTCTTCCTTGTGTCTTCATTGCAAAAGTGGGAAGGTGTTTGGCAGTTATTTTAACCGAATCTACCACGATTGCTGAGACCGGTGACAGTTTTCCCTGTAATCACGTTCGTGATTGTGATTGGCTCAAAGTATATTATTTAGAAGGGAACCATTGTCATTGTGTGAATCCAAAAGTCTTTCTAAATCACCTACATTTGACCCGATCAGAGCTTCACCTCGTGCAAACACATCTACCATTTGAACTTATCAAAACAGCACCATCACAATGGACAGAAGCCTCTTGCACGCTTATCCCCAGCTCAAACTTTCAACATATTCTATAATTTAGCAATACCCCTTTTTTTTTCGACCAATTCTGTGAAGCTCTACTGGTTCCCTTATCGCTTGGGGCCATTGTTGCACCCGTGCACCACACTAACTGCTCGACGTGGGATATTTCACACCGTTTTCAAACACCAACAGTACACTAATATGGCCGAACCAGAGGAGGAAGCCGCCAAGACGGTGGTCAAAATGTCGCTTGCCACGCCGCTCATTTATGTGGCAGTGATGCTTACGGCGTTCACAGCATTTAGTGTCTACTACAAGCGCCACAGACTTCATAAGTTGGTTTCTGTGGAGCCCATCTTTGGCAGAAATTACCTGCTAGAGCTTTACGAGAACTTGAGAAGCAATTATCAGGATAAGCTGTTGCCCAAAGACAAGAGGCCTCCCGAGAAAGTGGTCAAGGCGGCTCTTTTGAGAAGAGCAGTGGAAGCGATCAGAAGATCGCTCAAACTCAAGGAGAACGAGCCAGTGTTCACGAAATTATACCAGGACGGCTTGATTGGTGATGACGTGTTCAAGCAGTTTGAGTTGCAGCAGAAGGTGCAGCAGTTGGAGCTCAAGGACATTGTAGAAGAGTGCCAACTGTTCCATAAAGAGTGGCCCGCGCTGTTTTTCCCTGTGGTTCAGGAGATTTGCTACAACGAGGCGTTGCGCCGGAGACTTCACGTCATGGACGACCGCTCCGAGCAGTTGTCTTTGTTGTGGAACTACTATGTTGACAAGTCCGAGGTGAAGGAAGCTTCTCCAGTTCCAGAAAAGAAGAAGAAGAAGAAGGCGGTAGCATAGGTTGGTGGTAATGAAGGCGGTTGAAGCGTCACCGCCCTGGGTCTGTTTCAAGGCAATCAGCCTACTTTTATTGGCGAAGTCACATACGAAATGCATGGCAACAGCCAGAAGTTGCAATTGATCGGTGTAGAGGCGGTAGGTAAGAACTTGAAGATGCGTCAGTCATGAACGGCAAGGCTTTGACTCGAGGTTTGGAGCGATTCTGAGTTCATCCAGTTCGTAAAAAGTCTTCATGAGGAGCAGTTCAAAGCGGTGGATCACTGTGTACAATGAAAGTGAATCTGTCAGAATTTGTAGATCGAATTACCTCAAGCATATTCGTTCTGGGTTTGTTACTTTGGCGCCGAACTAAATCGATTGAAAGCAAGCTATCTCCCCATTGCTGAAACCCATAGATCAGTTATTACAGTATTTCAGCTCTTCATGTTCTTGACTGTCATGAGTTTCTAACCTTTCAAGGAACTAATAATTCTCGCTTTACGAGGAATGGAATTTCGTCTTTAAATTGATACTCGGCCAGTCATTCTTATCATGAACTTAAAATTCACCTAGTGTCAAACCTTTCCCTTCGATTGACCGTTCTAATTCAACTGAAATTCCCAACTACCACATATCCTTCCTCCTTGTATTCAGACAAGCCATCTCATTCTTTTATTAATTTTTTATTATAAATCATGAATATCGGTAGATTGAAGGATCTAGTCTTGAGTAGGTCGACCTTCGTGAGCAATTGGCCTTTGCCGAGAAGGAAAGGCAATTCAATCATTACGTGTTTTTTTTGAAAAGCCCACCTGATATACTCAACCAATATCAGCTTCATCAATCCTTCTTAGGAAATGGCCATTGTGTCTGGCTCTGCTTGCTGTAGCCTCGAAAGCGCCAATTCAGCACATACAAACCTACGTCAAAAAAGCAATAATCCAGCTTAATTCCACCCACCTCCACTTTCGAAACCTCCAATTCATACATTTCACCCTCCAATCCCAAATCTACACTAACACCTGTGGCTGTATGGTGGTGGTGCACACAACGCATTTATTGTTCCTACTCCCACTAGGTCTCAACTTCCCCAACTGTCACTCAATCAACAAAAGAGTTACCTCCATTTTAAATGAAGACATTCCAGAGTCTTTCTCCTCGGCGGAGAAAGCAGCAGCAACAGCAGCAGCAACAACAGCAGCCGCAGCAAGTGCCTGTTCAAGGGAGACCATTAACCAAGAACCCCAGAACAATGATGCCCATGAACGCTCCACAAAAGGTTCCTCCTCCAAGAATGCCTGTGGATCCACGAAAAATGATTGTGGACCAGATCATTCGAGACTGCTACTCTAAAATTATCGTGAGCGAAGGCCGCAATGTCCCCGAGATAAGGTACAACACACACCTCGGTATCAGAGAGTACTCTCTGTTTCCGCAACTGCCACCTCCCACTGATATTCCTCCCAGTCAGGTGGGCTCAGTCAAAAACCGTATTCTTGTCGTTGCTACCAAAAGCTCCAGGAGAGTGCTTCTTCAGAAGGGAAAATACAACGATGTCAAGCACATATACCAGATTGGCAGGACTTGGGACTTGGACGAGCTTCAGTCCATCACACGAACAGGTCCCGACTCTTTGATCTTGCAATTGAACAAAGACTATTACTGGAAGTCCGGTGAGGGCCCTGAACGCATGATGAAATTCATCCACCATTTGTGCCTGATATACTCCAAGTTCACAGGACGGTACCCAGTTTTGAACGGAAACCTTTCCCAGGACATGGGGCTCCCACCTTTGGGACCTCCCCTTGGTTCCGCTGCAAGCCTCCAAAAGCAAACCACCATTGCGCTGGGTGACACCAGCGTGGATGGTGCAAATCTGAGCATGGATCCTTCTTCGCTCTATAAGGGCCTTGATTTCACTGCCAATGGCAAATTGCCCTCCAAGCCTATGGTGGTCATGGACGTGGATCGTCCCGGTCTGAAGGCAAGCTTGGTAGATTCCGGCTCGATGCTCACAAACGACACTGCCGCCAAAACGGAATCCAGTAGCCGATTCTCTCATCCATATTCGCAGTTCTCACAAGCTTTGCCTCAGCCGCTGCTGGCGGAGGCAATTCCCCAACGGGCTCTGTTAGATCAGCCTGTTGATGATCCAAACGAGACCGTGGACTCGCATAGCTTTGTCTTCAGCCCCGAACTGGACAAGCCCAAGCCAGAGGAACACGCACAGATGCCTTCGATTTCTGAGTACGCTCGTGACAATGGTGCAACGTCTTCGCCATTGAGAGATTACAAGCCTGTGGATCAAAGTCGGGGTAAAAGAGACGTTACAGAGCCTATAGAGCAATCTGCTGCTTTTGGCAATGAGCTCAAAGAACAGCTCGAAGGAAACGAGACTCAGGAGTCTCTCAACTTCCAGTTCAAGGTGCCCACAGATTCTGCCCGAGCCGTGACCCCACCACCTGCTGATGATGGCATTGAGGAAGTGTTTGAAGAAGTCACTCCAGAGCAACCGAGAAAATACCGCATGCCATCTATTCCCGGGGGCTTTCCCAAAGAGGAAGCTCCTCGTGAAGTCAGTGAGGAGCCGGAGACTACAGCCATATCTGAGTCGACTCATCTTGACGATAACGGCATCAACAGCTCCATCAAGGAAATCGAGGATTTCATGGAAAACCAGCTCACTTCTAGTACTAGCCGTAAGGCTTCCATTAAGCCTCCACAGAAGCTAGAGGCTGATCTTGTCGAGCCCGAAAGCGACATGTCTTACGATGATCTGGCGTTGGATTCGCTAAAGAGCCCAACTTTGGATGGCGTGGAGACGCCGACCACGGATATTCATTCGCAGAAAGACGTATTGGACCCAGAGATCGAGGATATGCTTGATGAGGTCGGATTTAACGTTCTCGACGATTGCGACACTTTCGTCAAGAAACTCAACAGTGGGCTCAATCAAATCAAGCGAAAGAATATTAGTGAATTGACCTCGCTTGATTTCGGCAAAGACTCTCTCCTAAACGAAGTTGAGAACGCTTCAGGAGAAGTCGACAACCTTATCAGCATCTTCAAGAAGATGGAGGTCAATTTTGATCTCCTTGCGCCTCGCGTCAATCACTTGGAGAATAATTCAAAAGGTCTTCAGGTCAAGTCCATCAATAAGAAGATTTTGTTTAATGACTTGAACGAGATTTTGAATAAGGTGAGAGTGAATCCTGCCGATTTGAAGCTTATTCAAAGCTATCAAGAGTTCGAAAATCTTCATTCTATTCCCTCTTTGGAAAAGAAATTGGGCATACTTTACGAAGCTTTGGGTGCTATCGGGAGTAATAATGCTGGTGATGACTTGAGCTCAATGCAAGCTCTCAAACAGTACCAAGAGAAATACGAGAATACCACCAATGCTTTCGTCCAAAACTTCAAGCACTTTTTGGATCAGGAATTTGTCATCACTATCAATGGCTTGACATCCGATATCCCCAATCTTTTCCCAAGAAACTTGCTTGTCACGTTTAAGGTTTTCTTGGCCTATACTGGTTTCACTGACTTTGTCAAATGTGTCTCAGAAAAAGAATTCCGTCTCATCATAGACAACTCCAATGGTTACTTGGCCAACTTCTTGGACAATTACCTTGGTGAGAGGTTGAAGCATGTTCAAGCTGCCGCCAAAGAAGGGGCCTCCAAACGCATCTATGGTAATGCGGAAACTCTGCCTTCTTTGCGTAAGAATAGGCTGTCGAGGTTCGGTTCTCAGAGATTGATTCAACGATTAGCCAGTACAGATGACCACACGAAGAAGAGAGAATCTTCTCAGGTGAACCAATCGAATCCAAATGCGCTTGGAGATCCAAAGATTATCATGCGAATGATCAATGAAACACAGGAATTGATTCTCGTTATTCAGTTCTTTGTGGGCACTATCTTCCATCACAATTCAGTTGAAGAATTTACCGATTATATCAAGAACAACTCCTTCAAGGACAGAATCGAGAGCTTCGATAATCCTGATCTCAATCTGATCAATTACAAGACGAGCTCGAACGACCTTCTTCGTTCGATGACAAGTATCTTCGGAAACTACATATCGAGACTTATCAAGAGGCTCACTCCAACAGAGATGGTCTTGCCACAATTGCTCGTCGAATTGACTCGAATGCTCACTGCGAGCGGCGAGAAAGACCAAGATTTTGTTTATTTTAGCTTCTTGACTAAGATTTCGGAAAGATACAAGACTATGTGGAAGAGGTTCATCACTAGTCAGGTAAATTTGTTGCACAAATCGGACGTTCGGGCCAGGGTTGGTATTTTGCCGGCCATGAAGAATCTCAATGAAATTGTGTTTTCTACCGAGCTGTCGTTGCAAGAAGCTGGTAGCCACAGAGATAATTCCGCAACCTCCGAAATTGAGGAAATGGTCAAGGAATCATACAGCGAGCTTACTGCAGCAATTGTTGAGTTGTTCTCAAGAGACGATCCGCTCCTCAAGTCTAACGCCCACGATGAGAGGGAGAGAGCTCACCGCAACGTCTCTATACTTCGTAACATCTTCTTCATCACACTGCAGTTGAACGATGTGAAATCTCAAAATACTCAGCACATGAAGAAAGAGTTGGAAGGATTGTTTGGGTCATCCCAGCGTCAGTATTTTGATTACCTTCTCCACAAAAGCATCGGCAAAATTCTTGACTTCAACAATGCCACAGAGAAGAGGGAGGGTCCCATGTCAAAACACAAGAAGGAAGACAAGATTGTTATCAAATCTATCTTATCCAGTTACACTTCTAAGGAGTTGCAACAGAAAATTGCAGACATGCACCGCAAGATAGAGAAGCACTTTGTTACTAACGAAGATATGTTTGAGCAAGAGTTGGTTAAGAGATTGTGGGGAGACATGGAGTACGAGTTCATCACCATATTCCAGAAGTTTGACCGAGCCATAAGACAGGTTGATCGTGATTTCGAGTTCAACATCACTACGACAGAGATTCGTCGGCTTTTTGCTACCACTTGAAACTAAATTGTTTCAAGTTTAATCAATCTTGCTTTTGGTCGAGCTACCCAATAGCGTACGCTGGTGTGTTTGCAGCCAAAAGTCCCCAATCATTGCACTGCATTTCAAAATCAGGCGATGCAAAACGCTACAGATCCAACGCATCGAAGAGAGCACTCGCGAATTTGCGTGCGCAACTCAAATTTTCTTCCAATCAAAGCGCACCATATAGTGGTTCGATTCACACTGAGAACAAACGAAAAAAACTCTCATACAAAGCCTGAACTTCTCACCAAACAGGGAATCAAATTTACTCACCATCACCACCAGAGACATGCTTCGCCAAACCGCCCTCAGAGCTGTTCGTTTCCAATCTACTGTCGCCAAGGCTGCCCCTAGGCCATTGTCCAACGCATATGTGAACCACTTGGAGACCAGATGGGAGAAGTTGCCTAAGGAAGACCAGACCGCTTTAATAGAGGAATTGAAGGCTAGACAGGAGTTGCCATGGCAGGAATTGACCGTAGGCGAGAAGAAGGCTGCTTACTACATTTCTTTCGGTGAGTGGGGCCCAAGAAAGCCCTTGTATCTTCCTGGTGAGAAGAACAAGATCTTCTGGGGTACCGTGGGTGGCATTTTCGCCGGTGTTGCCTTGTTCGCTGTCATCAGATCATTTGCCCCTGACAGACCAGAGACTTTCGACAGATCCTGGCAAGAGAAGTCGGACGAGTACTTGAAGTCCAAGAACTCCAATCCATTCAGTGGTTACTCCCAGGTCCAGTAAGCCGATTTATTCATTTCTCAATTCAAATCGCTCTCTTTGCATTTTAGAAAGTGTCTAGCATAATAAACACTCACATTGTGGACAAAACTGAAACGGTAAACGCAAAATGTTTGGAAGCGCCGTATAAAAGAACACAGAAAAGATGACACATAAGCAAAATAAATGTTACGAAACAACCTCATGAAATAGGGTATACCATTAAAAATTGTACGTTGTTTGTATATCTAATCATCATCGTTAGGGCCGAACTCTCCTTCGAAGATCGTCGCACCAGCTTTCCTCTTATTCTCAATTTCTTCACATTCAGGCATCTCTAGGATCTGTGAAGCTGTTGGTCTTTCGAATGGACTAGGCTTCAACATACGACTCACAAGCCTGTCTAAATTGTGTTTGTTGACAACGAGGAATTTAGGTGCATTTTTGGGAATGAAGTCCTTTACAGCATCAACACCACCAGTTGTTGGATGTCCAAACACAAGAACAGCAGAAGACCCGCCTTTGCTGCCCATTGCGGTTGAATGTTGTAAAGGATTCAAATTGGGGTCGCTTGTAATTGGAAAGGAGGTCGAACCGTTAGGACCAAAGGGGGGCACTTGTAGTGAATTCAGCGAGGACGTGTAGGAGGTCAACGACGAGAAATTGTTGTGATTTAAGAAGTCGCTGATGTTGTCGCTTGAAAGCTTACCAGCGTCGCTTAAATCTCCACTTCTTAGTTTCCTCCATGGGGTTCCGTTGCCAGGTAAAATGATATTTGTTGCAATCTCCAAAATGATCAAGCCAACGCTGAAGATATCTGCAAAAGGAGTGTAGATTTTGTCATTAATGAGTTCGGGAGCTATGTAGTTCCTGTCGCCCTCTAGATCAAAGTCTTTTTCCAATATCGGTAGTTTTGTTGCAAGTCCGAAGTCACCGATTTTGAGGCTTCCCTCGAATGTGATGAAGATATTGGCAGGCTTCAAATCAAGATGCAAGAAATTCTTCAGGTGAATGAATTTAAGGCCTGACATGATTTCGATCAAGATTTTCCAAACCCGAAATTCGTCCACCTTGTAGTTTTTATGCTCTTCAAGAAATGCCTGCAACGTTCCACCCTCGCAGAACTCTGTCATGATGTAGTAGTAGTTATTGAAGCTCCATGCTTCGACAAAAAGAACCAAATGCTGTTTTCCCTCCTCCACTTCTGTTTCCTCGTCAATAGCAGTGAGAGACCTGAGAGCTTCGACTTCCCTGTGGATGGCCTGCTTTTCTAGTTTGCCCAGAACAGGCTTCTTGGTACGCTTGATTGCAAATCTTTCGTGCTGGAATTTGCACTTAAAAGCGATCGAGAATTGACCCGTGCCAATATGGTTGATGTTCTTGGGACCAAACTTGCCTATTAGGTGCTCGTCCAGCTGATCAAGAGCGTTCTCACAAACTCTGTCGTTGCTTCGCGTGCTGTTTGAGATTGTGAGCGTCAGATCTAGATATGAATTGTCCGCCAATCCTGTCGGAAGATGAATAGTGGCTTGCGAAGACTGAACTGAGTGAGAAGGAAAGTTCAGGACTGGGGTGCACGGCTCATGGTCCTGGTCCTGAAGATGCTGAGTATTTTGATGCTTGGGTGGGTTTGTTCGGAGCGCTGAAAGCATCTTGCTCCTACTGTTTGACTTTGTGGGAGTTTCTGGGACAGCATCGTCCAAGTCAAAGTCATTGTATAGATCAACATCTAGGTTGAAAGTGGTTTGTGGTTTTGTGGAAGATGCAATGTGGAAGAATGAGGACGATGATTCATTAGCCGCAGCATGAGCGTTTCTGCCTATTTCAATGGAATAGTCATTGCTCATGATCGAATCAACCGTTTCCGTGGTAGCGTTGTTATCCTTATTCAACATTGTGAGCGGATTTCGCTTCATGGGTGTTTCAGGGGGCAATTTGCTTTTGGAGCTGGGCATGGAGCTCTTCTTCATGAGGCCAGTAGACCGAAATGCTGTTTGTAGAGGCTTGACTAGCTTGTAGGATCTTTTCACCTGGTTTTCCTTGTCGTTGCTAGCGAAGTTGGGCGTGCTCTGTGTCTTCTTTCTGTTGTTGCTCATAAGTTTGTCATCGTCGTGATATATTGGGATGTTCGAGTTGGACTGGGTGTATTTCTTGTTTCTCAGTGGGGACTCGTCGTCCGCATATGGATCGTATCCACCGAAAATGGGCAGCAGGCATTTGAAATTGGGGTTCGGGCTTTTGAGAAGTGCTTTGAGGTATACATCCTTGCCGACCGGAGACGAGCTGGCCGGGGTGTTGGAGAACTTGAGAGGCGAGCGAACCCGTATTTTGTTGCCGTTCTTGAACAACTTGTGGGACTTAAGGTCACTTCTGGATGGTGTTTCTTGTAGTTTGCCAGCAGATTGGGGAGAGGGCGACTGGCTGACAAGTTTGTGGGGTCTTTTAAACTTATTAAACGGCGTAGACTTATCAACAATTGGCGAGAGGCCCGGGTCGAATGTCGAGTCGATGGACAAGTTGAAGTATTTGGAAGAACGCTTGAGCAAGGGTTTCTTTGGGGTCGATGCCTTTTCCTTCAGAGGATCGGCCTCGTCATCCTCGGTAAAGCTGCCGATGTCATCATCCACCTTGTTCTCGGTCTTGAGGTTGAACGGCGGCGATTTGTTGATGGGACGCTTTGGCTTGACGTCGTCATGAATGTCATCTAGAATCAACAGGTTGAAGGAGCGGGAGAAATGGTCATTCAGAAAAAAATCCGGGTCGGGTTTCTGAGTCCGGGAGAGCCTGCCCCGGCTTTTTTTCGGGGTGCCTTCCAGTTTCATGCTCCGGTTGGAAGTGGTTGGTGAGTTGGACTTGAAGATGTAGGAGAGCGGTTATGCGACGGAAGGTATGGGGTGTGTTTTGGTGCGAACAAATTTGTACGCGACGTAAACAACGCGAGCCGAAGGAGTGCTGAATAAGGTAAAGTCGGCAGGGCCGGGAGAAAATTGGAAAACAAAGACCATTCTGGGGCCAAACATGGGGGAGAAGTTTACTTTAAAGAGGTTTTTTACCTTTTTGGACGAAAAGTGGCCAAAGTAACCGGGGTGTTTATGAGATCCTTTTATTGTTGTGAAGGGTGCAGCAGCGCACAGCGCGAAAAAACCGGTTCCTAGTGACGAGAAGTTGGGTTAGAGGAGAGACAATGGCGATATTTTTTGGAAAACAGAGACTAGACTTTGAATTCATTGACGTGTTTGGACTTTTGCTTCTGATTTATGCGAACCTGCTTGGCGACTCTGCTCAGTTTTTTGGGGTTTTTGCCCGCCAGACAGCCATGGCTATATTGTCTGCGAGGCGCAGGTGCACAATAAGCGAGCGATATAGTGTCTTTGTGGAATTTTGGATAAAGGGCCCGTAGAGAGAATTCCATTGGTCTATTGTTCTCCCCATTGGCTCTGAGCGTTACGTATTCTGAAAAACTTTTTGACAGTAGGAAAAAGAAGCCGGGACTGTTTATCTTGTTGATGTTTACTCGGCTGGGCTGTCTCTTATTTTAGATGCTGCGTTTTGTGGCCCAGGCAAAGGCGGGGGTCGAATTGGACCACTTCTACCTTTTTCCATACTGGCTCATTTCTGAAAAGATTGAATGCTGTTTGTTTATTTCTGCATTCCGGCTTTTACAAGACTATTGTCCCGGATAATAGGCTTTGCTTGAAGACCTCTTTTGTTTCTGTTGCATCTATTGCAAAAGACATTTTGGAGTCTGTAGAGTCTACTGTTAAGAGCTCATTTCGTGTCATGTCTATGGTCCAACTAATTTGGCTACGACGGGGCTAGATGTAAAGTCATTGTTGGAAAACGGTGAAGGTGGAGCGTCATGTTTGTTGGGCCTGAAGTGTCAGCTTATCTCAGAGCCTTGGGGTGGGTTGGCCAGCAGCGAATTGCAGTGGCTTTAGAGCAGAACAGAGCCGTCTTCAATTTTGTAGACCTCTTTGAGATTTGTGAACAGTGAATCTGTCCTTTGTACATCGAAGGCAGAATCCCTTGAGGAGTCAGCCCTGGGTCTTCAAGCAATGGAACGGTATTGTTGTCTCGATGTCGGGTGGCCTGGCTTTAAGTGCTTTAAGTTGACAATTCCCGTTGCAATCAAGACAAATCATGAACTTTGACCGAGTGAGAAGATGGCCTTTCTAGGATTCAAACCAGCTCAGTTTCACCGATTGGTCAGTTGGTCTAAAGGAGCCTTATAGTTGCCAAAGAAATGGGGGAGATCAGATAACCCATTGTGTGTAAGGGGAATTGAAGAGAATACTACACTTCTGAAGTTTCGGAATCTCCAGGAGGAAAGTGAAATCTGCTTTCTGTCGAACAAAAGAAACTTGTGAACCACCCCATACCAAAGCAATCAGTCGATGGACCACACCTTCCCTAGATCCCCTGACTTCAATGCCATTCACCACAACCCACTTTGAAATCCAGACATCCGGACATTTCGGCCTTGCAGCCATATTCGGCAATTGATGTCAGGGGAAAATTGAATTACCCCAACTCCAAGGCCGACGCACTAAAGCCCTCCCCAACTATGCAGAGAAGACATTCAAGCAGTCGGGTCTTGTCACTTGGCGCAGACAAAAGAGGTACACCCACGTTCAACTGGAGCCAAGATATCAAAAGCATCGTATATCTGAAAAGATCGATGGGCTAAAATTGAGACAATGGCAAGATCGGCTTCCATGGCGTTGGATCTACAGTGCAAGCCGAACCGTAAATGAAAGCATGCAACGCAGCAAAAATAAGCTTCACAAAAGCAGAACCCAAAACCACCCAAAACCACCCAAAAAGAAACAGCCAGAAGCACAGCCAGAAGCGGGGAAACTGATTGGGCTGATAAGCGACTCCCGGCTTGCCACGGCGACTTCCTATTTGGCGACTGGGGACTACTCGATTGGCTTGTTTTGCGCACCCTCACCGAGAGATCTCTGGAGCGTCAGCGAATGAGTGCGTCCAAATGATGCCATCATACGATCGGAAAGGTGAGCGGCTCAAGAAGTGTCCGATCGGACTAAACGACCCAATCATCCCGAACTACAGCTCCAAGGAAAGGGGAAGTAGCAAATCTCGAGGTTATCAGTCATTGTCTGGGGCTTTTCAATTGCCGCTTCTTTGTTGCTTTTCTTCATTGGCTGGCATCGCTCGCAATTCTCTCTCACGGCTGCAAAGAGGCCAAATCAGCGAATGAACTGCGCGGGATTAATGCCCAGCCAAGCGTAGGGTCCATTGTGGAGAGAAGGCAAAACGGAGCTGGAGAAACGGAGAATTACGCTGGAGAAACGGAGAAAGCAAAAATACCCATCCAGCCTTTCTGCTTTTCCCACAATGAACCACGTTTGCTCTCCCTAGATGTAAAAGATAACCAGGACATGAGCCTTGAGTACAGCGGTTTTGCGCACCGCCAGGGCCCTGGGCCAATCGAGCGCGATGGAATAGATAAGCCAAGGCGATTCGGAGAAAACGGGGGCTTTGCGCAGATCCCGTCCTCGTCCACAGTTTTTCTCCGTGCAAAATGCCCGTTTCCTTTTGGCCTCTGTACTCCTCGTCCCGAGCCCCGGCAACTCTCTCCTTTTTCAGGCCTCGTTTGGCCTCTTATTCCACCACGCAGCAAATAACGAAGCTTCGATCCGAGCCGGCAGCCGCGCTGGGCCAATGCCGAACTGAGTGCATAAACCCGTCTTGGGTAATTCGTCCGTTCTGCGCCAGATCCGACTTCGCGCCGACACTCCTAGTACCTCGAGACAATCGAGTTTCTTGATTCGGTAGCGTCAACGCCTGGCAGCGATGCAGTGCCCCAGATTTCTCGGGCATTATTATTGTCAATTCCCCATTTGTCCGTTTTGTCCGCTTTTCTTCGTTTTCGTTTTTTTCTTCCAATGGCGCTTCTCTCATGGCCACTTTTCTATGACAAGTGCTTTGTCAGACTGGGTGCCCTGAGCCGGGGCTTACATGCTGACAATCGTCCGCGCGCTCATTGGCCCCGCTCCTGTCAACCTCTGCCGCAGCAATGCTTATTTTGCCTCCCCTGCACCATCTAATGGCCTTGGTCAGCAAAACGGCCTTAGCCGGGGCCATTTTCGGTGTGAAAAAAAAAATCGTATAAAACCACGAGCATTTTCAGCCCTGCTTTCATTTACCGTGTCCGACTTTTTTTCGGAGTGCTAATTCACATCCTCTCCTGTTCTAGGCGTCGCATTAACATCGCTGCAACGGCGGCATTATCGCCTGCTTCCCCATCGAATATAATACCTGCCTCTGCCCTATCGGGCACTTTTCGCACCACGCTTTTCAGACCAACTACGCCTGACCTCATCAGCCAACACACTTAATTCCCGAACTCCATCAAAAACTCCCTTTTTCCCTCGCCGCCGGCCTATGCTACCCCGTACTGACCGCCAATATCTCTGCTGAACCATGTCAGCCATACCGTCCATACCGTCGCCCCATCCGGGCGTTAAAACCGAACCAGACGAGGTCTGCCCGAGAACGACCGTTTCCGAAGACGACCGCTCTGCTGGCCAGCTGTGCTCCAACTGCGGAACCACAAAGACGCCCTTGTGGCGAAGAGCACCCAACGGCACCCTCATATGTAACGCTTGTGGCCTCTACCTACGCTCTAACAAGCACCACCGGCCTGTGAACTTGAAACGTCCCCCCAACACCGTCTGTGTTACTGAAACAGAGGGCTCGTGCAAGGGAGACGGCTCTTGTAACGGCACCGGCGGTTCCGCCGTTTGCAAGGGCTGCCCGGCGTACAACAACAGAGTGGTGCTTCGCCAGAACGAAGAGCGCAAGGCCAAGGAGGAAGACCACAAACTCTCCAAGGAGGAAGACCCCAGCTTGGCCGTGGCCTGCTACAATTGTCTGTCGACGATTACGCCGCTTTGGCGCCGAGACGACGCCGGAAACACCATTTGTAATGCCTGTGGGTTATACTACCGTCTCCATGGCTCGCACCGCCCGATCAAAATGAAGCGCAGCACGATTAAACGACGGAAACGCAATTTCGACGGGCTTGCGCCCACCAAGGTGGACAAAAAACCCAAATCTGAGAAGACCCTGCCGCGCCCGAAATTGCTGCCCAAAGCGCCCACCTATGCCCTGTCGGATGAGTCCACTCCAGTCGCTCTAGCCCAGGCCTCAGCCCAGCTCTCAGTACCTTCAGGACCCTCGCCCGCACAGGTGCCTATGCCTCAGGCTCCATTTGTGCCTTCCTACTATCTCCCATACCTGGGCCACGGCCGAATCCCCAATGGGCCCGGTCCAATGCCGGGGCCTCCTCCTCCTCAGGTGATCTTTCACCAGGCCGTCCCCGTCTACTATCCAGCATACGCTCTGGCGCCACATCAGACGCCTCACCAGGTCCACCAGGGCCAGCATCCGAGCCCGCAAAATCCTCACCAGGCTGCTCAGCCTCCGTCCCAGCATATCCAGCATTTCCAGCATCAACCCATCCGGGTTCCGCCCGTTCAGCCTACCCAGGCTCCAGCCTCTGTTCCAGCACCGCCTGCTCAGGCGCCCGCACCACAGCCCTTTCTCCAGCCACTCGCGTACCATGGCGAGCTGCCTGAGGGGAAAATCAAGCTCCCTTCGATTCAGAACATCCCACGCACACCGCCTGTGGAACCCGCCAGGCCCGCGTTGGCTGTGGACTTTACCAATGCATTTAAGGAGAAGGACAGGCGAAGGCGTAACATGTCAATCGGCGGGCTTCTTAACGAGAAGTAAGCGTCCTGGCTCAGTTCGAGGCTGAAGCGGGCGACTCGAGGCTTGGTGTCCCGGATACGCAGTCTCGGCGCGGTGTGTCAAGTTGCAAGTTTCAGAAAGCTTGCGTTTAGAACTTTGTTTTGCAATCAAGCTACTGGTGACTTGGTGGCTGAAGAATCGGCACCATGGCTTCGTCTTCTGGGCTCATTGTACGGCCGTTTCGCAGCCATTCGCGCCTCGCCGGCCAGCAGTCACTCCTGGAGACTTCGTTCACTCACAGGAGAAGCCTACGTCTTCTGTTTTTGAGTGGGCTTCAAGTACATTAAAATGGTTTATAGATGCTTCTGCGGAAGCCACTTATATATTGGTATCACAAAAGGTTACAATCGGAGCGAAAGTAAAGTAGGTTCTTTTAAGGGAAACGGCTGGTGCTAATATTGATATCTGATCCGCAAGGTAATTCGATATCCTTAGGTTCAACGCTGTAATCGTCGTTTTTCTCGATAATCAGGTAGTGAATAAAGGGGTTTGAAAAAGCCTCTTATTAAAACACAAGAGCACCAGAAGGCACACATTGACTATATAAATTGTCCGTCCGAGGAAGATCGATAGGGTTAAAGGATTCTCTGAAGTACTCCGAAATTTTTGGTGCTTCGTTTCGTGGGGTTCTTCTGTTATCTAAAGAAAATTAAATAGCTTGGAGAACCATTCCCCATACTTGAATGATGGAGTGGTCTGAAATAGTCCTCAACGTCAAATTGTGTACTGGTGTTCAGCCTGTCGGCTTCAAATGTTCGTGGCCAAGCCATATTCGGCTTATAAACTGAGCTTATTTTGTTCGACTGCCTTTTGGCTTGTCTGATGCTGGGGAACTCTGATCGACTGCAGAAGTCACAATATGTAGATATTGAATTCGGCTGTGACAGATGACAGTTGCAATTACACGGAAATCCTATCTTCTTTCCAATACTCCTTGGAGATGGAGTAATGAATTTGGACCGACGCATGAACGAAGCCCTTAGTTGAAGGTTCTATCGAATGGACTGAAAGAAGGCTAATCAGAGTCTACAGATAATAGCCGATTCCAGCAAACCAGTCGCTGCTGTCGGTGACTCAAAATACTGTTGAATAGTGAAAAAGCGACAGAAGACACGCAATCTCAAAAAGCAGTCAAAAATTAAATATCGTATTTTAATCCGGAATCCGATTGGACGTCAGACTCATTGCTTCTTTCTTCTACACGGCTGTGAGCAGGGCATCGCTCAGACAGTCGCATCGAGACATAAAACCGCCAGGGCACCGTTCAGAATTTCGCATCTAGACGTAGAACCCGCCAAGGCACCAGCCGCCCTTTACAGCTCAGCAACAAAACCACCAAACCCACTGAATTCGAAAACTTCCCCATAATCTCTCCCTTGTTTCGTCCTACTCGGCCGCTATTGTCTTCCGGTCACGTGCGCTTAGGCTATCAGTTGCAACCGCTCGAAACTCCCACAAACCACACCTCTTCATGTCTGTGGACGAGTCATTCAGCAGAAAAGCCAAAGACATCGCCGCCGGGTTCGTTGGCGGCGCTACGCAAGTTCTCATTGGCCAGCCGTTCGACTTGGTGAAAATCCGCCTCCAGACCAGCCCTTCTGGCTCCTCCTCGGCTGCCATAATCAGGCAAGTGCTCCAGAAGGAAGGTCCATTGGCATTTTACAAGGGCACGGTGGCGCCGCTTTTCGGAGTGGGGGCGTGTGTGTCGCTTCAGTTTTACGGGTTCCTCGAGACAAAGCGCCAATTGCTCAAGTATCTGGGAAAACTGGAGCTTCTGCTCTGGCCCCAAACCTACTTGGCTGGTGCGGCCGCGGGACTAGTGAATTCGCCAGTCACCGCGCCGGTGGAGCAGCTCAGAATCTTGAGTCAGGCGTCGACAAAAACCACCTCGCTCCAGGAAACCGTGCGCGCCATTTGGCGCCAGCAGGGCTCGCGCGGATTGTACCGTGGGCTTGGAGTTACCATGGTGCGTGAGTGCCAGGCCTACGGTGTGTGGTTTATGAGCTACGAGTGGCTCTTGCAGACCGTCGTCAAACAGCGTGGTTACCTGGGTCGAGGCGACGTGACGACGCCTGAGTTGTTGTTGTGCGGAGCCGCCGCAGGCAATGCCTTGTGGTTGTCGAGTTATCCGTTGGATGTGGTCAAGAGTAATGTTCAGAGCGATGGGTTTGGGAAAGATTCGCGGTTCCAGGGCCTGGCGGTGAAGGCTGCGCGGGAGATCTGGGTGAAGGCTGGCGCGAGAGGATTCTGGAAGGGACTCGCGCCATGTTTGGTGAGAGCGGTGCCCTGTAGCGCCGGGACGTTTGCGGCGGTGGAGACGGCGCTCAGGTTTTTGGGGTAGCCGACAAAGTTAAGGTGAATTTTCATCTTGATAGAGCACGACGGGTGGTCAGGCATTGCTTTCAGACTTGGTTTAGTCGGGGTCAGGTCCAGCGCTTTTGGCTGCAACTGAGAATGGTTCGCACTGATGCTGCTGGATCCTTGCATTTGGGGGTTTTTCGGCTGCAAAATAGTCGATTTCGCAAGACACAGACTCTTCAGTTCTGGCAGCCGCGGCGTTGACCAAGCATGGTCTGAATTCTTTGCGACATAGCTGAAAGTCACCCACAGGAGTCGATAGAAACGAGCCACATGGTTCGTAAACGAAGGAAAGTGGCATTAATAGAGATACTAGTTCATTTTTTGTAGAAATCGGGGATTGCTGTGCCGGGTTTATCTATGCTCTGATGAACGAGAGGTGCTGTAGTCGCTAATCTAGGTGAACTGGTGATAGGCTTCAATCCTTGTCTCGTTGCCTACGTTCTTAGCACAAAAGGCATTGTGTTTAGTGATTGGCGGCCATAATCAAGTGTTTGGATTTGGGTAGCAAAATTAAGGCACTGTCTTTGCTTGGATTTTTGTGGGAGGTTATGGGGTTGTCGATTCTCTACAGCCTTGAAACCTTCTTTCGCAGCCATTTCCTGCTATGAGCTCCCTTCCATACACCCACCAACTCCCACACTGCCAGGAGGGTCCGTTGTTATCTAATGTTTTTCTTTATTCTACTTTTGTGATTTTGGTATTTTCAACTGTAACTTGCGTTGTTTCCCCTTTTTATTACAGCAATTGTGTGTCTATAGAGATAGCTTATTCCTACGCATATTTGTATTCTTGCGAACTTACACCGGCTTTTGCCCAAAACAGCGTTTTCGCCACCACCCAAAAATAGCCTAATGATAAAAAGTCCAAAACAAAATCAGATCCATTCTTTTGAGCCACAAAACCCTCCGTCGTAGAATCCTTCTCCCCACCCAAAAAAAATACCTTCCCCTTTTCCCGGCTACTGTCAAACCGCAACTGTGAGCCGCGCATTTGCAACCGCTATCAACTACATCCTCCTCCTCAAAGTCCCCCAAAAAATCAAAAACATTACTATGCTTTCACCTGCGTTGCGCCCTGTCCTAGTGGCAAACAAAGCCTGTCTTATTACCCCCACCAGAACGTTCTTATTCGGGTTCTTGTCCCAGTTCAACAAGAAACTCATATACCCACCTAACCCTGACCAAATCACCACCAAAAACAGACTTTTTCCCACGTACATCGAGAACTCCACCGAGCTCGGCAACGTTGTCTTGACCAAAGAACCATTGTTACTCAATTTTACCATGCCCGGTGATGAGAAGTGCAATAAGGTGACTCAGTCGTTGTTTGACATTCTCAGTGATAAGAGCAAGTACCCATTGGCTATTGAAAGGCTGGTCTCGTTGGCGAACATTGCTTGTGACGGACCAGGTGGCCGAGAATTACAGCAGACCTACGCGGTTAGTAAGATCCCCACTGTAGTGTTGTTGAAGAAGCAAATGGTGGCTGATCGGTTCATTCCAGCAGATGTGGGCCGCTCTGAAGAAGAACTTACGGAGTGGATTAAGTCTGCATGCTGAAGAGGAATGAACAATGGGCAGTAACTGCTGGTTGGCTCTATGATCTTCAAGCTTATAGAAGGACGTCAAAGTCGCCTTGTGGGTCAATTGTACCCGTATCAAGAAAAACCATAATACGGCATTCACAAAACTACTCTTGCTCTACGGTCCTCATTCCACAGCCTAGCTTATGATATACTCTATGTGCAACTATTTATAAGCACAGACACCACTATTTACAGGTTGTTGGTGCCTGTTTCCTCATCCCATCCGTCTTTCCACCTCTTCTTCCACAAGTCGCAATTGAACTTGGGCTTTCCAAGCTTCACGTTCACTTCATTGTGAGCGTCACAGAGCCACCGGCCCAAATGGTCCCGCGTGTCCGTGGCTGGCTCGCTTCTGGACATGTACTTTTCAAAATCCTCAGCACAGAACCAACATGGGTAAAAGTTACCGAACAACTTGAGAAACTGCTTCATGTCGGCCTGTTGCTTATTGGAAGGCGTTTCTGGATACGTGGCAGCAATCAGATGGAGAAGGGTCCAAGAAGAGCGACCCAATATCTCAACATCTGGAGGTTCGACTCTAGCGTAAGCCTCTCCATTGGTGGCACTTTTGGCACTTGAAGCGACCAGACTCTGGTTTGTTGAATCTAAAACATCCTTAGAACCAGTCGTACCGCCAGCCATCGCACTTGCTTCCTGCTTTCCCGGTTTCTTTCCCATGGCAAATTGAAAGTCTAAAAGAGTGTTGCAGCTTCGACAGCTTTATGTTAGTATGAAACAACAGGTGTTTCTCAAAACACATACGGCTTTCCGTCCTTGTCGTAGATGATCTTTTTTCCCGAGACTCCAACCACGGGGTTTTCGTTCGTCATGGCTATCAGGCAATACTAGATCACACTAGTGGTTAGTAATGGGCAGATACTGCGATCTGCGTACACACCTTTGCAGCCAGAGAAGGTTACCAATCCTAGCCTACGCAATGTGCTATCTCTAATTTACAATTCTGCCGATTCTCTAATATTAATGCGTTTTGAAAAACTCCTCCCTTTGCCTGATCACCTCATCGCAAAGCTCGCCGATCTCTGGGGTCTTCACATTGCTTCTAGACTGGTAGAACTCACTGAGATCGTACTTCCGGCCATACTCCTGCTCGTAGTCCCATGCCTGCTGGATCATTTCGAACTTGTCGATGTCCTTGACGTAGACGGCTTCGGGAGACCGGATCTCCTCGTACTCGAGCCACAACTCCCTCATTTCCAGCGCAAAGTCACTATTGTATGGCGAAACCACCTTGACCAAATAGTCGATGGTGTCCAGCTCACGGCGATGCTTTTCCTCCTTGGTGACACCGCCAAAAGGGGTGATGTCTCCGACCAAGGACTCGGCGATATCGTGGACCAAAGCGATTTTGACACAGCGGTCGATATTGATTTGTTTGTTGGGAATGGCCATGGCGATGATAGACATTCGGTACATGTGGTCGGCGATTGACTCCGTTTTCTGTAAAGGAACGCCCCGGTCTACCCAGCCGGTTCTGGGTTGTGTTTTCAAAAGACGGACAATTTGTGTGAATGCTAGCATGCTGTTGACTTTGGACTTGGAGGCCAAAAGGGAATGGAGCTTTTCCGGAACGGCAGCCTCAGGCGACCAAACGGGTTCTGTCATTTGGGGCATTGGTTGGGTATGAGGAAGAAGAGGAGTAGAAGATTTTCTCTGGAGTAAACATGGGGAGTGTACATAGGGCGATAACGTCCCGATGGAGATGCCATAAACAGATAAGAATCGGTAATTTTTTTTTTAATTGTTGTGAATCTTAAATACTTGTAGGTGAATCATTTTGAAGTAGCCTTTGGTTTTGACATTTTGCATTTCAGGCCGATGTTGGTGTGGGGTGTCCAGTCAGCTCAATGTAGGGAGCGTAATTGGACAGTTACCTAGAGCGTGCAACAGCATAATGAGGATTGTTTATTCGACAAAAATGTTCTCTTTAAATGAAGGGGGGTTGATTTTATAAGCGTTTTTGTAACTAGAGAGATTTTTTCAGTTGTTCATATTGTTTGTGATGGCTGTGATTGCATCAAACAAGGTGAGTGAGTAAAGGCTACTAAAGGCTAGGGATTTGCACACCTCTTCGCCTCAATAATTTGTAGGATCCTCTTCAAGCTCAATAAGCTTGGCTTAAAGCTTTTGTTGATGAGACAAGCACCACAAACTTGGGGTAATTGCCGAAGAAACTTAAGACACCGATTGTCACAATTGGCCAGTGATAGATATTCACATTCGAATTTCGTGGGGTTTTCTGGAATCAGTCTTCTTTTGACTACTGCAATCTAGTGTTATAAGGTTCAGTCATATAGTGTTCAGTGTCTACTATTCTGTCCTCAAAGCGTGCTCTCGTAAATGGTCTTACCAAACTTTTCCGATACAAACATAGAAACACCCTCTGTTCATGGTTTTCAAATCGAAGATCACGGCAGTGGAATTCAACTATCCACAAGGGAAATGCATGGAAGACACACCCACTACACTATATCATAATCTTCACTGTTCCCCCACTTCACTTCTCCGCGTGCCCTTCAACCCTCTACTAAGCCTGTTTCATGAAAAGTTTTATTTGACTATTACAGAATGCAGAGTCCGCAGACTTAAGCAATCAACTCAACGACACCACCAGCAGCTCTGATCTTCTCCTCGGCCAACTTGGAAACAAATCTGGCCTTGACAATGACAGGAACCTTTGGCAACTGACCCTTACCAAGGACCTTGCCGTAGCCGTGGGCCAAGGTGTCGATGACTGGAGCAGAGGAAGCAGAAGCAGACTTGAGGTACTCCTCTCTCTTCTCCTCGTCAACCAAAGACCACAACTTCTCAAGGTTGAGCTGTGGCTTCCAGAAGTGGTTTCTCTGCTTGTGGAAGTATCTCATACCAACCTTACCGAAGTAACCAGGGTGGTACTTGTCCAAGTTGGTTCTGTGGTGGTGCTGACCACCGGCCATACCACGACCACCGGGATTCTTTCTGTGCTTGCCGATTCTACCCTTACCGGCGGAGACGTGACCTCTGTGCTTTCTGGTCTTGGTTAATCTGGTTGGCATTGCTGATAGATTATAACTCAGATGAGAGAAATGTTCAGGTAAAAGCTTGAAATTTTTTCTGCCGCAGCTGCCTGGCGAGCGGACACCTGTACCTCCCACCTTAGAGAGCAGTTGAGAGCACTATGTACAGGTCCCACCATAGTTAACGGCGCGACTCGCATTCTTTAGGTCCAAGCCCTAAGATCTTGCACGTGACAAGAAAATCAGTCAGGCTAGCCCAATTGTTACCTATTGACTGAAGCACTCAAGGCTGGCCAAAGGCAGCCCCTTAAATATCTCTACAGCCTGATCATCATAACCTTTTTTATTCTTGTACCTGCCTGAAGTTTTGCATTGCTTGACAATTTGCTCCAATTTGGCCATGTACACTCATTACTATTGGCAAGTTGTTTGTAGTTCCAGCCACAGATCTACTGCAACTGGTTGGGTATTCCCCAGACCTCCTCGTAAGTGTTCTTTCCCTTAGTCTCAGGTACAGAGGTCGACACAAACGCATATGTCACAGCACACATCACCGTGAAGATGTAGAACGTGCCGCCTCCAAGCCACGAATTCCTAAGCACAGGGAACAAATACCCCACAGCGAAAGTGGCGACCCAGTTCATGGTGACCCCGAAACTCTGAGCCAGCGCCTTGGCCTTGGGTTGCGTCACTTCTCCCACTAACAAGAAGGGAATAGGGCCCAAGCCGATAGCAAAGAAAGTGATGTAGACAAAAGTGCCAACCACAGAAAACAAGGAATTTGTTGTCTGGATTCCAAACCCAAGCATAGCAGCTGCAATGCCCATAACAGTCACCGAGGTCTTGAGAAGCGGCTTTCTTCCCAACTTATCAACAAGTGGGGCAGAGCCGAATGTTACCACCACGTTCACCAACGAAATCAAGCAATTGATCATAACAGCCTTCGTTGGGAAGATAGAGATCAATACTGACACTCCGTAAAAGATGATTGAGTTGATGCCGCAGAACTGCTGCAACACCAAGATACCTGTGGCGACTACCTTCGAGTTTCTATACTCGGAAGACTTCCAGTATTCACCCAATGAAACTGCAGATTTAGGCGCAGGTCTCTGTTCTTCCTCGCCTGCAAACAAACTAGCATCTTCTTCGCCAATGCCAGAAGCCTGCTTCCAACTGTTGACTTCGTTTCTAGAGAGACCGTATTCACCGCCACGCAACTTGTGCAACACCGTAAATGCTTGGTCTGACATGTTATTGTTGACTAGCCACATTGGTGACTCGTCCATGTAGCTCAAGACAAGGAAGAAGTTGACAAATGCAATGGCAGCAGCCATAAGTAAAATGAGTCTCCAATCATTGTCGTTATTCCACCTGAGAGCAAGCAATTGCGTCAGAAGAATGCCAATATTCACAGCAACTTGGTTCATAGATCCCAAAAACCCTTTGTACAGCGCTGGGGCAATCTCGTTGATAACGAGGGAGGTCACCACAAGAGCAGAGCCAGCGCCGATTCCGGAGATGAATCTTCCTGCTAATAACGAATGGTAAGAGTTACTGAGCCCGTTGACCGTTGAGCCCAAAAAATAAATGCAGCAGTGAAGCAAGGCCGTCTTCCGTCTTCCAATACTGTCAGCAACTGATCCCACGTAGAACGAGCCAAACAAACCACCAATGCTGAATATGGAGGTCACAAGACCGAACTGGTCGGGTTCTAATGGAATGCACCTGTCAAATCCTCGTTGGCCAAAAAAAGAATCTTCGTAAGGGGTGAGAAGCGGAACGGATTTCTGACACGACAAAATGGCTTCAGGAGAATTGAGTTCCGACATATGATAGCCAAATTGAAGGGAGCCGAGGCAGATTGCTGCCACGGTAATGACAAGCTTGGCTGTAAGCGAGTCGGCTGTCTTATCGGCCATACTGATGTGTCTCAGGTATTGACTTGAATATCGTGGGGCAGTACACTGAGGGTTCTCGCATTTGTGTACCTGCCTCGTGATAAAGGTCAGATGACCAGATTTGCAGCCATTCACACGATGGGCAAGAAATTGCCAATCACCATCATGGGTATACCAAAAACGTCTCTTTTGAGCGTCCATATGCATCCTGTTCGTATTTTGACGTCTTTCTTGGGCGTTAGGAGGGTGCACTCGGTCATCGTTGCGCCTAGGAAATCGCCAAATGCGATTCTCAGGAAAAGCTGAAAGTACTCCACCACCGATGTATCGTCCAAAAGCTCCACAATGAAGTTTATCTTTTGACCCATAAGCTGGTCTTTCGTCCATCCTGTGAGGATGCTGAATTCTCGGCCAACATAGGCAATCTCGCCTGTTCTTCGCCAGACGATCGTCGGTGTCCCACTGACTTTTATGAAGTTGTCGTAAGTTAGTAGAGTCCGTTGAAAACACTGCTCCATAAAAATGAGATCAGCCTCTCGTAGAGAGTTTGTGCATGCGATGAATGATGGACGGTACGAAGCCATGGACTCGGCCATTTTCACAAGCATCTCCTTGGGAAATCGGCTTCGTAAATATGCAATGAGCTTGTGAAAGCCAGGCGTATAGGAAAATGGTTTGTTGACGGTAGCGTAGATGCTCTCGGGTTCCAGATAATGTAGGCCGTTGTCGTCGTTGATGTGTCCTGTCTGTTCCTCTACGTTAGTCTCAATAGCAAATGAGAGTGTCAGTTTCTGGCTCCGCTCGTAAAAGGCAGACGGATCGGCATCCCTCATAGCCTCAATGGCCTGTATGACGTCGGGGAAAGTGGATCGTTCATTTGACAGCTCCAAGAAGTACTGGTTAATGCGGGCATCACAGCGAGGGAGCTCTGGTCCATGGTAGCCCTGTGCTTTTTGAGAAGGAGTTACGGCTTGTGCTGCATTATCTGCCCTAGTAATGTAGGCATTTGCACCTAAATTTGATGGTGAGGGTACGCTTTTCTGTAGCATACCATGTGGTGAAAGCACCGGCGAAATGTTTACAGAATTAGGAGTGCCCTCTGTGGAGGTAGCCAGGTGGTTGGGATTGAGGCCCATGAAATTGTCTTGAAGAATGTTTGAGAGCTGGGAATACTCAAGATCGGCCGCTGACGATAGGAAATTCGTCGGTTTTCTTTGTCTTTGATTTTCCTGTGCTTGTCTCTGGGTATCCTGCGGTTGCCATTGGTCACTGCTGCCCAAGGAGTTTCTAGAAAAGTTCTGGTTGTAATTGTATGGCTGGTCTGGGAAGAACGTAGGCGATTCTTCCTTGATGGGTCCTCTCTGGCTGACACTTCGACTCACCATAGTTGGCTTTTGGTGCACGTAGTTTGGCAAGGATGCTGAGTGCTGAAACATGGTCGCCTGGTGGACTTGATGATTCTTGTCTGAATATGGTGTTTGTTGACTGGATGCAACGGAAGTGTTTTCCTCCATAGACTGGCCCCTCATCATATCGATGGGCACGTCAGACAAGTACTTTTTCCTTTTTCTAGGAGCATCTTCACACGAGTCCTGGAGGCCCTTTTGTACGCATCGTTTACAGGGCCTGGAGGTATCACAGGTCATGTGCGCTTTGTGGCAGTGATTGCATGCTATGGAAGTTTTCTTTCTTTTCTGAGAGTTAGTATTATGTTTAGGGATCATCTTTTGGAGATTCAGCGGAATGGCTGTTTTCGCTCGATATCTCGGTGTGGACCCTAGATCTTGGAGTCATCTGAGTCATGTTGATGATCGAGATCCAAGAGAGGTGCAGGCATTTTAAAAATTCAAGACCAGGCACAAAAAATGGGATTTATCAGCAGTTTCAATTGGCTTCAAAACATACCGGTTTGGCCCTGCTTTCGGCATTCATTCCACATCAGGTTTATGAGGTGTAGGTACTAAGCACTTGGGTCTTGATCACACGGAGAGGCACGGGTGCAGGCCGTTTTCAGCCGTGGATATCATTAGGACCGTCTACATGACAAGGGCAGGGTAGTTCAAATATGGGAGTTGTAATTTTGAATTGCGTTTGAACTTTGGAGAAAGAGATTAATTTATGTCACGCCGACTTTTGGGGAATCAACATCTCAGAAGGGTCCTCCTCTGCTCACTGGTTTCATTAGCCAATACCATTGCACGGATTTCTCTTCGATTTAATTGAACACTAATTCGTATCACTCAGATTATGATGTTTTTGGGTAGATGTGTTGATCTTTGAAAGTTGATTGGGTCTTGCATTTTGGCTGTTCACAAAAATGTAACCTGAGCTAAGCCGCTATAAAACCTTATCCCGACAAAGGCTGTCTGGAAGCCGGGATTAAGAGAGTATCACAGTGATTTATATGGCTACGTCCACATGAAATATCTACTTCAAGTAATGCCTTCAGCTGAAAATATTCTCAAAGCGAATCAACCAAAAGCAACTCATTTGGGGAAGCTCAAGCTGTAGTGAGGTGGTAATCTTACATCACGAAGAAAGGCAATGACGGTCATTTCTAAAAAAAGGCAGACTGTTCAATTTGTCCTATATACCTGTAAGTCAAAGAGCATCGTCTGCCAACTGAACAGCCCTCACGGAATCACCGCCTATCCATCCAAAGAGTAGCCCAAGTCGGCTCCCTTGAATTGTTCGGCCAATTTGGCCAATTTGTCTCTCAACATAGACATATTTTCGTTGACAGGCTCAAACTCAGGAAGCCATTCAGCAACTCCATGCTGGAGCACACCCTTGGCACGGAAGTGACCCTCGTCACAGTGGCCATATGAACCGTGCAAAGTCAAACGGAGTTCCTTGGCCAGGTACGAAGCACGGTGCAAAATGTTACTGTTGTAGAAGACAATATCGCCAGGATTGAGATCCACGGTGATTTGACCAGAGATGTGCTCTTTTTTATCGTCGTTAGTGGTCTTTTCTCTCTCTTCAGCAGTCCTAACACGCTTGTGAGACCCAGGCACAACAATGAGACACAGGTCTTTGGTCAAAGCCAAGTTGAACTGCGTTCCAGCATATGGAGCAGTAAGAAGCTCCTCGGCTTCCTGTTCTGGCAGAGCCTCTGGCTTGATGTAGTCTCTGTGCCAGTCAAGCCCAAAATCAGTGAGTGGGTTGATCAACATGTTGAACAACTCCATGCATAAGTTATCCGTGGGCGTCTGCAAGATATCCAGAGCGATGTTCAAAAGACGCTGGTCCGAGTATAAGGTCTGGAAAGGCTTGGACATGTCCTTGAGTTCTGGGTGCAAAAGGCCGGTTACACCCCAAATGTCCGGACTGAAGTTTTTGGGCCAAGGGGGAAATTGCTTGCCCCTGGTCCTGACATGGGGCCAATTGCCGTCCCTGGCAAACTGGACAACGTCCAATGAGGCCTTCTTGTAGAGATCTATTTCTTCAGGCAGAAGGAAGCCTCTCACGATGGTGAAGCCAACATCGGCAATTTCGTCATGGTGTTTGTGGGGAAGTGTCATAATACTTGTTGTAAGGTGTTGAAAAGCCTAGGATGTGGCAGGTCCCCAATTTATACTTTACCCCGGATGCCCCAGGTTTCTGGAGGTATCTAGTGCCGCACGTCGATGTTACATTTTCATGGCGCGTGCAACGTTACACCATAGCCGAACTACATAAAAGGCAATCCATTCCGCTGAAACCAAACGGCTAATTATGAAGTGGGGAATCTTGGGTGCTGGAAACATCGCGGGCAAGTTCGTCAAGGATTTGTTGCTTGATGAGCTGAAGAAGCATACTATTGTCGCAATTGGCTCATCTCTTGAAGATAAGGCAAAGCAGTTCCTGGAAGCCAATGGCATCACCAAGGAGAAAAACCAGGGCGTAGTGCCCAAATTTCAGACGAGAGAGGCTTTTTTCAAAAACCCCGATGTTCAAATCGTCTATGTGGCTTCGCCCCATGTGTTCCATGAAGACCAGGTGCTTGAGGCATTACAGAATGGAAAACACGTTTTGTGTGAAAAACCCTTCACTGTGACGGCTGCCCAGTCCAGACGGGTCTTTGAAGCAGCTGCCAAATCTGGGGTTTTCGTTATGGAGGCCGTTTGGACTCGGTTCATTCCGGCTGTCTTGAAGGCTAAGGAGTGGATCAAGGAAGGCGCAATTGGCGAAGTCAAGCGTCTTACGGGTGACTTTTCCATGGATCTCGATTTGGAGAACCTTCCTGCCTCCTCTCGTGGTAGAGATATCAATTTGGCTGCTGGAGCTACTTTGGACGTGGGGATCTACCCATTGACTTACGCCCGTATTCTTTTGGACGACAAATTGGGCAAGCAGGCCACCCCCTTTGAAACCAAATCCTTCCTTACGTTAGGAGAAGTGGACAAAGTGGATCATCTCAGCACTGTGATCGTCAAGTACGATAACGGAAAACAAGCTATTGCGACCAGCTCCAACTACACTGCTGGACCAGAAAAGTTCTTACGTTTGGAGGGCACCAAGGGGTACCTTGAGATGTATGGAAACCCGGCTGCCCCTAAGCATGTTAAGGTATTTACTCAGGATGGAAAGCTTGTCAAGGAGCACCTTGACAGGGACGATTTCGCTGGATTTATCCACGAGGCCAATGCCGCTGCTGAAGCTGTGGCGGCTGGAGAGACCCAGGCTGATGCTATGCCTTGGGACGAGACCTTGCTTATGATGGACACAATGGATAAAGTGCGGTGGGAGAATGACTTTTACTATCCTTTCGAGAAGTAGGTTGAAGTGATGCTGGACGTTGTGGGTATCATATCGTTTGACAAAAGCAAGTAATGAGAAAAAAAAATGAGCTTGAATAGTATAAATGCTCGAAATAGGCTTATTCTATTTGGTTGTATCGCTGGTAAAGAGACACTTTTCAGCTAAGTAGGGGATTGTAGAGCTGGAGGAGGTTTTGCTGAAGCGTCAATTAACTATTGCATTGGATTATTTAGTAGAAAGTGAATTACAACAAGAAGTATGTTTCATGCTATTCGTTGTCAGTATGGGCAGAAACATTGGATGCGATGATGTCCACTACACCACCGTCTTGAAATCTACAAGCTTCCTCAGCTTTTCTTCATAGGTTGACTATTTGGGCTCAATACATGTGACGGCTCGTGTTGCCCCTGTAGACTGATAAACTACTCATTCTGGCGTGTTCAAGCCTTAGTTTGTCAAGCATTAGGTGTTCACAGTTCAGAACCTAAGTAGATTACAATTAAACTGCTGCAGTTACTTCAATACTCAACTTTTGGCATCCTTTTATTTTTCTTTAATAACAGTTGCAGAAGATATAAGTGCTAGAGGCACCGTGTAATGCTTTAAACGTAACTCAACATGGAAAACCAGCGGCAGAACTCTCAAGCGACATAGAATAAACGAATTCCTTCAATTTCGCCTTTCTTCCTCCCCACAGATTTCTAAAGAAACAATTGTACCAGGTTCAGCCTCTTTGAATACTGCTAGTGAGACCCTTCGATGAGTCTTTCGCAGCCATTCCAGATCTTCAAAGTACCACCAAACACAGATGCCACAACGCCTTATCAATAAAGGAAAAGAAAAATCACCGGCAAATTCACAATCTACAACCTTATGCCCTACCATTAATGCAAAATCTACTCGCATCCTTCAAACTCTCCATCATCAAAACTCCCCACAGTGCGAATTGTGAGCTTCTCATCAAGTGGAAAAAAACCACCCACTCAGTATCGCCCACTGAAATCCACACAAAATGGCCACTTTTCTCACCAAATTCACAAGAATCCCATTGAAAGACGTCGCTAAAGCCGCTGACTCGCTTTTTCCCGAGCTTAACGCCGAAGCCAAAGCCTTGTCTGCTCAGTTCACCACTTTATCTAACAGACTCAACGAGCCTGAAGCTTTGACCACTTTGAACAATAACTTGAGAACCAAGACGTTCATTGTGGGCCACACACCTGCCAAGGTCGACTTGGATGTTTTCGCTAAAGTTTTGCCAGTGGCTCACCAGTGGAAACTGACTGAGGAGTACGCTCAGTTCAGACACATTCTCAGATGGGCTGATTTGGTCCAGAATACTCTTGTGGAGGTGCCTGACGAGGAGAAATTGAAGGTTGATTTGGACACAGAGGTGCCACGTGAGATCAAGGAGAAGAAGAAGCCCGCTAAGGAAGCCCAGGCTAAGGAAACCAAGGAGGCCCCCAAGGAAGTCGCTAAAGACGCTCCTAAGGGCAAGAAGCCACTTTCTGAAGAGGACAAGAAGGCTTCTGCCGAGGCTGCTAAGGCTAAGAAGGCCGCTAAGGCCAAGGCCAAGGCCGAACAGCAGGCTAAACAGGCTGCTGCTGTTGTTCCTCCAAACCCCGGTATGATTGACCTTAGGGTCGGATTTATCCAAAAAGCTGTTAAACACCCTGATGCCGACTCTTTGTACATGTCCACAATCGATATGGGTGATGCTGAGGGTCCCAGAACTGTGTGTTCCGGTCTTGTCAAGTACATTCCTTTGGAGGACATGCAAGAGAGATACGTCGTTTGTGTGGCCAACTTGAAGCCTGTGAGCATGAGAGGCGTGAAGTCGACTGCCATGGTTTTGTGTGCGTCTAACGAGACAACTGTGGAATTCGTGAACCCACCTGCTGGTTCCAAGGCTGGTGACAAGATCTTCTTTGAGGGCTACAACGCAACTCCAGAGAAGCAGTTGAATCCTAAGAAGAAGGTCTGGGAGACTGTCCAGCCTGGCTTCTCCACCACGGAGAACTTCGAGGTCACTTACACTGAAGAGGGCAAGCCACCAGCTAAGTTGGTTAATGAGAAGGGTGAGCTCTGTAAGAACAGCACCATTGTGAAGGCTGACGTGAAATAAGCATATAGATAACGCAGAGAAGAAAGGTATCTTGGAAAGCAGGTGCTTTCGTGGAATGTAGGTTTTTTCAAGTTTTGGATTTGGTCAACGACCTATTGAATCAAACAGTTCGATGGATTTGAGTCTGCTAGGGCCCAAGCAGAGTCTCTTCGTAGGTGATTTTCGTCGTTGTATTCACTTGAGTCATCTGGTGGAGGTAATTTATGTCAATTAACTGGAGCTATACCGTATTCCTACTCTCTTGGCTATATGTTAGTTCCTGAAGTTTGCAGTCGTACTTTGGCATGAAAAGCAGTAAAAAGCGGTTTCTGTTTGAACTAATAGACTAATTCGATTTGTATTGACTCGTTGAGTTGGATGTGAATCGAATGGACCCTCTACACAAGCACGCTATTGACACCAAGCAAAATACGCTGTTTTAGAGGAGGATTTCTTGAGTAATTAATTAAAGAGAGTTTTCATAACCTTTAGACCGGAGCTGTCTTTGCCATGTCCACCTACGCAAAAGCATAGCTTTGAGTGCTTCTCAATATCCTACAGTGTTGAGACGAGCATTTCATGGGCAGTAACCGCTTTCAAAATATCAATCAAATGAAGGAACTATAAGAGATCCTCGTAAAATTCGAAGAGATTAATTCATCTCCATAAACTTGCAAATATACAGCGTCTAGGGCTCTTCTGAGTTGGGGCCATCTTCAAATAACACCAAGAGTCAACTAAACCCCCAACTTCCCAAATAAAGAAATTCCAGCTAACTCAAAAAAAACTCAATGATACAAATTCAAAAGAATGAATTCCCTCCGGAGACCCATTCGGGTCCAGCCCTCCCACCCTTAAATGAGCGGCTTGCACAGGAAAAAAAAGCCAGCTACTACCACAATGGCGTCCTCGGATTTAATCGAAATTGACAAGGAGGAGGACATCATTGAAAATCGGTACGACGCTCTTCCTGAACACTGCAAGAGATACTGGAGAAAACGGTATCAATTGTGGTCCCGCTTCGACCAAGGAGTACTTTTCACACCTGAACTATGGTACTCGGTCACCCCAGAAAAAGTCGCCAAATTCACTGCTAAACTCGCCAAAGTGCTTGTGCCGAGAGCCAAAGCAGCTCTAGATGTCTGCTGTGGTGGAGGTGGAAACACCATCCAATTTGCCAGGTACTTTGAGCAGCTGGTGGGTGTGGACATTAGTTCCACAAACATAGCCTGTTGTGAGCAGAATGCCAGGGTGTACGGTACAAAAAACGTACACTTTGTCAAAGGGGATTGGCGAGGGTTTCAGGAATCGTTGGATTGGGTGCCTAAAGGCGTGGAGTTAGTCGATGGTAAGTTTGATGTAGTCTTCAGCTCTCCCCCATGGGGAGGCCCTCCTGTGAACAAGCATCAGAGCTTCGACCTTCACAACATGCGACCATTCAACATAAGAGAGATTGTATCGAGTATGAAAAAAGTATCGGACAATGTTTTCTTGTTTATTCCCAAAAACTCCAACTTGGACCACATTCGAGAGGTTGTCAGAGAGCTCTATGGAGACAAGGGCAAGGCTCGAGTATACCAGACGTATGAAGGCGGCTGGCCCGTGGCGTTGTTGGTAGTTTTTGGTGATACGTGGAAGATGGAGGTCAAGAAAGGCACCAAAGTCAAGGCGCTTGATGCTGGACCTCCTAAAGGCGCCACGCTTGAGTATCTCCTTTCCAAGGGGCTCACAATTGGGGCTAAGTAAGTAAGCAAGGTCGATCTTTTTTTGTCTAAGATCGATGAGCTGAGGTACTTATCCCTTTTCTCTGCTGAAACTGGTGAACGGTTGCGTGCTGACAGAAGACACCGGGATCTTGAGTACGTACACTGGCCATCAGTGGATTCAGAGGGAAAAATCGGAAACCTTTTTGTTCTATGAGGTCTACGAGCCGGCGGTGTCTAAAAAATGTGTCTAAGCCGGGACCTGTATTTCCTTCGGGCACAAAGAGTAGGACACTGAATATGGCGAGGGACCTACAGCCATACTTTCTTAGGGACGCATTCAGCGGAGTCAGAGGAGGTGTTCAGCTTGGGACGCAGGGATCCTGGGAGCACTGACCCTCTGGCTTTGGTGACTGTGACGGCATGTGCCAATTCCCCATTTTACCATTGTTACTTTATCTTAGCATGTTCAGTCGGGAAGAAAACTGAACCGGAATTGCATCCCCGGGGTTTTCGAACCAAAATACAGCATATAGTTAATGGTGGCTGCTAGTCAGCTATTCAAAAGTTTGGGGCCATGGCCCAAGAGTCTGTGGGGCATCTTTATCTATTCATTTCAGGCCATCTATTTTCTTCTGCTCTTTTTGGCTCATATCTGCCTCTTTCCATATTCGGCTCATCCCCCGTGACTCCATTGATGTTGCATTTCTGTTGCGTTACTTTCCATGGACTGCGACTGGTGATAAGCTGTGCGCACTTTGCAGCTCATCAACTACCTCAGCAATGAAGCTCCTCAATAAGACCATAGCTTTGGAGAAGGACAAAAGCGGCTCGCTCTCTCTCGTGCCTCAGGATAAAGAAGACTTATGGCAGCTTTATAATTTGATCCAAAAAGGAGACAAGGTGGAGCTTCAGACCGTGAGAAATGTCAAGAAGACCCCAACGTCCAAGACTGAAAGAAAGCACCTCCACTTGACTCTTGCCGTGGAAGGCGTTGAATACGAGCCCAGTGACGAAGTCATGAGAGTCCGTGGAAGAACAACCGAGCAGAACGAGTATGTTCCAAATCAGAGTTTCCATACCGCAGAGGTTCAGCTCAATAAGGCTCTCAAATTGAGCAAGCCCGAGTGGGACGAGTACAGTTACAATATCGTAATTGAAGCTTCGTCCATTGAAAAGAAAGCTGAGGTGGGTGCTGTGGTTCTTGAAGAGGGTGTGGCCCATCTTTGTCTTGTTACAGACAACATGACAGTTCTTCGAAACAAGGTAGAGAAGTCGATCCCCAGGAAAAGCCGTAGCGACGGCGGCGGCTCGTCCCACGACAAGGCCATTGGCAAATTTCTCGATACAGTGCAAGCGACGCTTTTGAGGAACTTCGACTTGGAGAAACTCAAGGTGATAATTCTCGCATCGCCGGGATTCACAGCAACAGCACTCAAACAGGCCATCTTTGAAACGGCCGTGAAGAACAATAACAAGACAATTCTCAAGAACAAATCCAAATTCTTGGTGGTGCATTCCTCCACGGGCTACCTTCAAGGTTTGGAGGAAGTATTGAAAGACCCCAGTGTGCAGAAGAACTTAACGGATACGAAATTCGCCAAAGAAGCCGCTGTGTTCGACGAGTTCCAGCGTGTACTCAACCTAGATGATGGAAGTGCCTGGTACGGCCCGCAGGAAGCCATCAAGGCGCTGGAGTTGGGTGCTATCAAGAGCCTTCTTCTCACAGACACCCTTTTCAGAAGCGACGACATAGCCGTCAGAAAACACTACATAGCCTTGAGCGACCAGGTGAAAACGCAGGGCGGCGAGGTTTACATCTTCTCGACGCTTCACGAGTCTGGTGAGCAATTGGATCAGTTGACGGGAGTAGCTGTGTTGCTCAAGTATCCACTAGAACTAGATGAAGATGAGGATGAGGAGGACGAGGGCGAGGAAGAAAAGTAATTACATGCGGTTCTTGTCCAGCGTCCTCAAGTCATCGAGCAAATGCATATACCACACATGGCCTCCCCGATTCCAGATCATGGCATCTTGTATAAGTCCTAAACCTAATCCCATAAGCCCGCCCTTTTTCACATAGGTCATTCGCTGCACGGGTGTCATCTGTTTCCAGGCTCCATACCCCCAAGCAATGGCTGTAGATGATGCAGCAGTACTTAGGAAGTCTTTGGTTCCTCTAGCATAGTCGATAGCAGCCTCGAGGCCAAAAAACGATGTAACTCCAACACAGAACTTTGTTCCATTTTTCGCTGCCTCCCTTGCGCCTCCAAGTATCATGACGTAGTTCTTTTTCTTATGGTAAAAGTACCATCCGCCTACAGTTGTGGGAAGTCTATGGCCATTTTCAGTAAGGAAGCGAAGGGACGATATCTTGATACCCTCGAAGAAGCCCACACCAGAACCCACGATTCCAGAGGCTAAGGCCACTGCCGTGAGTCTTTCCTGGTTAGGAAGGTGAAAACGTTCGTTTCTGTTTTCGTCTGGTACAGGTGGACCAGAAGACATGGATCTAGTTAATGATGAGAAAGTCGCACCTAGTAGATTGAGGTGGAGAGGATGGTGGAATACCTTATTGAAGTGGGAGAAAGAGTCGATCTCTCTCATTTGGCGATAACTGGATTTGCGAGGATTTTACGTTTTTCTTCATTTTCTTTTGTTGAATTCGGCGTAGTTGGTTGTGGTATTCCTTTGCGAGAAGAGTCTAGTAGAAGGGACTAAATCAACGTGTTCTGGGAGTAATGCCGAATAGAAGATTCCTTGACTTTAATTCCAAAATTTAGTTGGATCCTGGTTGTGCTTGCTTCATTGAACGTTCTCTCTAAGTTTGTCTTATCTACAAAATTCAATCAATCAGGCATTTGCAGCCATTGCGACGGTCTCAACCAAGACATCAAACCCCCAGTATTTTGAATCCAAAGTCTTCGACTTTATACATGAAAAGTTGCAACTTTCAATCTCAAAACACCGACTCGACACTCCTTCATCACTACCCTACTCTCTGCTCAATGCATCATATATGGTATCCATTCGTATTTCCTCGCTCCTTACTGGTCCAAGATGGACTTCACAAACTCGACGTAGTCAACGTTACCCTCGCTGGTCACGTTCACACCTTTCAACAACTCGTCCACCTCAGAGTCAGACAATTTCTCGCCAATCGACGTCAAAATGTATCTCAACTCGCCCACACCAATGTATCCGGTTTGCTCCTTGTCAAAAACCTGGAAGCCCTTGATGTAGTCCTCGGGAAGACCAAGAGGCTTGAAGCCGTCGGGTCTGTTGATGATCTTCTCGTAGGTTTCGAAATCAAACTCAGGCAGCTTGATCCCGCTCTGCAACTCGGAAATCTCAGCCATAGTGGGGTTCTGTCCGACGGCTCTCAATAAGTCGCCCAAGTGCTCAACCGGAATCTTTCCCGTGCCCTTTTTGTCGAAAAGGGCGAAGGCGTCTTTGTATGTTTTGTTGTTTGACTTAATGTTAGTAAAGATGACGTTTTCATTCCAAGTACCTCAAGTAGCTGGCTTAGTCGAGCGAATTGAACAGCTCATAGAGTCAACTTGAGAACTTTTGAACTGTTTAAGTGAACATACCATGTCTTGTGGTTGAGGCTATGATGTATGAATCCTTTTCATCAGGAAATGTAAACAAAAACGCGCGTGATTTGTGTCACGTGTATGATCTGGTGTTTCAGCTAAGTGATGATTTCGTCGTTGTATCTGTAAAGTTACAGACGAAATAATCTCTAACAATCGAGCCTTCTTCAAATAACACAATCAAGTGTTTGTGTGCACTTGTTCTGTGCAACTTGCAGCACCCATCTTCACTGTTATCCTTGCTTGAAAATGTCACATCTAGGAAGAAGACCACACGTAGAAATGCTACCTTTAAAACGTTGATGAAGCAATTCTCTCTTTCATTATAATTAGATGTTCTTTTTTCAATTCAAATTGCTTCTCTGCTGCCTGTGTTTACATTTCTCTGATTTGCACCCACTGTTATAATCTAAACGCGAATGGAAGCCATCATCTACCATCATCTGCCATATGGAAAGAATCAACGGGGAGAGTGATCCAAAAAGGCGAAAGCTTGACAATGGCAACATTAGCTCAAAGAGCTTCAAACCAGGCAATATTCTTCGCCTAAAAGTCTGGAACTTCACGACGTATTCATATGGAGAGTTCATTCTATCACCCACGCTAAACATGATCATTGGACCCAACGGCACAGGCAAATCTACATTCGTGGCGGCTGTATGTCTAGGTCTTGGTGGCAAGGTTGACATGATCAAAAGAAAAAACATGGACTCCATGATAAAGTCAGGCTCCACAGAAGCTCTGATAGAGCTCACATTGAAGAACAAGGATGATAAGCCAGATGTGACGATAAAGAGAACCTTCTTTCTTAAAAACACAAAGAGCAAGTGGCTCATTAATGGCGCTTCCAGTGATGTGGTCAAAGTCCGTCAGCTTGTTCTAGACCTAGGCATCCAACTAGACAACCTATGTCACTTTCTCCCCCAAGAACGTGTGGCCGAATTTGCCACCTTGTCTCCAGAAAAGCTCCTTTTAGAGACCGAAAGAACAATCGGTGACAACACTCTCTTAGACAGACACGAGTTACTTATAGAACTAGATACCCAATGGGTGGAGTTGAATGCGGATGTGGAGAAGTTGGAGACAAGTATTGCCGGTTTACTTGCCGACGTGGAGAAATTTGAGCAGGAGGCACAGAGATATGCTGAGTTTGAAGAGAAGGCAAAGCAAATTGATCATCATAAGAAACTTCTACCCTATGCGAAACTACAAGATGTCAAGGAGCAGATGAAGGGTCTCAAGAAGACTCGTGATGAAGCTAAACGTGCATTGCAGGACTTTGCTGCCACGGCCCAGCCCTTGTTGAGTGAAAAGGCCAATACAGAGAAAGAGCTCGAAGCGCAAAGGGACAAGATATCCAAGCATAAGGAAAGGCTCGGAGAGAAAAACGAAGAGGTCAAGATAATCAAAAAGAAGCTTGCTTCTCTCGAGCAGAATTTGGATGATACGAAAGGCGATATCGATGCCTTGCAGCACTCGTCCGAGAAACGGCGGAAAGAGCTTCAGAGAACACAGGAGGAAAGGGATACCTTGCAGAACAAATTGTCGACCCTTGATGAAGTCGATGAGGAGGAAATAAAGCGACTCTCTGATGCTAGACAGGACAAACACGACGAGAAGCTTCGAAGAGACGAGGATGTTGAGAATCTAGTGCTCGAAATCAGTAGCTTGAAGCGTGAGCATGAGTCTAATGATATTAAAATGCGTGAAGAGAGACGGAAGCTTGAAAATGACGATAAGCTTGAAGTCTTGAACACTAAAGGCTCGCGTTATAGGCCCGAGATTCTCGAAAGCACTTACAAAGCTCATCTTTGGCTTAGAAAAGAACGGCGTAACCACGGTCTCAAATTCTATGAGGCACCTGTTGTATCGTGTCACGTCACGAATCAGAAAGTTGCGAAGTCTTTTGAAAAAGTCGTCGATAATAACTCGTTGTTTGCATTGTTTTTCGATTCTGAAGCAGAATATCAAAAGGTCTCTCAGATCTTGCCTCGAGAGCTCAATGTTCCTATGAGAGTGGTCTCCAACGAAGAAACACCCCAGTCCCCTGTGCCTGTATCAGTCCTACGAGAGCACGGGTTTGATGGCTATCTATCAGATTTTGTAGATGGGCCACCGTCTGTCGTGAAGGCCCTCAAACAACGTTCTCAGATTCATGCTATCCCTGTTGCTACGAAGCCAATTGACACACAAGTTGTCAAGAAGCTTTTAGTCGCTGATGAGTCGGGAAAAGTGCCGTTCATGAGATTCATTGTGGAAAACAATCTCTATTCAGTTGGACGCTCCAAGTATGGTAGCAGGCAGGTATTTTACCGAACCGAGTACATCGGCGAGGCTCAATTGATGGGATCAAGAGGTCTCACTGAGGATATGAAGCGTGACATCAAGCGCAAGGTGATTTCATACAAACAGAAAATGGATGAAGTCTTGGAGAAGCGTGATACAATCACGAAGAAGAAACAGAGCCATCAAGAGGCCTTACTTGCGATTTCCGACGAGCTATCGCAATTAGACTCCGAGATCCGTGCGCTTCGAAAGAAGAAGGAGGCGGTTTTGAGAGTAAAAGAGACAATCAAACACCTTGAATCTCGTATTACGAAGCTCAAGGAAAGTATGACGCAAGACGACACAATCAAGATCAAGGAAGCGGAAGACAAATTGATGAAGCTATACATTGATAACTCTACACTTTACCAGAAGATGGCGGAGGCCAACGAAAGCCTCGTTATGGTAAACCTAGAGCTCAAAAAGTCCGAGCTTATGAAGCAGCAAACGAAAAGCAAAGTGCTCACAATACAATCACTCCTCGAAGAGCTCGACCACCATAAGATCGAACTCAAAGAGAAATATGATGATGCTAAAAAGAAGTATGATGAGTACAAGAAGGGTGACGCTGCTAAGGAGATCAGAGACCAGTATCTCTCAGAAGAGGACCGTGAGATTGTTCGAGCCCTCGCTGAGCAATACCTTAGCACTTCTCACTTGTCGGAGCATTATATTCGAATCAAGATTGACCAGCTTGAAGATGAATTGAGTTTGCTTTCCAACGCAGACAAGGGATCCATCGAGCTGTTAAAACAAAAGAGGGCCGATCTTGAGATCTCGCAAAGGCAGCTCCCTGAACTGCAACGCAAAAGGGAAGATCTCAAACAAAGAATAGAGAACATTTCTATCCCTTGGCAGGAAGAGCTCAGCGATATGGTCGAGACTATGTCCAAAACTTTCCAAAAGAACTTTATTACTGTTGCAAGTGATGGACAAGTGCGGTTAGTCAAGCTGGAGCGTTTCCGAGAGTGGAAACTTGAGATCCTCGTTAAATTCAGAGAAAGTTCGGACCTCAAAGTTCTTGATCATCAATCTCAGTCGGGTGGAGAAAGAGCTGTTTCCACCATCTTTTTCATAATGTCGCTTCAAGGCTTAACTAATGCACCCATCAGAATTGTGGATGAGATCAATCAAGGTATGGATCCCAAGAACGAGAAGATGGCGCACAAGTATTTTGTTCACACTGCTTGCAAGAAGAGTCGCTCGCAGCATTTCTTGGTAACTCCCAAGTTAATCACTGGCTTGTATTATCATGAAAACATGGTAGTCCATTGCATCTTCACAGGGCCATTTCTCAAACGCAATGACCCGAAGGACGGAAAGCCGGGCCTTTTGGATTTTCAGAGGACAGGCAAAGCTTCAGCATAATTTACATCAATCTTACTACAGGTAAGTTCGGCTCTAACATAGATCATCTCAATGCATTGTATTTACAGGTTATGTTTGTCAAGAAATGCTATGGCATTTTCAAGACGCCTCAAATATGTGTTGTAGCCAAGTATGTTAACGAGTGCTGGAATTGTGACTCCAGAGACTCCCGCAGTCAAGGCAAAACGAGTCGCTTGAAAAACGTCTTTCTTCTTAAGCTCTGGAAGCTTTTGGAGAACCTCATCGACCGGAAAAGGGTTTTCTGGAGATTGCACTTCTTGAAGCGCTTTCAATACTTCAAGACTTTTCTCCTTCAGACCAGGTGAAGGAGCCTTTGCGAGATCAATCTCCTTAAAAAAGTAGGTATGCACGTTCATCAACTCATGGATGGAATTCATGCTGGGGCCCACGTCTTGGATCAAGCGGCGCCAGAAATCCTTCGAAAAATGTCCTTCGCTTATCTTATCAAAAGCAGGAAACGATTCTTCTACCAATTGGTCGAGTCTCTCATTGATCCTGGTCGAAAGATGGCTCTTGTTGAAAAAATGAAGCTTATTTTCGTTGACCTTTGCATTGCCCTTCGTGAGATGGCCCAAAGAGAACTTACTCACAAGATCTTCAAGGGTCATTACCTCACTGGTCGGCTTTCCCTTTTCTGGTCTTGGAGGAGCCCAGCCGAACAACGCAGCAAAATTCACGAGTGCTTCGGGAAGAATACCCTCCTCTCTCATGCTCAAAATTCCAATATCACCCTGTCTTTTGGAAAGCTTTTTGTCTGTCAAAGAGGTGAGTAGCGGAATATGGATGAACAGAGGAGGCTCCCATCCGAATGCCCTATACATGGCCACATGCTTGGGGGTTGCCGCTAGCCACTCCTCTCCACGAATCACATGGGTGATTTTCATCAAGTGGTCATCCACAACGTTGGCAAAATGGTACGTGGGGAGCCCGTCCAGCTTGAGAATCACGAAATCATCGTACCTCCTATCTGTATAGTTTATCTGGGGCTGGAGGTCGAGTTTTCCATGAAGAATATCTGTGAAGGGTTCATAGCGGTCTGGAGAACGGAACCTGACAGTGTACTCCTGCTCTTCTTCCGGGGAATGCAAACATTTTCTATCATAGGTCACGGTAGTGGGCGGTTTCAAAGCCATTGCTGACTCTCTGAGATGTAAAAGACGGTCCTTGGAGCAGAAGCATTTGTATGCATAGCCCATTTCTATGAGCTGGTCGGCATATTTTCTGTATATCGCCATTCTCTCGGACTGTCTGTATGGTCCATATGGACCACCCACCTCTGGACTTTCATCGGGCGTCAAACCAGCCCACTTAAGCGATTCGTATATGTTCTCTTCGGCGCCATTTACGAGTCGCTTTTGGTCTGTATCTTCAAGACGAAGGAGAAACTGACCCCCGGTGTTTTTCGCCAAAAGGTAGTTGTATAAAGCCGTTCTCAAGGATCCCAAATGAAGGAAGCCAGTTGGAGACGGAGCAAATCTTGTTCGTGCTGGGCCTACAGGCTGAACAGACTTTGATTGAGGAGCATGAAGTTTTCCTTTGAGGTTGAGCTTCAGAAAGAGCCGTAGTGATCCCCACATATGAAGAAGTGGTGTGGTTGGACTGCGCGAATGCAGTAGGTTGCAACCAGAGATGGAGGTCAAGTTTAGCTTTTTTGATCAAAATGAAGCTGAGTGCTGGTATAAAGCTTTCTCGTGGCGGCCTTTGAAATTGGCCGCCAATGATTTATTTCTGTCCTGGCAAGAGCTACTTAAGAGGGCTACTGTTCCTTATACCAGTAGCATATCTGTAGTTTGACAAACTTCATATTCCGATTTCAAAGAAGAACTTTTTCAAAAACATTGGAGTCTTTCAAAGGCCAAAGCAAAGAGGCCAATTGAAAGGGAACTCTTCCCAGAAAACCACTGTGTGCTGCCTGCCCTTTTCAATGGCTGCGAAAGACCGTTAGATGTCATCGCCAGATCGTCACACACCGCTTAGACTATCCACCGCCAAACCGTCAAATTTTGCAATCCTAACAAAAATCCAAGCGGCTTCAATAAAAACACCCCAAATCATACAATCATCTTTACTTAGGCAACCCTGCACAGGTTGGAGATGATATAGCGTATGCACCGCTCAATTGCCGCAAATTTTTCAGAACCCCAGATCTCAAGACTTCCATCTAAAACATCATTTCTCCCTAAATGTCCCAATTCGGCCGTCCCACAAGCACCATATCTGCTCCACCAATGCAGCCTCCAGTGCAAAACTCCATCAACCAAAAAAAACAGATGCAGCAGTTCTATCTACACAAGCTGTTTGATCTCGAGCTGGATGCTGAGTACCTTCCCTTAATCCCCCAGGACCCAGTTGGGGCTGCGATTCAAATACAAGAGACCATGGCCATGCAAAAAGCTCAGTTCAACATGAGCCCAGGAATGAGCCCACTCAACAGACAAGAAGCGGTGGCCTTGTATAACCAGGCAGCACAGCGTTCGAGGAGCCATAGCAATCAGTTCTTGCATCAGCATTTATTTGGCGGTAAAAGAACGAACTACCCGCTGTACCGCAACCACTGATTCATCTAATTTGCATTTACAAGTCCAGGTGGCCTGTTGAATCCTTGGTAGAAGCGTCTGCCAGGGACATGTATATAAACCGGAGCATTATTTATAGACCTAGTTGAGAGCGTTAATTATACATATGAGTTTACGGAATGTAGTGTCTTTATTTCACAGTTTGTATTTTGGTTTAGGAAACATTTTAAGATATGGGGAGCAGAGAATTCCGGTTCGTTTTAATATATTAAGGTGGAATACGCACTTTGGCTGCAAAACGCATACAATCGAACACCACCATTAATTAACAACGTATCCCTTCTTCAAAAAAATTAGAGATATCAGATTTTAGGATCTGTGTTATTTAGTGGTATCGGTCTTAACTTGGTTGAACGCCCAAGTGTTTGATTCTTGTTAAAGTGTACAACATCAGATAAGTGGACGTACCCCATTTCGACGCAGGAGGCCAGTAATTAGGAGATGAAATACTAAGTTGTGCAATAAATAAAAAAAAGAGTCCGACTTTAGAAAACTATGAAGTTTAAGCCTGATCGGCTGAATACTCAAGAGTAAAGGAGATTGAATGGCTGATATGAGCAACTTCGAGGAGCTCTATCGAGATTTATATCGAGCAACGGCCAAACTAGCAAAATAGAGATCAAAGTGTGGTCATTAGTGTACATTGACCACTTGAGATTTGCAACCACCCCAAGCAACAACGACTGATAATTGCGCAAAATAGTTTGATGCCGGGGGATTTTCTAATGAGCCCAATTATCGGGTAGAACTATCCAAAGCAAACCAAGTCAACCATTTGAAAGGCCCCATTTGTGCAGACTTCATGGAAGGTTCTTCAGGCTGACCCTCACTGCTCATTTGCAGCCAAGCATAATTCAATCATTATCACTTGAAATGCCATAAAAACAACATATTCCGAATCCTCATAAAAAAAAGTCTTCTCTGCCCAAATTTCGTCAAATTCGAAACATGGCCAAAATCAAGGGTCTGGTGGCAACATGGTCTGATGCTATATAATGCGCGCTTGCCATCCCCATCCCTGACCCCGTACTACTTCCTCTTACTTCTACAAATACAATGTGCAAAAGAAGAGAAGACAGATTGACCACGACAGAGTCGAGCAGCGAATCCCTCTCGCCCTACGATGATGACATCACCCGCTTTTTCGACAAGGCGTCCGGTTTCACGAAGAGAGTCGTGGGACACACTTTTGACTTAGCCCAGGACTTGCCTAGCATGATTAAGGATCAGGAAGAGAGTTTCATGGACAGATTCATGAACAGACCCTACCAGACTCGCGACAAGGATTTGGATTCTGACAGGGGTTTTCACCCATTTGGTATGGCTTTTGATGCCCTTGATGTCTTTGGAGGATCCAGTGGAGACACTCCATTTGGGCTCTACTCATACAGAAGCCCTTCCGCAAGGAAGTACAACGAATGCATGCGTAAGGACGGCGAGTCTGTATGGGACACAGAGGGATACTGGCGCTGTTTGTTCCCCAATCGTGAGATCCCTAACAAGTTGTTGAACTACAAAAAGAACCATTTGGCAGGACACATTTTGACAAAGGAGGACTTCAAGCAGGCGATTGAGGAGCACTCGGATGCCGATAAGAATGGCGTGATTGACTTGGGCCCCAAGGGCATGTTCTTCCGTGAGTTCAACGGGTACTTGAACTGGAAAAACCACTTGTATGAAGATGTGAGGAGACAGCGAGAGGAGTCCAGACGGAACCTCCGTGAGTCAATGAGAGCGGCAAACCCATTCACACCTGAGCCTGAGAACCACGGCCAGGCCCATGTGCAAGGCCTGCCAGACGAGATTGTTTCCACGTCCACGAGAGTGTACACCAATTTTGACTACGACAACAACAAGGAAATAATGCAAGAAACGAAGACGGAGGTCATGGCCGACGGGAGATCTACGACCACCAAACTGACCCGTTCTAGGCCCATTGGCAGCACGGAGTGGCTGGTGGCCCACCTGCTGACGGAGGAAGACAACAAACACGGGTGGTTCTGGAACTCCAAGTAGGCCAGACCACGGAATTGGAAGGACGCGGAGTCCTGGATGTTTATACGAATGATTGAATCCATGTAAAAAGACAGAAGACGAGAGTTAGACTTCCTTTGATAGGTTTGGGGTACGGGTGTGTGGGGCGACCATACCTCAACAATATGCTAGCGAAGAACACATAGATAGGCCACAAACACTCACTCATTTAGCCATGAATCCGTTGAACAAAATTATTTTCCTTTCAGCGTTCTTGGCCTTTGGCTTCCTTCTAATCCTCCTTTCCTGTGCATTGTACAATAACTGGAAGCCACTTTGGGTAATAGCCATCTTCCTCGTGGCTCCCTTGCCAAACATCATACTGTCATCGATTGAAAACAACCGAGACGACTTTTTGACGTTCAGCAATGACAGAGGAAATACTCCTACGCCTTTGCAAGAGCTGGCCAAGTTCATTACTGGATTCTTACTCGTTAGCGGCATAGCCTTGCCCTTGACCATGCATCATACACAGCTTATTGGAGTAGGCTCCTTCATCATGAGTGTGCTTGGAGGCATTATAGTCTACAGTGACATCATAGTGTTTATATGGTTCTTTTCTGAGCATGAGGACGAGAATGACGATTTCAACTTCTAACTGAGCACCACCAACAATAATATTAGGATCACCGAAAGCACAATGATGGTGACAAGACTGCCGTTTTCACGCACCCGGGAGCGGAAATCCTTGAGTCTCATAGTGGCCCTTCCTAAACGAGAACCCGAGTCGTCCACGCCTCGCTCCAAGTCGTTGAGCAATATAAGGTGGTCGTCCAACTCGTCGTGAATGCTGCGGCCCATGGAGTGCTGGACTCTAATCGAATCATGCAAAGCGTCCAAGCTCTCGTCCTGCTGCAAGAGCTGCTGCTGGTGCTGAGCAAACATCTCGCGGTTTGAAGTATCTACAGAATTCAAGGACTGGGCGTCCACCTCATCTGGGTCGTCCTTGTACGGCTTGATTTGACCCAGTGTGCCCATGAGCAGCGACCTCATATTGTCCTCATCGGTATTGTAGTCCTTGAAGCGAACCAGCTTTTTCGTGCTGAGTTCAGGCGCCTCGGGCTTAGTGATCTTTTCAGTGTATTCATACTCGTGGGCATCCACATACGCATCCTTGGCCAAAACGTCAAGCTGTCTTTTGTAAGCATCAACAACAGTGGAAAATCGAGTAGCAAATGTATCAGCATGGCCCGCTGAGATGTCCAGATGTAGATACTGAAGACTCTTCTTGATCTTAGCGAGCAAGTTTATCAAGTCCATATTGTCGTCCAGCGACGGGGTAAGCTTAAGAGTCTCGGTCAACCGTTGTCTTTCTTCAAGCGTATCCAGCAACTGTTCCATAAAGGACCGAAGTTTGGCGAACAGCGCCCGTATGTCTTTTTGTGTGATTGTCATGAAGGAGTAGATTGTGTACTGAGGGAGATAAGACATGGTGGTAGTGGAATCACGTGCGCCGAGTAGCCACAGAGGGATCTTCAAAGAAAAGCGGACTATATGTATTATTTCTGGAAACTTTATGAAGAGGGTTTGTTTACTGATATTTGGCGTGGTCGTGTGTTGCGTGGGATGGCGTGGTATGTGATCTGTGTCATTGATTCTGCAGAGTCCACGGTTTGGCTGGACTTGTTGTAAACATTGGCCAGGATCTGCCGGATTGGATAAAGCATCAATTATTGAATTCGACTTAGGAGCTCATTCTATCTGGAAGAACTTAGTCGCTCCACGTGCTCGACCAGGCCGTCTATGAACAATTAGCTGCGAAGGGAATGGGGGTATAAGTCTGCTTCATAAAAGACAGTAGTTCCCCAGGAAGGGGAGTTCTTAAGCATGGAAACGGTTTCGTCAAGGCATCGCTGAATCTCCTCCGACTCTTGTTCAGCCAGAGCCTCGAGGCATTCTAGCATCGTGTGTAAACTCTCCAAACCGGATTTTAGCGCCTTTCTCGAAGGAAGCTGCCGTAGAGAAGACTGCTGCCGTTGAGGCTTTCGAAGACTCAGAATCGACGGGGATGTGGTGTGTGAGGTGATAGAAAGCAGCAGGGCGTCGGAGTCCAGCTCCGTGGCACTTTCATTGTGGGATGTTTCTGCCCACTCCGAAGCCTCCCAGGTGAGGTTATCGAGTTTTCCCAACAAGTCTTTGGACATTGGGGAAAAGCGAAGTAGGTGAAAGAGGCAAAGACTGAAGAGGTCAAATTGCTCGGAAGTGTATAAATTTAAGCACAAAGGGGTCTCTAATGCTGGTGCGTCGCGTTTTTTATATTTTAGGCAATGCATCAGGCATACACGAAAACCGAGCATGCCAGAAGTACGATAACTTTATCTGGCTGCGAAATCTATTGTGTGGGAGTCTGGCTGGCTTCCGAATCTGGGCACAACAGTTCGGGACATTGCTTATTGCCGACTTTGAGATTTTGGAAGATTTGAAAATGTATAGCTTTGGTGAACTGAGCTTTTTGTGAGGTCCAGGACGACCGGCTGAAAACACGAGGGTGGGCTTTGATGCTTTTCGCAGATCAGATGGTCAATGGGAATTAGACGATACCATGCGATTGTTATGAACGCGCTGGAACTGGTCTGGAAATTCTTGAGACATTTTAGATTTTGGGAATTTGAAGTCAGTGGATGATTGACGGTACCTTCAGTTTCACAGTAGCATCGATTTGGACGGCCCAATGAGTCGCCCTGGTTGGGATGTGGAAATCATACACGAGGCGACTTTTTGTTTTCCGCATCAGAATTTTTCGTATTATGAGCGTCCTCGTATCAATGGCTCTTGGCAACAGTGTCAGATCTGCATCACTCTGCATCATTCTCTAGAATCAACCCCAGATGGAAGCATCCAACGGCCTTTACCTCCGGCTAGAATAACCTTTGACTTCGAAGCCAATGACTAGTCTCTAAATGAGGCACATTTAAATTCCAGTTAATCACCAAGTGTTACCAGAGGTGGGTGGGTGATTCAAAGCTCGCTCTGCTTTGGCTGCAAATGAGCAACACGCCTAGAGAATGTACCAGTGTTTAATAAAGGTCAGGATCAAGAGGCAGTGGAAGCAAGCCAAGGCTTTGAGAGGTGAGAATGTGTTTTTGAATGTGGCTGCGTAAAACCCTGGGGTCCATTGGATCTAGTCTAGGGGAACGTGGAACACTGAATCTGCTCTTCATGATTGCCTGAATAAGGTTTGAAAGCGATAGTTGAAGGCATAAGCAGGCGTCAATTTAAGTAATAGTTGCTGCTGCCGAAACATGTTTGGTTTGCCATATTGAAGCGTTTGTGAACGTGAGTGATGAGTTTCTCAGTTGCAATGCTTCCCCAGTTGCAATGCTTTGAAGATAATAATCAGATTCCATGGCGCATGAAGCTCCGAAAATAGAACATCTCCTTCATCTAACCCGTTATCTTTGAGTTCTGGATAGCATCTACTCGATGATGTAAGTCTTTTTGGTCCGATGTCTAACACAATGATATCTATGATATCAGTTATGATAGGTTAAACAGCGTCACTACAATTAAAATACAGCAATTATGCAGATCCTACAACAAAAATATTACACCCGACTCTATATAAAGACATTAAGTCAGAGAAGCTAGCCATAGTGATTCTGTATCAACTTGAGGTGGAGTCCTTGGATCTGACTATTACCACACAACCTCGCCTCGACTGGAGATCAAACTACTCTCTCCTCACAATTCTCTACAGAAATTCACTCAAAATGAGATTTTTAAGTGTGACCTTTTTTGCCAGTTTTGCCACCAGCCTCTTGGCATGGACCCTGACTCATGGTGCCCTGACGATGTAGGCGCATACTCCCAATCCACACGATAAGAAGGAATATGTCAAAAAAAAAATTATTAATATTCTACAAAATTCCACCCCTCTTATCTCGCTTAGGAATATTATTCCGCACATTCATAATAACGTTTCGTTAAGGCAGACAGATTGCGCCGATGTATCTCAACAATGTCCCGCGGGACCCCGCGGAGGTGCACTGGGTGGAAGTATATATAAAGGTTGATTCTCCCACATGGTCGCTCACTTTACTTAAAAATGACCACATCTAAACCAGTCAAGACAGTTTGTGTTTTCTGTGGTTCCTCCTTCGGAAAAAGCCAATCTTATGCTGACAGCGCCTCCAACCTCGGGGAGCTTTTGGCTGCTAGAAATTGGGGTTTAGTCTATGGCGGAGGCTCCACTGGGTTGATGGGAGCTGTTGCCAGAGCTAGTGCTACCAACGGTGGCTACGTGCATGGCATTATTCCCGAGGCTTTGATTTCTCGTGAGAGAACCTCGGACAACGAGTTCAATGACAAGTTGAAGGAAGGTATCAACAACCACGATGGATCCACTCCACTCCCAGACTCGGAGTTGTACGGCAAAACCACCCTTGTTAAGGATATGCACACGCGGAAGCGGTTGATGGGCGAGGAGGCCGACGCCTTTGTTGCTTTGCCTGGTGGATACGGTACTTTGGAGGAGTTGATGGAGGTGGTCACTTGGCACCAGTTGAACATCCACAGCAAGCCCATCATCGTGTACAACTTGAACGGATTCTACGACAACTTCCTCAAGTTTATCCAGGAGGCCATCGCTGCAGAGTTCGTGTCGCCCAAGAACGGCGAGATCATCAAGGTAGCCAAATCCGCCCTGGAGGTGTTGGAAGCCATCGACAACTACGAAGTGCCCGACGGCCGCTTCAACTTGAACTGGGAAAGTACATAAAGATAGATATAATTAGATTTGCTGATAGATAGTCTGTGCTGTAGCCCTACGAGGCCCGGCTCTGCCTGGCCTCCTTGGATCGTGATAAAATGCAATTAGTGGCCGCTGCCATCGTCCTCTATGTCTTCGTCGCCCACATCGAAAGCATCCTCGAACTCGTCGAGGGGGATTTCCACCTCCAGAAGGAACCCCAGTCCCACATCGTACATGAGACCCCAGACCTCAATCTCTCCCTTCTTCAATGCCGCCTGTGCCAGTGGGTGCCTTTTAAGCGCCATCACGGACGCTACAACATTAAGTTCCGCTAGTCTCTTCGCACGAGCTTTGGGATCATGCTTTAACAGCTCTAGTAACTTGACATTTTGTGCACGAATATGTCTGAGCGGATTGAGCCAAAGATCGAGCACTCCGCCGATTTTCTTCTTGGAAAGCGACGCCCAGACGCCACCGCAATCTGTGTGGCCGCAAACGATGATTTTGCGGACCTTAAGCACGTCCACAGCGAACTGGATAACGCCCTGGGACGAGATATCATTGGCATTGACGATATTGGCAATGTTTCTGTGGGTGAAGATTTCGCCAGGTAGCGTAGAAAGGCATGATTCACCCGCTCTGGAGTCTGAACACCCGATCCAAAGCGTGTGAGGGCTCTGGCCCTTGCCGTTGAGTTCGAACACCTGGTTCAGGTGGTTGTGCCTGATGGACTCGACGAAAAAACGATTATTTTCGAGATAATCCGATATCGTAGACTCCTTCAGAAGGGTGAAGGGGAAGTTCGTTCTATCTGAAGAAGGTGGTTTGGGAGGCTCCAGAACCTTCCCATTGGGAGGACTCGTGGTCAAGTCTGTCTCATGGTCTCTTTCCAACTGGTAGTGGACGATATTCTCTCTACCCATGACTTTTGATACTGAAGTGAACGGGCGGATTTGATGAGTTATTCTAGGAGAGATGACCAAGCTGCTTCCACGCATCACAAGTCGTCGAAGGGATTCGTCATCTTTAAGTACTGCCCATCGCCTGCACTGGAAGATTACGTCGTTGTGGATGCATGGCACGCGCAGGATACCCTGAGTTGGGCGATCCACTGTTGGGCTTAGACCGGTCCGCAGGGGGTGGTTTAAAAATATAAGAACATTGTTGAAATCAAGGCTTTTTGGAGATTTCAGTCCAGCAATTGCTTTTTTCATTTTGACTAAAACGTTTTCCTTCGAGTGTCCCAGATTAGGAATGCAGCTTATCGCACGTGACCTCAGGTGCACCATGAAACGTCGGCGCGGAAAAATTGGGCTGATAGGGATTCGACAATGTAAGATGTTGGCCTAGTGCGCCGGACCAATGCCACCCATGAGACGAAGAAAATCAGGATTTTTCAAGTATTATATTTTAGCGTTTGAATGATCGAGATTTTTTTTTTTATTTTGATTTGGAGTGAAAATTTGCCTCTGTCGGACCCTGCGAACCCATGGGATGCGGCGCTGAGATGCTTTTTCGCTTGTCAATGAGTCAAGCTGAGTCGCTGGTTTCGTGGTGGAGTCGCTGATTTTGATGTTTTGGACGTATTCCAAGAAGCAAGAAAACATCGCATTTCATCCAATTCATGGTGAGAGATGGTCTAGAGGAGTCCAGGTGTTTGGATCCTTCCCGGTGGCTGTAGAATGGCTTAACTGTGTCTGAGTTGATGTCATTCGTAAGCACTATGTGGAAGATGGATTTTGGAATTTTTGGGACATCAGCGTCAAGCGACCGTCAGATCAGCGAATGTGCCGCCGCTTTTCATATTCACTCAGGCCAAGGTGTTACTGGTGTTATCTGCCAGGAGCAGGATTTTCGGTAGGAGGCATCGGTAGTGTTATGGGTGAGATCTAGACTGATTGTAAAATGCACAGATATCCGTATTTCAGAGGACTCTTTTTGTGCTAATGCTATTTGCAGCCATTGCCTGGTGCTACCCAAACGACCAGCAAGCCAAAAGCTTTGGGATCGAGATGAAAAGAATCAAAAGAAAACGTTAAAGAAATGAGTAAGGAATCGTCGCTTTCGCTTTGACTAAACCTGCCTGACTCAACCTGCCTGGCTCTTTGCAATCGCATCGGTTACTAGCATTCTCATCCACTCAATGGTATTCATACTAAGCTTTTTCTTGACGTACATAAAACAATGAATTGTAAATTGCATGGAGCCACAATTGTTGGTTTCAATTGCAGATGAAGTATGTTGGATATTTCTCTGATCTCTTCCTGCGGTGGCTTATTCGCTTACTGTGGCGGTCGCATTGAAAGACAATAATGCTTATTGCATTTGTTACAGTGGATTCTCCTCATTTGATTTCTCTTTGAGAATGGCGAGAAGAGAAGGGACAGTTGAACGAAATAGAAAAAGTTAATTGACTCAGCTCTGTTTGTAGATAGTGAGAAACTGCTTGAAGAGAATTCGTTAAAGTGGGTTCTAAAGACCCCGCTAGAAGAGTATTGGGATTTGTACCGAGCCTCCCTCGGGGTACTGTTCCTTGAAGTTCGAAGGCTGGTGTTCCCCAGATATCTCCAATTGTGCAATCGAATTCAACACCCCAATCGGGAAATAATTATGTCTGACGTTACCATTGACAGCGATTCAAAAGTCGAGGATAGTCTCCCAGTTCGAAGCCCCACTAAGACATGCCTGAGTCACAACCTTTGAATCAATTCATTGAGAAGGTATACATTTGTGTAATTAAGTGATGACAATTGCTCAATGATGATTTTCCACTCGTAGAACAGCGATGAGGAATTCGAGCCCCACAACCACGTCTCCATTTACACTCTATATTTTTAGTTTAAGAATCGCCTTACCGCCAATATCATCAAATTAAAAGCAAAGTGTTCAACAAGACTCCCTGATAAAAAGTATGCGGCTGATGATACTAATTTGCAACCACTATGGCGCGTCTTGTCAACAACAATATGAAGAATGGCCACCTATGAACGAGTCTATTCCTTTTACTTTAAGAAGACCTTTTGATATTTTTTTTTTTTTTTTGACTTCTCCCCGTGGTGTTCTGATACTAAGGGTCCATCTCATCGGCTGCCATTACTGCATAGATCCAGACCACGTCCAAGATATAGATTGCCAGTTACACAAAGCTCTGTACGATCAGAAAATCAGCTCTGATTTGAAATCAACAACATCACAGACTTTATTTCACGACGTCATTTGGCTGACGCGTCCACCGCTATTATAGACTATACTGCCGACAATGAGTGAAGCAGATGATGCAAACCTATCAGATCTCTTGAGGGAGGATTCGGTCTCCTCTGAGCAGAGAGAATTTGATGAGCTATCCAGCAACGCCAAACTCCAGCGCTTGAATCATTTGATTCAGCAGACAGAGGTGTATTCGCAGATAATTCTTGACAATATGCTCGAAAAGTCTCTCGAGAAGAAGAAACAGCAAAAACGACAGGAGAAACTCAAAAAGCGTGAATTACGACGGGAGGCGAAAGCAAAGTATGAAGAACAGAAGAAAACTGCCGCTGCGGAGGGGAGGCCAGAGCCAAGGCTCCCCCAAATCTTGATATCAGACTCCGAGTCCGACAGTGATCCAGAGGAAGAACAACCTCCTACACCAAAGCTGGCGGAACCGGCCGAAAGTGAAGACTCAGATTTGGAGATTGTTGATGATGTGGAGATTATAGATGTCAAGGAGTCCAAGAAACGTAAAGCGCCGAACAGAAGAGATGGACCGAAGAAAAGCCAAAAACCCATGGAGACAAGCTCCCAGAAGACTAGAGACACTAGAAAGGCAATTGAGAGCGCCCAGACGGCCCACGGACAACTGCAACCAAGTCTTGTTACAGGCTGTGAAATGAAGGACTACCAGTTAGACGGCTTGGAGTGGCTCATCACTTTGTATGAAAATGGTCTCAACGGCATTCTAGCCGATGAGATGGGTCTCGGTAAGACCCTCCAATGCATTTCGTTGATATGCCATCTTCTTGAACACAAAGTGAGAGGACCGTTTTTAATTGTTGCTCCACTATCCACGGTCAATAATTGGTGTGAGGAGTTCAAAAAGTTTGCCCCATCCGTGCGTGTTGTGAAGTACACTGGGCCAAAAGATGAGAGAAGAAAGATCCCTTTTTCAAGAAAATTGAGGGGCAAAGTTGTTGTGACATCTTACGAGATAGTCATCAGAGATTTCAGCAAGGTATCAAGGGTGTCTTGGAGCTATTTAACCGTGGACGAAGGTCATAGACTCAAGAACTTTGAATGTTTGTTGATACAAAAGCTCAAACAAGTGGATGCAGCCAATCGTTTGCTTCTCACAGGAACCCCTCTTCAAAATAATTTGAATGAGCTTTGGTCTCTCCTCAACTTCATTTTGCCAGATATCTTCAGCGATCTCGAGTTATTCCAACTGTGGTTCAATTTTGAAGAGTTCACTAGTGGAAATCAGGAAAACGATTCTTTGTTTCAAGAGGATGTTAAAAAGAAGCTTGTAAAGAGTCTCCACTCCATCTTGAAACCCTTCCTTCTTCGCAGACTCAAGATCAATGCTATCAAGACATTACCTCCAAAAAAGGAAAACATCGTATACGCAGACTTGACACCATTGCAAAGGGCCTTTTACTTGGCAATTGCTCATGGTGATTCAAAAATTTCTACAGTGGAACTTCATGCCAAGGAACTCCTCCTCAAAAACCATCCTGAGAAATTCACACAACCTGAGCATCTTGATCCCGTTCATGAGATCCTCCGCCAACCTCCAGCTGAGGAGAGGGATATTCTCGAGGAAGCTGATAGACGAGTCATGCGGAGGGATCGAAAGCAAGTCTACAACAGAAAACTACTCAAAGACTTTGAAAATGGTAAGTTGAAAGACTTGGATGCGAGTGATGTAGAAGAAGTGGCCACCGGCAGTGAAAGCGACCAAGAGGAACATATCGGAAACGATGAGTTCCACGACGCTCCAGTGACCCAGAACGGCATCAGTGAAGCTGCTGTTTCTCAAAATGGGGAAGTTGACATAAAAGAAGAAAATTCAAATGTCGGATCCGACCCCCCAAAGAAAGAGAAGCAAGACGAGAATCCAGAACTCGATATTTCAGAAAATGGAGAGAACGGCCATAAAACGATCGTTACAACTAGTCTACACAGCGACGAAAAGCTAGAAGGTGAAGCTCTTCAAAGGGAAGTTGAGAGGCAAACTGAAGAGCTTGAAAGAACATTGATGATGAGTATGAATTCAGAGACCTCTGAACGTATTGCTCAAGATGGAGCCGCATTGGAGTTTCACCCCAAAGATCAGGAAGTGTTGAGAGTGAACACCACTGCTCGTGAGTGGATTCCATATCGCACTTTGGCTTCAACTCAGAATGGAGATGTACCGAAGAAGGCGAAGAACGGGTCATTGAAAAGCAAGATCCAAAAGACAATTCATGAAGTAATTCAGGACACCGAATCCTCAGAGGAAGATTCTGATGTGGAGGACCGAAAAAGACGCAGAATACCAACCAGGTCAATGAGAAGAAGAAAGCGCCATGAAATCATTTCTGATGAGCTGGATATCGAAGTCATTGAAATTAAGGATGATTCCGAACTCACTGAAGATGAAAAACGAAGAGCTCTTTGCCAGGAGGCTATTGAAGTTGCAAAGCGGCATGCGATTCATTTACATCTCCAAAATACGATAATGCAACTCAGAAAAGTCTGTGGATCCCATTACACCTTTTATGAGCCATACGTTGTTCACGACGAACTTGACGAATTCGAGATGAGCGCTGTGAGGAAATTTCTGAAGAAAATTGTCGAACACTCCGGTAAAATTCAAGTCTTCGAACAGCTTTTGGATAAATTGATGATAGAAAACCATAAAGTGCTTGTTTTTTCTCAATTCCAGAAAATGCTAGATGTTCTTGAAATCATATTGACAGACAAGGGCATCCCATTCAATAGACTTGACGGATCTACCAATCAAGACGAGAGGGAAGATGCAATGAATGAGTTTAAAGAAGATGGTGACGACTCCAGCAAGGTCTTTTTGCTTTCCACAAGAGCCGGTGGGTTGGGCTTGAATTTGGTCAGCGCAGACACAGTGATTCTCTTCGACAGTGACTGGAACCCGCAGATGGATCTTCAGGCCATCGACAGGCTCCACAGAATTGGCCAAATAAATCCGGTCAAGATCTTCCGACTCGTCGTGAGAAATACCATTGAGGAGTTGTTGATTGTCAAGAGTTTTAGCAAGAGACTTTTAGAGAGAATGGTCATTCAGCTGGGCCAGTTTCTGCTTGGTAAAGTCGCTCAAAAGTTGGCAGAGGAGAACATAGACTTGGACAAATTTACTTCAAAAAACAGCCTTATAAGTATCGGCGACCGTTTGGATCTCCTCGGTTCTCACGAGGACGAGTCTGCCATGAAAAGCACGAGCAAATATTTACTAGCTCCCCCAACGTCCCATGAGACACTCACCAACGAAGAGATGGAAGAACTCATGGACAGAAGCAAAGAATGTTATAGCAGAAACCCGCTTGACACGAAGTTTGCTAATGTGACACCGTTCGAGTCGACTAATTCGGTGGAGGAATAGAAGAGTGGTTTGCTCAAGCACACCCAAAAGATACTGCTTATCTAGAAGTGTCTTATGCGAGGAAGTTTGCTAAGACGCATGGAGAGGTATTTAAGGGACTAGGCAACGAGAAAGCCTCACGTTTGTGTTCTATATTGCCAGTTGCTCATCTTCGCAGCCACTCGTACGCTTAGCGGTTAAGCAATCAGCGATAGCGCATGGTCACAATTCAGCAAGCACGAAAAGAACAAAAGCAAAGGCGAGGAAGGCAATTGAAGGTTATCAGAAATCTTGTCTTTTCTCTTCCTGAAACGTTCTAATTGACGAGAGTTAGACGGTTTTTTCGGTCTAGGCTCCATAAGAAGATTTCGCGCTGCCTTGCATTATCAGGCATCATTTGACCCCAGGTTTACAATCTCACAAATAGTGAACCCACACACGCAAGAAGAAACCCTCAAACGAGATGATGTTGACGGTTAGATGTTTGCCGCTTTTGGTGGCAACACAAGCCCTATATCTTCCGTCGTTTTGGCGTGATATCCTTCCGACTCCAGAGTCGATTGTTGATCTTGGCAGTCAAAACCACAATGAGATCGAATTCGAGGACTGGATCATCCAGCAGTCCGAAAGATCCTTCGGGTATATTCTAGAGAACATTGGCGGCATCTCCTCGAGGCTCAATGACGAGGAGGTGCTTCCTGGTATTGTTGTTGCGTCTCCACTGAAAGCCAACCCAGATTACTTCTACAACTGGACTAGAGACTCCGCTTTGACTATAAGAACGCTTATATACCACATGAACGACTACTTCAAAGATACGGTGGCTGTGGCAAGGATCAGGAAGGTCGTGGAGAGTTACATTGAAGTGAACTATAAGCTTCAGCGTCTCCCAAACAAGTCTGGTCGTTTTGACGATGGCAGCCGATCCGGCCTTGGAGAACCCAAATTTTTGACAACGGGCGAATCTTTCGATGCAAACTGGGGCAGGCCCCAGTCTGATGGGCCGGGGCTCCGTGTTTCCACTATTCTCGGGTACTTGTTCTTTCTCGAGAAGAACCAGCAGGAGATCGAGAGCGAGTTTTTGGGTAACACTACCTTCATTTACCTGAACATCATTAAACCTGACCTAGAGTACATTGTGGCCAACTGGAAGGCCAAGCTGTTTGATTTGTGGGAGGAGGTTGAGTCACACCACTTTTTCACTGCATTGACCCAACTCAAGGCACTCCAGGATGGGCAGCGTTTTGTCAAGAACAACGTGATAGATTTTGATTTTGCCGAGCAGCTCGGAGCCACCTTTGACGAGCTCCATGAGTTTGTTACCTCCAAAGGTGGCTTCACGAAATCAACAGTTCCTTATATTATCGGGACCCCCGAATTATTCGACCAGGGCACCAGATCTGGTCTTGATGCTGCGACGTTCCTAACTGCTCTCCATGCACACAATTTAGAGTTTGGAGGCACTGACAACATCCCTTTTGATGTTGATGACTCGCACATTTTGAACACAATAACTGCCATGGTTAGCGACATGAGCCAGAGATACCCCATTAATCATCGCAAGAATAGCTGGCCAGATAACGTCGGAACAGCCTTGGGCAGGTACCCCGAGGATGTGTACGACGGAGTAGGCACATCGCATGGCAACCCATGGTTTATTGCGACACTTTCGGCAAGCGAAGTGCTTTACAAGTGGATTTGCAAGTACACGAGAACGCGGGCGGATATCGTTATAAACGATCTGAATATTGCGTTTTTCAAACCGCACGATGCTCAGCTTAGTAACGAGCCTCTTGGGAAGAAGAAAATAGTCATTCCCTACAAGTCCGAGCGGTACCAGCGATTACTCATCAGTATTTTCAAATACGCCGACTCGTTTGTTGCTAGCGTGAAGGTTCATGTCAATCACTCAGACGGAACAATGCTGGAGCAGTTTGACCGGTGGACTGGATACATGCGTGGGGCCAAGGAATTGACGTGGCTGTACCTGGCATTCCACAACTCTGCTAGATGGAGAGCCCGGGCATATGACGAAATAGAATGGATCAAGAATTGATGAGCAATGAATACAAACAAATAATGCACTTTAATAGATATGTAGATAGTAGCTCTGGCAACGGCTGCAAATAGGTGCACGGATGTCCCGCATCAACTCAACCAACTATTCAGACCACTGTTTCTTTATGGCTGCCCTATTATTGATAGGAGCCCTAGTGCTTTTGCATGCTGGGTATTGCTCCTATGAATACCATGCCTTTGTGAAAATCAAGGGCTCATTTGTTCCCACGGAGATTATTCTCGAGGTGATGATAGGACTTTTCCTTATCAATTTCGGCGCCTTGAACTCCATCAAATCCCGCTATAGATTGGGAATTACACATGACGACGTTGTATGGCCCCCACTGACATTCCTCATGCCTATTGACTTGAGCGAAGCCACCGGGGTGGTCAACTCATTAGGCATTACGGAATACGAGGAGTTGGATACAAGGAGAGACTTCATTGACGTCAAACAGAAAAGAAAAGAGTACGCCGAGTGGTTGGCCAAGCAGGAGGCATAGCTAAGATACAATAAATTAAATCTATGAATATTCAAATGTCAGCGTAGAAAGCAGCTAAACTCCCGTAGGTACCTATATTTTCCTGTCATCCCAAGCAAAGCTTCAGCCGGAATGCTTACTGAATCTTCTTCTCCGCATTCTTCTTCATTCTCTTCTCCCTGTTCGCCTTACCCTTGGGGCCAGCCTCAGTGTCCAAGACGAAGTCCCACCATCTGAAACTGGAGGCGTAAGAGCCAATGAAGAAGTGATGGTGTTCGTCGTGATGGTCGGCACCAGCCCAGAAAGGCAAGAAGTGGTGCAAGGACCAAGGGAATTCGTATCCAGAATGGGAGTCCACAGCCTGGAACAATCTCAAGCAAATCCAAAGGGAGATGGTGAACAAATGCAAGTCTCTGGTGAAGTAGCACCAGACAATAGGGATACCGACAGTGCCCAAGCCTAGGAGGGCCACTTCGACTGGATGGGCGTATTCAGCAGCCAAGCCAAAAGGAGCGGCATAACGGTGGTGCTGCTTGTGGATGTACTTGTAGAAAACACCGTGGTGCAAGCCTCTGTGGAACCAGTAGTGCCAGGCATCTTCGAGCACGAAAAAGATGGACAAGTGCATGGCAACCTTCCACCAAGGAGGGAAGGGCACCGAGAAGCTGATACCGATTTTCTCACAGACAGGGTGGAAGAACCAGATTGGGAAGGCCTCCACCATGAAATGGGAAATCAAGACCGACTTGAGACACTCCCACTGCTCCTTGTTACTAGGAAGCTTGGTTTCCTGAATTTTGTACTTGTTGAAGTAAGGGATTCTGTCGATGATGGCCCAGGGCAAACAACGGCCAAAGTACATGATCTCATGCATCAAGAAGAAGAAGAGACCTGTAGCGAAAAGGTCATTGTTGATCCAGTAGTAGTATGAAGCCCATAGTTTCTCAACCGGGTTCAATTCGGTAACTTTGGAGAAGTTTTCATAGGCATCAGCGAACGTGGTCACGTTCGAAAAACCAGCGTAGTTGTGGTAAACGGCACTGAAATGTTAGTAGGAATTCGAGAATATTGTGCAAAATAGACATACCTAACCATGATGGTTTCTAGAGTAGGCTGAGGTTGGCGATATATAGGTGAGAAAAAGAAACGCTCTGCGAATTCGGTCGTATAGCCTTCATATACGACGGTACGAGCGCGTCTGGAATCCAGAGAATTAGAAGGGTTCGATAACAGGGGCCATTTGCTGGTGATTAGCGTTTTGAGTTTTAGGGATTTGAACAGACTGAGGCTGCATAGTCGTAGAATTGTACGATTCGCTTATTTTATCAATCGAGCCATGTGGTCAGATAAGGCCATATGAGGCCAGATAAGGCGAGTCTTAGGTAAGCAAGAATAAACGGTAGGATATCAGGTGGCGAGAGCTGGGGTTCACTGAAAAAGGCCTGTTACAGATTCGTTTATATTTAATGGCTTTCAAGAGGGCTTACCGCTGGTTCATGTGAGGTTGCAAAAATGTCGTCGCATAGCCAGCAAATTGACCCCCAATAACACACACCACAGACACTGCTTGTAAGACCCAGCTAAATAGTGGGATACTTATCCTCTTACTGATGAGATTCCGTTTCTTGGAAATTCAAAATACCTCTACTGTGTCGAAAACACTCGAGGGGTGCTGAGGCAGCGACGACATTGTCGCACATTCAATCGTAAGCTGCATGCAAAGACCGGTCCAGGGCCAATAATCGAGAAATTCGCTTGTAGAAAGTTAAGGATTAAATTCCCCTCACTACCCATGAAAAGCCTCCACTCTTTGCTTGTCTCACAGGAACCGAGAGCTCTCGTTTACGCACATCTCCAGAAATCATACGATTTCTACGTTGAAGCAAATAGACGTTCGCCCTGCACAGAGCACCTAAGCGATATGCCCTCCCATTTGTTTGGCTGCGAATGCTTAGTGGTCCATTTATTTCTTGCCATTCAGGGGTTCAATGGAAGGGGAGATGGCAAGAAGCTAGCGGTTTTTGAAGGAGACACTAAAAGATTTAGAAAGTGAAGAGCGGGGTTTGGAGGAAAAGTGTCAGTTTAGGCCACGGAGGCTTGGTAGTAAAGAGAGTAGGAAATAGCTGCGACGTGTATTATTCCCGATGGAGTGAACCAGGCTGTAGACATTCCGTCAATAAGGGCGAAGCATTAGTGAAATTGCCTCGAAATCGAAAACTGAGGGTCAGATATATCGTTATCGTGGTATGACAAGGATGCCGATTTCTGTCGGCCTTGACAGGATTTTGCTTTTGGGCATCTAAGAGTCCGTTGGCAGAACGGAGCAGTCTCTCCTATGAGCATGGTGATTCTTCTGTCACCGGTGAGGATTCCATAGTGTTAGTGAAAACTATAGCCTTCGTTATCATTTTCATGCCATGTTGTGCAACAGCAGGTATTAGTTAACCAGTACTTTCAGTTGCTCAGAAGTCACTGAACAGATATTCCACAGTTAAACATGGCCCCGGAAGGAAATACCCTCGGCCCATCCATTCAGCTAATTTGAAAGATTGTGCCCAATCACGCGAGGAGCATTAGACAGCTGAAAGTGATACATTCTACGCACAAAAGCACACTGGTAGCTTTCTATAGGTGGAGATATCAAGCGCTATCTAATCATAGACAAAACAGAAAATAGAGCCACTCTTGTCAGCGTTTAAAAAAGCCTAATCTCTTCAGCCAATCAGCTAGACACTCACTTAAGATCCACCCAACTGTGGCCAAACACCAGCATTGTGTTCCTACACTAAATGTAACAGCTCCATTGCGAAAAGCTGCTAAAGTTGCTGATTGAGGCAAGTCCGGATTACAGTCCCTTTTGTACTAAACCTCTGCAGCAAACCTTTATAGCCTCCAGCCAATAACTAAACCTGCTGGTGTACGGCCAGTATCGAGCAGCCCTTGGTCAGCTCAAAACAGCCAAAAGCTCTACTGATCTTCTCCCAAACCTGAATCTTCATAAAAGAACTGATAGCCCCCAGTGAAGTTCATCGCAATTGTTAGCAGAATACCGCAGATCAGAGACCATAGAGAACGCCGCACAAACCGATGAGATCACTTAATCTACCAGTTTTTCTAGTCCGAAAGGATCATCGTTTTGCAAACTGAAAAACACAGTAACAGTAAAATATGAAATAGACACATCTGTGTATTTCGATGCCTGGGTTCAATTTAGGCAGTCTAGCGTCCAGCGGTTATCTGGACATCTCCATAAAGTCCAGCCCTCCATGTAAACTCCCTACACCACTGCTCTTTACTTCAACTTCCCCTCCACACAAAGGTCACTTTTTGACGATTTTGCTGGCTGCGCCTTTCCTTATCCGCCAAAAATAACGCCTCATGTTACTGTCTGGTTAGAGAGCGCGGGTATTAGCGGGTATTTTGACGATGCAGCGCTTTTCACCTGCTTCCGGCTGAAACAAAGATAACCACCTCCAACAACCGACCACAGCTGAATTTTCGGATAATGCAAAATTTGCGCTCTGTGGTTTCAAGTCGATTTTATCCCTAGCAGAAACTTGACTTAAAAAGTTTATCCTTCGAATCTCGCTGAAACCGGCCAACCGCTTTCCACCTCAGCTACTAAAATTTTCCCCAAATCCCACCGGCATTACTAAAATTCCTAAGGTTTCCATCCTGCAAATTGGACCTGTCAAAAGCGCTACTCGGCATGTCAGTTGCTCGGCTCGACCTTTCTGTGCACGCAAACAATACCGGCTCCCCGAGAGAGACTGACCGTTCTCTTTCTCAAGACGTATCTGAGCACTTAAAAGGGAAACCCGAATGAAGAGGAAAGGCGAAGATACAAGAAACTGGAGTCGAATCATCGAACGGCGCATGCCACGTTCAAAGTTTATCAGCTTCTATCTCGGCAGTGATGTCGGCCCCGTGTTATTCAAGGCTGAGGTTGCATCGGTCAAAACGCGGTTTCTCCGAGATGTCAAAATTAGTCCAACAAGAATGCTTTACGTACTTTTCAAGCTGTCAATGAATAGAGCTAATTGCTTTAACGGTCATACTTTCTTCAAGTTATATCAAACGTTCCAAACACCCCAAATTGCTGGGCATTTCGCAATGGCCACAAGCCCTTGTCTTCCTATCAGTCTGCACATAATAAGCGCCCTACGGGTCATTGCATGCATCAACCGCTGCGTCAATTTTGTATAAAAGCAGCTGGAAAGCTTTTTTTTTCTTACATCAATTAATTTTCCACATCAATCATGTCCTCAAGAGCATCGCTTGCTTCTTCAGACTCCTTGAATCTGGCAGATGATCCAAAGCTCTTACAGCACCAGCCTGAACGCACAAGGCCAGAACGTTCTGGATCTGCCGTTTCCTCCCAAGCTTCAATCCACAGTTTTCTGACTCCACAGGCAGCCTTGTCAAGACTATCGACAAGGTACAGTGTCAAAGAAATATACAAAGACCTAGATTCTGATGAAATTGAAAGTCAGAGGGCCAACCACCACTATGAGGTGCTCAGGACGTTGTCTAGAAGAGTGCTGAGAATGGCCTCTCACATCGACTCGCATCCTTCAGATGAGGAAAAACAGAGTGGTGATCTCGATGAGCCCCATTACGAGGATATGCCCGATACCACAGTACCCACCAAGGACTATGGTGGGGAATTCACCAAGATAGACCCCGAACTCGTTTCTTGGGAAGGTCCCGATGACCCAGATTTTCCTAGAAACTGGTCGAAAAGCAGAAAGATCTTTATGACGGTCATGGTGGCTATCTACTCCTTGGTTTCGCCAATGTCGTCGTCTGTGCTTTCTCCAGCCATGCCTGCTATTGCAGAGGATATCAATTTGCATTCGACAGTGCTAAAGTCCTTCTGCGTATCCATCATGGTTCTTGCATGGGCACTTGGTCCTTTAATTATTGCTCCAATTTCGGAGTCTGACCGTGTGGGCCGTCGTCCGGTGCTTAACATCTCTATCTGGATCACTTTCATCTTCAACTTGGTTTGTGGTTTTGCAAAGACCACGGCCCAGCTCTGTGTTTTCCGGTTCTTGGGCGGTTTGGGTGGATGTGCTCCGTTGAATGTGGGTGCTGGCTGTTTGGCCGATATCTGGAGCGATGACCAGCGTCTTTTGGCCATGGCTTTTTACGCATTGGGTCCTCTTTTAGGACCTGTGCTTGCACCCCTCATCTCTGGTTTTGTTGTGCAGCGTGCTAACTGGCATTGGTGTTTCTTCTACTTGGCAATTTTCAATTTTGTTGTCGCCTTGGTAGGAACGTTGTTCTTTGAAGAAACCTACTCGCCAGCTTTGTTGCGCAAGAAGGCCAACAAGTTGAGAAAGGAAACCGGCAACCCCCACTTGCACACCATTTTTGAGATTGCAGATGGCGAGACCACCTCTGGCAAAATCATTCTCTCAGTTCTGAGACCAATCACTTTTATCGTGGGCCACCCTATGGTTTTCGGTTTGGGTATCTTCATGGCTTTCTGCTACGGCTTCATGTATCTTCTCATTGTTACTTTTCCTACTGTCTACGAAGGCAATTACGGATTCAGTACAGAGATTGCTGGCCTCATGTACATTCCCTTGGGCATTGGCTTCATACTAGGTACTATCATCTTCACCCCCCTCAACAACTGGATCTACAAAAAGATGATCGCCAACAATAACGGAGTACCAAAACCCGAGCATCGTCTTCCCATGTTGATTGCCAGTGGCGTTGGTATGCCCGTTGCACTTATTTGGTACGGATGGTCTGCGCAGAAGAAATTGCACTGGATCATGCCTGCTATTGGAGCTGCCATTTTTGGTATCTTCACAGTGCCGATTTTCCAGAACATCCAAAATTACCTTATTGATATGAACAATCGTTTTGCTGCCTCGTCGGTGGCTGCTGCCGCCGTGTTCCGTTCACTTTTTGGTTTTTCCTTCCCCTTGTTCGCTAGCTTCATGTACGATGCATTGGGATATGGATGGGGCAACACGATGTTTGCATTTATCGGTTTACTTTTGGGCGTGCCTTTCCCTGTGTTCTGTTTGAAATACGGAGAACGGTTGAGAATGTGGGCCAATGCCAAATTCGATCGTCAACAGGCCAAGAGAGACGAGAAGAATTTACGGAGATTGGAGGCAATGGGGGCCAATAAGGAGAGACATTCAGTCTAGGAGAGATCCTTTTAGCATAGCATTTATCAGCATACATTCAATAGACACGTACAATAACCGAGGCATGTAGGCGCACGTCAAAAGTCACTGGCTCTCCTATCGCTGCATGTTATCTATGGTCCACTGCGAAACTCAACCCCTGGATTTTTTTATCAAACACCAACACCATGAAGTGTTTAATATACATCGCTCTTTTCTATCTTGCTGGTCGGGCTTTTGCCGTTGATGTTGCCCGTCCGCAAAGAGGCGATTTCGGGCCTGTGGCTCGGTTCAATCAGGAAATCTTGAATAAGTGGAAGGAATCTTGGGAGCCACGTCATTCGGATGAACCAGTTCCTGGTTTGATTCCCGACGACAGCGACGACGAGGATGATCCTTACGAGCCAAAATCGCCCAAGTACAACTAGGCACGTTTGTTCGGCTATTTTACTTCTGCTCTGGAAGCATTTTAATATTACAGTTTACTAGACTAGTGTAGGGATTATGTGGCCAGGGTTAAGAGAAGGGGCTCGCCCGGGTAGATAATATCAGAGAAATCAGGATGATGTTTGCCGGCCGATGGAGCTGATCATATAGAGATGGCATGGGTCTGTGGTACTAAAACGGCTTTCATCGCAGAAAGCTGATCGGTCCAGACATGCCGTGCAATATACTGATTTCAGTTGATAAAGCCGAATTAGCCGAGAATAAGACTCCCAGATGACTATTCTTTGTGCTTTCACACGCTTGGCGTCTATACTCCATCAAACGGAGCAACCGGGTCGGATACAGAGACAACGAATCGCTCGGGATGGTCGCACAATGTATACAAACTTAGCAGGCCCTTTTGCAGGCACTTTTCAAGCCTTGGGCCCAGACCGTCCTTCTTTCTCACTCTCACTAAGTTGACCCGGACGTTGCGTATGCAGCAGCTAGATGACGATTATCCGTCCTGTAGATGTTCCGGACTGCCAAATCGGTATGCCTCGAGACACGTTTACCAAACAGAACCAAACAAAACGTCGGTGCTTTGAATAAAGAGGTAATGGAAAGAGCAATGGACAAGAATTTTCTGTGATGAGCAATTGGCAATTGAAGACTTCGCGGCCGGCGCAGGTCAATTAATTTCTTGAGGCGGCTGTTATCACTGTGACCGAAAAAAGGAAAAAAAGTGATTATGAGAGACCCAGCTCGCTCGCTTATAGTCGGTGAGATCATCCTGCTGCGATGACATCACGGGCGCAGGACGGCAGTAGAGATGTTCCGGCAGAAAAAAGGAATAAATCAGAAAATGCACTATAACCACATAGCAAAAACAAACCATTACTTTCTCAAGCAAACATGTAGTACGGGCGAAAACGCCAATGCAACTCTGTGGTTTCGGGTCCCCGAGGCCTACACAAAAACGCAATGCCTCCACGCAGCCAGTGAGTTCGCTGCACACAAACAATCTTTTCTTTTGGCGGCCACGTTGTGAAGAAAATGGAAAGAGGAAACTGGCACTGATGAAATCTGGAAGGGAAAGAAAACGAAAAGACCAACGACTGATTTATTTTCAATGGCGAATGCCGTTTACTCCCCATACTGTCAACTAGAGTGGTCATTGTTGGAGAATAGCCAGCCGCTTGAACCTTCACGTAAACTGCTTCGAATTCCCAAATTCGAAAAATTAAAGTTAGACTCAGCATGCTTACCCTTTTCGCTGAAAATAAAAGAAAAGCATTTCACTCAACGGTGTCCTCCACGGGAAGTGTCCCTTCCATGCTCGTTCTCTTATCAAACCCTTTTCTTTTCACGCAGACGCAAACGCTTGGTCCCACCGATCTAGAGCCCTTGACCTCGCAGACGGAGGTAGACAAGCAGACACCTTCTCTGATCTAATCTGACCAATTGACAAATCCGGGGTTATTTCCGGCAATCCCCGTTCCTAATCAATATTTTTTAACCTTGGGGTGCGGCAAATCCCCGGCTCTCACTTTCATGACTCCCACCATAATCTCCCAGCGTTTTCGGAAACTCTGACGTGCCGTCCATGAACCTTCCATTTTTTCCTCCACCCAAATGACTCCTATGCCTTCCTTACAGGAACATCCGTCGTCATAGCGTAGGCCTCAAGCGTGCAGCCCTGCATAGAGAAAGAGCGCTTGAACGTTTCTTTTCCTAGGCTTGACGTGAGCACATCTGCCCCACCGCTGCCACCCAAAAACTATATATACCCGCCCGCCCCCCTCAGTTTTCTGTTTTCACTTCATCGCAATTAACAATGGATTACTCCCTCGACAACGTTGTCCCAAACTTTAGAGCTGACGGTAAATTGGTTATCATCACCGGTGGTTCCGGTGGCATGGCTAACCACATCTCCAGAGCTTTCCTTGCCCAAGGTGCTGATGTGGCCCTTGTGGACATCAACGTTGAGAGAACCAAGGCCGCCGCTAAGGAGGTTTTGGCCTGGGGCCAGGAGACCTTGAAGGGCACTGACGCCCACATCGGCGAGGTCTCTGCCTGGTCTTGCAACATTGGCGACGCTGAGAACGTGGCCGTTACATTCGCTGAAATCAACGAGCACCACAAGAATGTTGCGGACGTTCTCGTCAACACCGCCGGTTACTGCGAGAACTTCCCAGCTGAGGACTATCCAGCCAGCAACGCTGAGGGGATCATGCGTGTCAACGGCTTGGGCGCTTTCTACGTGGCCCAGGCCTTCGCCAAGCCCTTGATTGAGGCCAACAAGCGTGGTTCTCTTATCATGATCGGTTCCATGTCTGGTACCATCGTCAACGACCCTCAGCCACAAGCCATGTACAACATGGCCAAGGCTGGTGTGATCCACTTGGTTAGATCGTTGGCCTGTGAGTGGGCCAAGTACAACATCCGTGTCAACACGGTGTCTCCTGGCTACATTCTTACACCATTGACCAAGAACGTCATTGCGGGCAACACCGAGATGAAGGACACATGGGAGAGCAAGATTCCTTTGCACAGAATGGCTGACCCAAAGGAGTTTGTCGGCTCCATACTTTACTTGGCTTCCGAGTCGGCTTCGTCCTACACGACAGGCCACAACTTGGTTGTGGACGGAGGCTACGAGTGCTGGTAAGCGCCACGCCCGATCCATTCGCTTTACCCCGTGTTCCAATGTGGGGCGCAGCGGCCCCGTTTCTCTAATGACTTTATTGATGTCTTGGTCTACGTCTTTTAATGCACAGTTATGTTATTTGAGGCCTGAGTACGTTTCTCCAGCGCAAAACCCATACATTTTATAGAATATAAGCTGGTTATCGATTTTTTTCTGTATTAATTTTTTGGCAATTCGTATTTCACCGTCTCCTAAATGTACGAAATGCGTGCTCATTCTGTCCCGCCTTACCGTTTTTCGTGCATGGGCGAGACGCATGCTTTGTTTAGACTTTGGGCGGGTTTCCCCAGTTTATGAAAGCCCCCCTGACACCCTCTCGGCACCATTCCTGGAAATCCTTAAATCACAAGTCGGAAAATTTTCTGACTTCCCTGGATCGCCAAATAAAATATTCCATGTTTTGATGACTTGTTGGGCCAAGAGCCCCTCATGGTCACACAGTGACCAGTGCTGGTTCTGCCCCGCCATGTCCGACTCCGCGGCTGCGAAGTTTCTATTTCTGTCAATTGACAACATCCTATAGGTTACCGGGAATGAGAGGGTCAGCGGTGAGCCAAAGAAAAGTGACCTTCTTGGAATGCCGTAAGGTCTATGGGATTTGCGAAGCATCATAGAGATTCTGGCGGCGGCACCAAAGTAGTGGGGATGGAGCGGAACGTGGCGGTGAAATCACAGCCAAGTTGAATTAGTAGGCTAATATTTCACGTATGCTCTCCTGTTAGAAAACCCGCCGGTTGCCCCACACGTGTGAAGCACAATAAAACCCGAGTCAACGTTCTGAGACTGCCCGATTATTAGCTTCGTGGCTTAACTGTCATCGAAAGTTCCCCTGAAAGCTGAGTCACTTCGGACCTTGCCGATCTGAGTCAATTGGAAACGGACTTTCATCACCACTTGCTGGGTCTCGAACTCAGCCGGAGAGCTTGGCTCCCCTTTACAGTCCTTGAATTAGGGACGGGAGCTTTTTTAGACCTAAACAGGAAGCTTTGCAGCCTCCCACATTTTGGCCAACGCCTCTTTAAAACAACTCACATTGTAGTCGATGATTGTGAGCACCTCGTCCATGTCCTGCTGCTCCTCTGGAGCATCATCGTTTCGTATAAGCGCTACCAATGCCAAACCACGAATCATCTGTTTGAGGTACAACACCAGGCCGTTCAGCAAATAGCTGATTGACTTGACGCCGTTGTCCTTGGCGGTTTTCCGCTCGTTGTCCACGTACAAGTCGTCCAAGTCAATGGTGATGTCGATGAACTCTGCACAAACCTCGTACGTCTGGATATCGACCGGCGAGGAGTCTGTGCCTACGTAGATTTTGGAATTCACGTCAAAGAGAAACACCTTGTCAATGGAGGAGTGGACGACTAAATTGTCAAGCATGTTTTCGAGCGAAGGCAACTCGGGGATGAGCTTTTGCACGATACGGGAGAAGGCCTCGTAGATGGAGTGGTCGAAAATGGACGTGAGGTAAAACGACACTTGCACACCTTCAAGCCCCAAGTCCAACAACTCATCGCCTGTTCGCTGCATAATGTCTCTCTGGGCATCGATTCTGTAGTCCTCCAGCAACCCGTCGATTTTGTGAATGAGCACCTCGATGTGGATTTTCGGATTCACCTTGTATGCGTACTCTATGATCATCGAGAGATTCGTCAATGCGTTCAAGTACTCGTCTTGCGAGTCAATGACATACACCAACGCACCCACCAGCGAGAACAAACGCTCGGAGTCGTACGTGGGCTCGAAGTAGTTGAGTTGTCCCGGCAACTCCATCACAGAAAGGTCTATAAGTGACAGAAACTGTTCCAGTGTTGGTTTGGAGGTTGACTCCAAGTAGAGTGTGTCAAGCGGTTGCATATTGTGAAACACCACTTTGCAAATAGACAGCTTGCCTCCACGGCGAAGCCCCATGAGAAGGATTGTGGCGTTTGTCGCTTCTTGAGTGTCCATGATAAAGAGTGTTGGTGAAGACTATAGATAAGACAGTGCGCTCACACAGGAACAGTCGAGTGATGGAGGAGAACCATTGGATGACCATGTTGTTTTGCTAAGTTTTCAAAAAAGTGGGTGAAATGTGGCTTGTGTTTGGATCAGGAGGTGTTGGTGTGGTTTTGTTGAGGCTGGTTTTTGCCTCAGTATGACAAACGATAATGGTACATGTACGTATATAGATGAAAAGTTGGGTGAAGAGTGGCAGAATGAAGTTAAGTCATTTTTGTTGATTGTATCGAATCTGTTGGTGCTAAAAGCAAGACTCTCGGTCTACACAACGCAACACCCACTTGCAATATAGCTTCCCTTCAGACTTAACAGACTATTCAGTAAATTCTAGCAAATCCACCAACCTACCTCAAAATCAAGCTGGTGTTAATCTCCTCGACAAGCAGGATAATGCTACTATCAAAATCCTTCTCTGTCGGCCTAGGTCTCAGACCAGACAGACTTTTTGCCAGTTCTCCAACCGAGCTGTGATCTTCATGATTGTCTTTCCACAACCAATACATACGTACCATTCCGTCCTGCGTTGCCACGGCAACTTTAGTCTGGTCTGGAGAAAGATCCGAGTTAAAAGCCCGAAGACCTTCACCAGGAACCCGGGCCACAAGCTCAAAGTCTGGGTAATTGTAGATACCGACTACTCCAGGAGGTGGATCGAAGGAATGGCCGAAGGAGACCGCTATTTCTCTTCGAGTTTTCAGCCAGGCAATATTGGTGATCTGCCCAGAAGTTGACAAGCTTTTGACAATTGCTCCCAGAGTGAAGTGCCATACCCTGATACTTCTATCATTGGAGCCGGCCCCGGTGGCCAATAGTGAAGGAGGCGACAGCCAGGGACAGAATTCCAAAGCTTTGACGGCAGCGAGATGAGGGAGGGTTGTTATTTTTTCGAGTCTCGTTTCTCTGATTCTCCAAGTTATCACCTTGTTCTCGTTTCCGCCAGCTGCCAAAAATTGGCCATCTGTGCTGACGGTGATCCCTGGTATTAGAATAATGTAAATGTAGATTCTAAATTCACGTACCGGTTACCTGCTGGCGAAATTCGTGGCATAGTGGAGTCACTATCAATTCGTCCCTCACTCTGATACTGTAAATGACACCCTCTCTGTCTCCCACATAGAAACAGCCTCGGTTCCATGCGGCACAAAGAATGCCAGCTGGTATAAAAAACAGCCCTTTGCAACAACCCAAAACATCCATAATCGTCACATATCCGCTATCCGCTGCAACAAGTACAAAACCTCCTCCACACTTCATACAGGTGATGGAAGAAGAACGGCTATTGTTCCAGAACCGTTCCACACCCAATTCCCCGTCCCACCAGTAAGCGTCTTCATTTATTCCAAGGGCAAGCTTTTGGGAAAGTGGACACCATGAAAGAAGACTTGTGTAGTAGTTATTCATGTCGCCTGTTGTAATGAGGTAGTGAATTTCGTGAAGTTCCAAGGGAGATTTTTCTGGAGGCTCTGCCTTCTTTTCTCGAGATTCAGTGAAGACAGGCGTGTTTGAGCTTCTAGATCCGCCTTTCCTTCTGTATTCGAGAGCTTTTGTGTCGAGTTCGAGCAGCTGCTTGAGGAAGTTCTGATGTGTTGAGAGTTCTGGCGTTTTGGTAAGAGATCGAGGAGCTGAAGATGCCCTTATTGGCAAAGGCAAATTGAAATCATCGCTGGATTGCAGCGGAGGTCTTGGAGTGGATTTAGGAACTTCTCGTGCCAGGGCCGGACGATGGAGCATTAGGAGGAAATGGCTGCAAAATGCAAAATGCAAAATCGCAGAGAAGTAAGAGGTGGGGTGTCCGGTCAAAAGTGGAAACTGAGGAGCCTAGGTATCAAGAAATCGGGAATGCTTTTATGGCTTAACGCTTCTTTCTGTAGTTTGAAGTTGGGAGTTGGTTATTCGGTTTAACCGTTGTGGTTTGGAGGCTTCTCGGTTCACTGTAGAAATACAGAAGACTTTCGCCTGACAGCAGATTTCTTTGAATCACAAAGCTTTTATCACACCTAGTAGCGCTTCATGATTCAACTTTTTCAATTGGCTTTGATACGGTTTGAGGGCGATGAGGTAAAAATCTCTTCAGTACCGCCCACGCTGCTTCAGCACAGATGGCTGGAAAACATGGCTTTACTCGAAACTCTTGGGATTCAAAGTTTAAATATCACTTCTCTGAACTGCCGAAATGCTAGAAATGCTACGAATTAAAATGGGTGGATTGACCATCGCTGCGTCGCTTTTCTTCGGGTTCGATTCCGTACCGCCAACGAAAGCTCATCATCAAGATACCCAATTGCCTATCAGCAATTTTCATCTCTTCCACTCACTCCAGGCTTTTACTTTATTCTTTCCCACTCTCCATATCAACCTCCCACCTACACCATTTCGCAGCCACTCCGCGCATTATCAACTAGTGCTAAAAGTATCCCATGGCTCTTTCTGCCCTAGCGCTACCTTTGTTTGGAGCACTCACCGCTATAATTGCTCAGGAAACACACCAAAGACTAAAATGGCCCTTCATTGACGAGTTCTTCCATCATCGCCAGTGCGCTACCTACTGCGCTCATGAGTTCTCTAAGTGGGACAATAAGATCACCACGCCGCCAGGATTGTACTTGCTCGGAACGGGATACAATCACATTCTTGGTGTTTTGGGTGTTTCGGACCCCTGTGGAGCAACGGCGCTTCGATCCTTGAACTTGGTGGGTGGAATAGTGGCCCTACCTTTGGTGCTCTCAATGGTGAAAACGGCTAACTACTGGAAAGTGAACGTGTTGCTGTTGCCGTTGCTTTACACGTACTATTTCTTATTCTACACCGATGTGTGGTCGACTGTGTTGGTGGTGCTTCCTCTTTTTACAATATTGAAATATCGTTCTTTGAAGGGTGCAGTGTTGGCCAATTTGGCAGGTTTTGCTAGTCTCTGGTTCAGACAAACGAACATCGTGTGGGTAGCTTTTGTTGGTGTTGTGCTAATTGACCGGAGAAAGGCCAATTCGGGCTCCTTTGTCAACCATTTGTCGAACTTCATCAGTCAATGTTTCAAAGATTGGCAACTCCTTGTGCCTTTTGCCGTAAACGCTGGCATTTTCTTTGCTTTCGTTTTTTACAACGGAGGCATTACATTCGGGGATAAGGAGAACCACCAGATGAGTCTCCACCTCGTCCAGGTCTTCTACTGTGCTGCCTTCATAACCGTTTTCACTACACCACTCTGGTTACTGCCCCAAACAATTAAAAAGTACTTTCGTTTCGCCGTCGTTGGCCGGAAAGGTTTAAATCTATTGGTAACGGCGGTGCTGTTCTTGGTGTTGCACCATATCATTAAACATTACACGATTGTCCATCCCTTCTTGCTCGCGGACAACCGCCATTACACCTTCTATATTTACCGGAAGGTCCTCAGCAAGCCGATGGCCAGTGTCGTCACGATACCAGCGTATCATTTCTCATCGTGGGTGATTGTGCATTTGCTCAGCCAACTGTATCAGAAGTCGATGTTGGCATTACACCCCATCAGCATTTTGGCATTGATTGCATGTACGGTCGCCGTGTTGGTGCCGTCACCATTATTTGAGCCAAGGTACTATATCGTCCCTTTGGTGCTCGTGAGGATCTTCACAGTGCCTCATAACGAACGATTAACTCGCAATGCGAGCCATACCATCGAGTTCGTGTGGTATCTTATGATAAATGCGTTGTTTTTCATCATCTTCTTCACTTACGAATTTTCGTGGCTCACGGAAAGAGGTTTGCAGCGCATCATCTGGTAATTACTCGTCAATATCCAGATCAACAATGGTGTTTTCGTGAGTGATGTTCTCATCTGTGATAGTCTGGTCTGGCAAAGGCGTATTTAGCTTATCAATGCCACTCAAGTTTTTATTGAGGAAATCGTCGGTGGATTTGTCCTCGAAGAAAGGCACTTTGTAGGAGAACTCCCGATTGAGGTGCCTGAGAAGATCCTGGTTCTCCCGCTTTTTGAGCTCATCTTCCAGAAGAGACGAAATCCACGAGTTGACAGCCCGTCTACGCAACGCGTCCATATATGGCGTTTCCTTCTTGGTCTCCGGGTCGATGTACACGAATTCGGTGTCGGCACCACACACTATATCGTTGACTTCTCCGTCTTCCTTGAGTTCCCAGTTGCCCTGTTCCAAATCGTTGGCAAATATGAGGAGGAAATCGCCAAAGTTGTCAGCAATTTTGAATTTTGTGTTGAAGTCACGACCAAAGAGGATAACCTGTCCCCATTTACTGGACTCACTGGAGCCATCAAGGGGATGAGAAAGGTCCACACCGATACAATTACCGACTTCGTCCGTGATTAGAGGGATCCACATTGCGTGAGCGTAGATAGACTGGACAGCTCCAGGAGGCACCGACCTTTGGTCGTTGTTCAAGTTACTAGTTCTCAGCAGCACGCCTGGTCTAGAGCTGCTTTCGGAGGCTTCACTATGGCCGTCGGACAAATCCGAGCCCAAGTTGGACTCTTCAAGCTGAACATTTCTAGGTTCGGCCACGGGTTGCGCGGGAATCAGCTTGAGGATTTGTTGGTGAACGCTTTTCCACGATGCTGCCATGACTGCGATCTCATCAATGGACATGAGTTTTAGGCCGAAAACAAGGCCCCCGAAACCGCCGTCGTTGAGACTCAGCTGGCCGTCAGTGAGGCGGAAAAAGTCCAAAACACACTGCGGCAAGTTGTAGCCGAGGTCTTTCTGGAACTCATTGAGATCCGATTCCGTGCAAGGAGTGGAAAGAGACGTGTTTAGCTCGGGCAGATATTTATGGAGCCATTTTTTGATGTGACGCCAAGCCAAGGTGACCTCATGAACACCTTCGGTGACGTTTCCGGTGGGTCCGTTTAGGGAAACAGTGGAGCTGTTGGCGTGGTGGGACAAGAGACTTGTTTGAGCCAGGGGTTTGTTGACTCTGTTGAAGGATTTGCGGGAGTCGTAATCCAGGTATTTGTCTGTGGCCGAAAGGGAGTACATAAACTCCTTGAAGCGGTCTGTGAATGTCATGGTAAGAAAAGAATTGGTAATGAGGACTCGGTAGTGATGTAATTGCAGAATGTATGGAGCGAGGAAAAGCGCGTCCAGGGTCCCGTTTTGGTAAACAAGCCAGAGTACAAAGAACGTCAAGTAAAGCGGTTATTCCGACCGTAAGATAATCAAGCCGATTTAATCGTAAGTATTTGGTATTTTTTTTTTCCAAAATGACAGGATGGCTTACACGAGGCTTCTCGCTTAAGCTTTCGCTAAGGTGCGAGATCTACAGTATGGATGTGCCCCGGGCATGAAGTGTCGAGTCTATGGATAAGACAAAACACGAAAAACCGGGGTCAATGCTATGGCACGTTGGCGCAGAAAAGGCTGTCAAGAATTGCGTGGTTTTCAGTATTGGCCTCCACCGGAGCTAGGCCCCGGGCTTTCTAGCGAAACGCCAGAACAGAGAAATGAAAATCAGGGGAAACAGGCCCACCACTAAAAAGACGCATCAAAACGACAAGCCTCACCAGCAGCTGACTACGATTACAAGAATCGCAGCCATCGGACTTGCCGCCTTTTCTGGGCCTCAACGTGCGTTGGTAATCAAATATGATTTTTGAAAGATGAGCACCGCTGCGACTTATATGGATAGGGTTACCCGGTCGCAGAGGGTAGAGGAAGCATAGGATGGTTTGGAAGAATCAGGTATTTGGGATGTTTATGGATTTGGGATTGGGGTTGTTTTGATGGACTTTTTTTTTTTTTCGCTTTCGAGAAAACCTCATGGTGTCTTTTCTAACTTAGAGATTTTGGGAGTGAATTGCATGGAAGGGCTATTTGGAGACATGGGGTCGTTAGCTGGGGAAATTGTATCCAGTCAATGGGATGATGTTTTTCACAGTCGAGAGTCTTCTTGAGAAAGTTTAATGTTGGAGCCATGTTATAGGAAATCGGACATGGTAAGCAGATACTAGCGGCCCTTGCCATCGCTTCGTCACTCACCAGCGGCCCTTCAGAAGTATTGTTTTGCTACGCATTTAAGTAGTCCGAATGTTTTCTGGGAAGTTGTGAATCAAATTTACGGATGATTGTACAGGGCCTTTGACCAGTGCAACGCTATAGAGCTAAGCGTTTCTATTCCACGACGCAAGGCCTGTCCCGCCCCAGGTCTTTGGATTAATTCTAAGGAAGTCAGCCCATTTTCATTCAAACGTCAATCTTCTCTTCATTGTCGACAGTGAGTCAATAACGACCTTCATACCGCCAAATGCTGAGCCAAGCCGGCATACCTAAAATAGGTTAATGTTTAATAACAACGCGAGCCTAGCAGTATGTCCCACCTTGTGAGTGCCATGACCTTTTACGTATCAGCCATTGAGACGTACTCTGATATCCTGGCAAGCAAAAACTCAGCCAGAAGGCTATCCCAGTAGGAGATTCAGTAAATTGAGCTAAATGATGGCTCTTGACTTGAATCAGGCCCAGCCTGGTAGCAGCAGTGCCCCACACCACTTAGGATTGTAGTATATTGGAATGTGCTATCGTAGAGAGAGTTTCAATTGAAACATCGCTTCTACACAAGTACGATTCACAAGTACGATTCTAGACTACGAGTTTATTAAAGAAAAGCCAATCACTTCTTCTTGTGAACAAAACGCTGTGAGGACCCTGTACCATCTTAATGCGAGAAGCTGTCAAAGTGCGTTTGCAGCCATCCAGGCACCAAGACAAGACACAATTACCTATCTTAGGTAACCAATAGGGAGTCTCCAAAAAACTATGTGCATGCATCGAAGGAGAAGATTTACGTACCTCTGCACAGTCATGGATCGGACAAGGATACCCAAGCCACATCGTCACCCACTGGCCACATCCCGCAATCGGGAAGCGGCAAATGCGGGAATAATCCAGGAATCAAAAGCACCCAAATCCTTGCCCAATTTCACAACAAAAAAATACACATCCTTCAAAGTGAAGACAAAAGTCCGACAAAAATCAGAACACATCTATTGCCCACATTCTTCAATCCCTCAGCGACAATCAGTGTCGCACTTCCTAAATGAGACAAGTCCACAACAACTACAACAAAGAAGCGGCGCTCAGTGGACAATAGACACTCACGTGGGCCGAAAAAAAGCCGTTTTTTTCCCAGGGGAATTTGACCCATTTAAGTAGGCCATGCCGCCACATTCACGTGCTAGTGTCGAGATCGTGAGCTCCCCACTGTTCCTACACTTAAACCCGCACCGAAGACAAATATCACAGTTGCTTCCACCCACTTCTTTTCCTCAAAATGGCCTCTTTAGCTAGCCTTAGACGCATTTTTGTGTTCACCTCCATTTTCTACGCGGTGTACCTTTTCACTTACAAATGCCCCCAGGTGGTGGACCATCCAATTGAGCAGTCCGCTCGTTCCCTTTTCAGCCCTTTGGCCTCCACACATAAGCACTTGTGTGGTCACTTGAATCACGGACACCAGCTTGTTTCGCCTTACTTGGCTAAAGTCCACGGCTTTTTGGATGACAACGTGCACTCCACTGCCTTCTTCAAGGAAAACAAGATCGAGGAGAAGATCCAATGCGCCAAGGGTAAGTTCGACACTCATGTCTACCCTATCGTTGAAAAGGTATGGGAAGGTGTCGAGATTGCCGAGGCCCAATTGTTCGACTTTGGCTACAAGGCATACGGTAATTTGGAGCAGCACTTCCACAAGACGGTTGTGCCTAAAGCCGGGGAGTTGAAGGATTCCGTCGTGCCCCAGGCAGAGAAGTTCAAGGATGCTGTGGTGGACCAGGCCGGGGTTGCCAAGGACGCTGTGGTGGACCAGGCCGAAGCTGTCAAGGAAGAGATCCACTCCAGAATTGACTGATCCGGTGTAAATATTGCTATCCTATGTTTATTATTCTATGAAGGCCCATGTAGTTGCTTGTCACTTCGAGCGTCGCATCCACAATCTCTGTGTTCATTCACGTACTTGGTCATCTTCCTCAAGCTCAACGTGCGTTTCGTCCACCTTCTCATCTGCAACTTCGTCGACTTGCTCGTCGACAATTTTTTCCGCCTCGGGAGCTCCTTCTACAGGCTCGCTGCCCTGGAGTGGAGCCTCTGCTGAAAGTTCAGCTGCAAGTGAAGCATCGCTAGCGTCGCCTTGAACCGCGCCCTTAGCCTCCGCTTCTCTGGCCTCTGCTTCTTGGGCCTCTGCTTCTTGGGCCTCTGCAAGCTTTCTGGCAGCCTCCTCCTCTTCAGCCTTAGCCTTTGCCTTAGCCATTTCGGCTTCTTCAAACTGCCTTGTCAATCCCTCTCTCAATTGGTACGCGACATTAGCCTTGGCTCTCACCAATTGCAAGTATTCATCGGTGTCTCGCAGAAGGAAGTTGATGTGAAAGTTGATACTTATCAAATAATCAACCCAAGGCTCTAAACCGCGAGGCGTTACTCCGCTGCGGTGGTTATCTTTGTATTGATTAGCCTCGTCAAAAATCTTGTCTCGAAGCTGAAAAATCAGCTCTTTGATTTTGTGATTCTCCTTCCATGCAGCCCAACCAAACTTGTCTTCGTAATCGGGATCGGTATCAAGCACACTTATGATGTTAGTAAGGCGATTATTGAAGTCTTGCAAAAGTGTTTCGGCATATGACTCAATGACGTCGACCGTTTCTTGCGTAACAAGAAAGTATTGTTTGACAATCTCAGCATGCTTTTCATTCAAGGCATCCTCAGCATTTTTCATAGTTTCCTCTAATGCATCTCTGCAAGCACTGATCTCGTCTCTCATCATCTGCCTGTCCACCTCTGGATTCTTAATGAGCTGCTTAGTCTCACGCATGCGTTCAGAATCCTTATTGATCTTGGCAATGAGAACATTCATGGTCTTGTACCGCTTGTAGTTATCCTGCTGGAATCTGGTGAAATTAGCAGAGATCTCGTCTTTCAATGGCTCGAGAGTGGCATTCAAATGAGGCAACATGTCTTCCTCGAGACTGTTGTATGCCATTTTCAACATCTTGTCCACTTTGGCTTTCCAATAAAGAATTTCTTGCTCGAGAACATCTTGGGGACGGTACTCGGTCTTTTGTAAATCCTCAACGTCCACGGTTGCAATCTCTTCTGGGGAGCCAGAGGCATCAGTTTCGTAGACAGTTGCTGTTAACCAAAGCGTCTCGGTCAGTGGTTCAGAATCATCTTCGCTTTCTTCAATTGACTCGACGAGTTCAGTAGTTTCGACGACTTCAGTTGTCTCGACGGTATGGGTGAGTTCAATTGTATCAGTGACAGTGTCGGTAACGGTGTAGTCGATGTCGCCTTCGATAGGCGAACTTTCGGGATTTGCGCCTGACTCTTCCTCTTGCAAAAGGACCTCGCTCATGATAGATCCAATGGTAGAAGCCACGCCCTCTTCGAGTTCTGGAATCGCTGTAGCATCACTTTTTGGAATGGGCTTCTCGGTTTCGTCAACAGTGGGAGGAAGGTCATTCAAGATCGTTTCAACAAGTCTCAATACCTCGTCATTACTTGCTCTTAAAGACTTTCTCTGCTGGCCCACACCGGATTCAATCAAGTTTTTGAGCTCTCCCTTGACGAACTCGGTCTTACTCTTGACAGCGGTGTTGAGTTTAGAGCTCTCGTTCACAAGGACATTGAGCCAAGCTTTGAATTTGGCGCTAAGCCACAGAAGCCTGGTGGCGTCGGCCACCTTCAATACCGCCAGGTTTGTGAAGATTGCATTCCAGGTAGAGAATACACTTGGAAGCACGCGCGTCTCGATAAAGCGACCAGCGTGTCTTTTTGAATGATCCAAAACCAAACCAGTGTGTCTAGAGACGTAACTCGCGGAATTGTCGATGTAACTTACCAAATGATGGTTATAGACATCGAAGTAGTGCTCTAAAACAGGTTGGGCACTCCCTTCATAATACAGCAAGATTTTGGCCCAAACATAATTGATCTGATTCAGCACGGCATCAATGTAGGGTTGTATATAAGCGGCGTTCCAGTCTTGCAGTTTGACCTTGTATTTATCCAAAGTGTAAGACACAGCGAATTTTTCATCGATTTGGATCAAGGAAGAGCGTGTTTTCTGCAAAGCCGGCGTAGCCGACTTCACAATCCCGGTCTGCTCTTCAATCCAATCGAGGTGTGGCCGAAAGTAAGTGTTCCACGTTGGATATAAACAGAAGTTTGCAGCATCACAGACGTATCTGGTAGGGGCCAAAGACGAAGAGTAGTCGGTCCTGCACCCAAACGCTAGTAAATATATAGCGTAAGCAACGGCTAAATAGAGCGCTCTGCTTGGGCGCGACCAGCGTAGCATAGTTGTGTGTTGGTCTGTCGATGACTAGTGAGGCGAGGCTGGTATGTATGTGTTTGGTGATAGTCGTGGTATGTGCAGTCCAGAGTCAGGCCACAGACTTTGTCATATTTAGCGGAAAGGACTATCATTATTGATATTGATGGATGAAGTATTTGAAAATGCGTCACCAAAGTGGCAAAAGGTGAATTTAAATTGAAGGGGGTCGATGCATAAGGAATGGTCTATGGTTGCAAACGCGAGGAGTCTGGGCTTGGTTCCATGAAATACAAAGATACAGCGAATGTCTCTAACTTGATAAATTGTAAGAGCTTAAAACCGAAACTCTTATCTTATGAGACCCTAACTTGGTGGATAGAGAGATGCAGTGATTCGAGGCATGTAACTAGTCGAGTCTACAGGACTTGCAAGCAGTGCAGAACCACTTTGGATACCTGGTGACTGTGCTCCCACAAATAAAACAAGAGCTCATTAGTTTAAAAAACAACAAAATATTGATTCACCTCACGAAAACTATCAGCAAAATGCTGATAGTTTTTGGGGAGATGATCACACGTGACCGACTACCTACTGCTTCGATCCACATACTCCATCTCTTTCCAGATATGGCCCAGACAGTCAGTTTACTCACGCTCTGTGCAGCCAGTTTTCTTACTGGGTACATCGTAAAGGGCTGGTTTGCGCAGCCGCCCAGAATCAAAGCCAAGCTGCACAAACCGCCTTCTTCAGATTCCGATGCCTCAACAGAGTCATACTCAGAATCCGAGTCTGAAGACGACTTGGAAATTGACTCAAGGCCTCTTAACGAAATTCCTGGAGAAGTGAGAATGTCTCTTATCGTCAGACTGGATTTGAAAATGGGCAAGGGTAAGGCTGCTGCCCAGTGCTCTCATGCTACTTTGGCCTTATATAAAAGGATGGCGGATTCTCAAAGAGCTTCTTACAACCCCACGCTTCTTGAAAGATGGGAACGTGGCAATGGCCAGGCAAAGATCACTCTTCAAGTGCCCAATCAGGAGGAAATGGACGTGATGTTTGCCCAGGCAATTTCTCTCGGTGTGAATGCCTACATTGTTCATGACGCTGGAAGAACCCAGATCGCTGCAGGTAGCGCCACTGTTCTCGGGCTCGGCCCGGCTCCTAAACTCGTCATGGACCAGATCACTCTGGAGTTGAAGTTGTATTAACATATATATAGAAATGCATCCGTCGAAAGTGAATTTTGGTAGGACAGCCACACTGGTCCAGCAGCGCATGGCGTAGTTTTTCTAACCAACCGTCTAGGTCTAGTGAAGCTTTCTGCGGATTCCCTCTCTCACGGAGAGTGGGTTCACGGCAGAGGAAGCTCGTCTTTTGCGTTGGCGGCGGATATGGCCCGGTATCGAATCGTCCACATCTAGAAGTACGTCATCGTCGTCATCGTCATCTGAATCGATCCCTCCGATCACGGAGTCCACCTCATCGTAAAAATCGTCCACGTCGTCAAGCCCTATCAGCGACTGGCGACGGCGAACCACGTCACGAGAAACCAGGGCTCTGTGGCCATTTCGAAGACGCTCAAGAGCGTCTATACGGGCCCAGATCTCACCCTCGGTTCTCTGGGGAAGCAAGATCAGTAGTTCCGCAAACGAGAGCTCTTTGCGGCGGCGGTTGATCAATAACTCATCTTCTTCCATGGACCATGGGATCTTGAAAATCGGCTGGTTGGCTTTCTTGCCCTTAGCGTCCTTCTTGTCATCCCCGTCTTTGCTCTCGGATTTCTCAAGCTTCCGTAACGTCTTGGGCGCTGAGTTCCTCCTTTCCGTGTGGACTACCAGCATGGACAGTCTTCGAAGAGGTTGCGAAGTTCCTACAATTGAGCCGTTTCGGATACTCGACAATGTCGAGGCCAAGTGAGGGAGACCCGACGGACCCAGAACCGAAGCACCAGTAGATGGCCCACTTATGCTGTTGCCTCCAAATAAAATAGGCAAATGAGCCAAAGCACTGTTTGTCAGCTGGTGGTGCGGGATGTTCATAGACTTCGAAGGGAGACTCAGCACGGAGTGACGCAGGGACAGCACGGACGTTCTGTCGTCCCTGACGATTTGAATGATCGAGTTATTATGCATGTGAGGCGGGTGCTGGTCGACGTTGGAATTTCGAGGGGTGATCCCCAGAGGGTTCGGTACCGGGTGAGGCTGGTTATGAGGCAAATTCAGCGTTGGGTCGATGGAGACGTCTGTGAAGTAACCTCCCAGAGAGCCCGAGGCGGCCGCCAGCTGGGGGTCTAAAGGCACGTCCAGTTTAGGCAGATTGTCGAAAGTCTGCGGGTGTGACGTCGTGTTGATGGGCCCCGATGGCGATCCGCTGTTTTGATTGGACAACGCGTTAAGGCCTGCCAACGCTGTAGAAACAGTGTCATAGCCCGTGAATGTGGTGTTGGCGTGGGGCAGGTATACCGAGGATATTTTCGGCGTCAGGGAGTCAGATTGGCTGCGTTTGGGCGGTTTCTTGGATGCCAGCGACACAGAGCCGGCAGGACTCGAATTCCCGCTATCGGAGCCAGAGCCAGCGGCTATAGCTGCCGCAGCTAGGCCACCCAAAGCTTGCGACGACTTGGGAGGATTCTTGAGATTCCCCAGTTTCAACCGGCGCCAGCGAAACTGGCACGCATTGGGCGTTCTGTTGTTGAAGTGAGATGCAATTTCCTTCCATCCGAGCTTCTGGGTATCCTTCAAGTGCATCAAAAGAAGGTCGTCCTGGGCGTCCCAGGAGGTCGGGGTTCTGCTGAAGTTTTTGGCCAGATTCGGCGATGCACTGGCGGCTGGCGGAGGGCTGTCGGACGAAGCCATGGTGGAATATGGAAGGTGCAAGCGGTGTGTGTGGGAGTGACGGGTTTTGGGCCTTTCCTACGGGAGTACTTGTCGACCTGTCTCGGTGATGATCATCGACGACAAGCGCACGTGACCTCTGGGTGGGCAGTCCATGCCACACAGACCCGGGGCTTTTACGAAAATATGCCCGAGGAGCGGGCCCTGAATTACTCGGCCGATGACAAGATGGAAATATCTCTGACTCCACGGGCTCCGTAGTGTGGAAGGATAGGTTTGTTCCTGCAGATGCTCGAGGAGCCACACGGCCCCGACGGACCCTGGCGGTCGTATGAATACAAGGTTGGGGAATGGAGATGAAAGAGGTAGGTAGGTCACGAGTATTTTTGAGATTGGATGTTGGTTGTTGTTCTGGAATAATAATTTTCTTTTCGGTATATCAGTGCAGCTGAATGCCTCTATGATAACTCCACTGCGAACACACGGTGGCTTTCATACTTCTGTGCTATTTTGTTGTCAGTGTTTAAGGCAGATTAAGTGTCGATCTTGAAGCTACGTTGATCTTAGATTTGAAAAAGTTTGAGGGTTTCGATCAAATTTGAGAATCTTCAGTCCGTCATGAAAATGGCTGCGAAATAATTAGAGTTGTCAACTGTGGAAGCTTTCTATCTGTTGTGTAGCTATCGAGAATTTACGAGATTTATTTAATATTTTGAATTGGCTCAAAATACGACACATCCAGCCGTAACACATGGCCATACATCGATATCGCCTTTTGCCTAGGAGTTGGCCTGAACCAACCGGCCCAGAATAGGCTGCTTCGAAGGACTTTCCTCGTCAAGTAAACCATTTCTCTTGTTTGACTATTGGTGTTTTTTCTTTCATCGCTTAGTCGTTTCTGAAGTCAGTAGTTTTTGAATTTCTGCCTGCCTGGCTAAATAGATGCTTTCAATCAGCAAAATTATCTAGCACCATGTTGAGACCGTTCAGATAGGTTGCAAACATTTGGGATCAACAAAAAACCTCAATCCTCAAAATTGAAGCACTTCCTTTTTGAAAAAGCAAGACCCATCCAGTGTAAAAAACTGGTTGGCCTGACGCATGGTTGTCCTTTCACTAAACATCTTGGATCTGAAGGCGTACGACCAAACTCTTTCGTATCATCGAAATATGAATCCCTAAGGACATAATGAAGCTTCCATACTTTCGTATGTATTTTCTTTGAAGACGAAGAATCTCGACAATTGTCTTCTCGCTACAACAGGCCACTCACCCAGAGACCTCTTTTCACTATTGACCTTTCATTCTGTCTACATTTAAAAGCTGCCTCACCAACGCTATATTTACTCGCTTCCAACCTTCTGAAGCCAGATCTTCTCGGCCTCCACAATTGTGTTGTTATTGGCACGCATCTTGTTCATCGTTTCCTCGTACTCGTCAGTCTCGTCACTGTCGAAAACAATACCTCCGCCGGCTTGCAAATATGCAACACCATCTTTGTAAACCATTGTTCTCAATGCAATACAAGTGTCCATGGTCTTTCCGTCGTAGCCCCAGTGACCTACAGCGCCAGCATAAACACCTCTCTTCTCCTTTTCCAACTCTCCGATGAGCTCCATGGCCTTAACCTTGGGTGCTCCACTGACGGTGCCAGCGGGAAAGATAGATCTAAAGGCGTCAAAACGAGTGAGGCCCTTTCTCAAGGTTCCACTGACCTCGGATACCAAATGCATAACGTGTGAGAAGCGCTGGATCGTCAAGAGACGGTCCACGGAGTTGCTCTCAGGCGTACAAACACGGTTGACGTCATTTCTGGCCAAATCAACCAACATGATATGCTCGGCTCTGTCTTTCAAACTAGATCTCAAGATTTGAGCATTTCGTTCATCCTCCTCGTTAGTTTTGCCTCTCTGAATGGTACCGGCAATTGGGTGGGTGACGATTTTATCCTTGTCGTCGGACTTCACCAACAACTCAGGCGAAGCACCGATGATTTGGAAGTCCTTCAAGTCAATGTAGAACAAGTAAGGCGAAGGGTTGACCGTTCTCAAGTGACGGTAGATGTTGAAAGGATGCAAAGACGTGGGTCTGGCAACACGCTGAGAGGGTACCGCCTGAATGACATCGCCCAACTTGATGTGCTTCTTCAACTGGGAGACGTGCTGTTCATAGCCTGTCTTACCAATGTTCGAGGTGAAGGTCTGATCGGGCTTGATAGGAGGCTGGTGGGGGTTGAGCCCTTCCAAGGACTTGTGAGCCTGCAAGCGGGCCTGGATGTCCAAGATCTCCTTCTCGGCTTTTTCGTAAGCAGCCTTCAAATCTGTGTCTTTCTCGACTTTCACATTGTTTATGATCTGAAAACGCTGGTACACATGGTCGAAAGCCACTATTAGGTCGTAAAGCATCAAAACAGCCTCGGGAACTTGCAAAGCATCCACCAAGTTTCTTCTAGTTTTGGGCTCAAAGTATTTGATACAGTCGTAGGAAATGTATCCCACAGCACCGCCTTTCAAAGGAGGCAAACCAGGCAACTGTGCCTGCTTGTACTGGTTCAACTCCTTCTCCAAAATCACAAGTGGGTCGACGTTGTTGTATTCAGCGGCATAGGTTTCAACATCGTCGCCGGTTCTAATGATCTTTCTTGGCTTGATGCCGATAAACGAGTATCTGTCAACAGAGTCACCATTGACGGACGATTCAAACAAGAACGACGAGGGTCTGTCGGGGTTATTCAACTCAGCTAATTTGAGGTATGCCAGGTGTACCGTCAAGTCGTCGTTGGCGACATACTTGTAGATGGGGTACAAGTTGGGGGCGTCTTTTTGCTGCTGGTTGGTTTCCACCAAAGACGTAAAATCCTTCAATGACGGCTGGAGGGTGCTCTGTTTGTTAGTTTGGCTTTGTTGGAATCGAAGTTTTGTTACGTACGAACATCGGTGGTAGTGAAAATTCTTGAGATCTGAGTCACCTCATCTGTATAATTTCGCACCCAGTCCAGGCCCAGGGAAGAGGCAGTATCTGGAGAACTGGAGTCTGTAGAGGCTTCGGTATTTGTTAAAAAAAATTGGTCTTTTCAATTTGCTTAGACTTTATGCAACGAATCAATTATTCATATGGATTTTCGAGTGGTCTAGTCAAAGTTGTGTAGGAGTTGCACCCACTATCTGCGTAAGCATGGAAGCCTGGGTAATCAGTTCATCAATTCCAGTTTTCAATTTTTTAGGAGGAAAACCTACGATTTCTTCTTTGCTGAAACCCCTTTGTTTACTATTTCTGAAATGACAGCCCTTATCTAAACGTAGCTTTCCCTGAGTTCCACTCATACACCACAACAGTCAGAGTAATCATTCGTTCCGGAGCTTCGGTTTGGCATATTCTTCAAAAGAACTTTTTAAATCATCATAACATCATGGCTATCTTCGTGTCTCGTTACTATGTACAATTAATAATCCCCTTTGCTTCTCATCACACAAATGTCCTCAACAGCATTCAAATACATCACCTTGTCGGCTGTGACGCTGGACCCAATGGTGTAATCACTGTAGGCATGTACCAAGAGATCAACCTCTAACGCAAGCTCGTTGCACCAACACCGAGCTAGTTTAGTATTATGGTCCAAATCATGCCCCATTCTGGTTACGACACAGGAGAATGAAGGCACCTCGTCGTCATCATTTTGTGCATTGAGCTGCTGCTCAAGAAATTTGAGCTTCCAATATCGATTATACCTTTCAACAAGGTAGTCACCGCCAAGTTTGGCATCTTGCAACTTCACGATTTGGTCGCTCATGAATCGTCCAGACAAGGGACCATGAACAGGATATCCCAAGGCTTTGAAATGCGAGGTTTGAGTAACCAGGTGTAAGTAGTTTCTGCTGGAGATGTTTTGCTGGCTTATGAATGAGAGAATCTGGAGTTGGTTCAAATATGCCTCCAAACTGCTCAATGCGTTTGAAATATTAACTCTTCCTCTAGGGAGACCTTTCGTCAACAGGTATGTTGACCCATTCGTTGAAAAATATGGCTTGCCCAAGTAGTTGTTTCCAATTAACAATGCCGGTAATGATATAAAACCATCTCTATCTTTGGCCATGATGGCCTGGTAGTAAGAATTGCAATAGTAATTTGGCAAAAGTTTGTTGTCGTGAGAGACAAACACTTCGTCTTTTTCCAGACCCTCATAGCTTGGGGTTCCCTCCTCGGGAAGAAGAAGATCGTCACCTCTGGCAATTACCGGAATTGCCTCTCGGTAGCAGAAAGACGCCACTAGCGAGTCTAAGAATGTCAGAATTTCCGTAGTGAAAAACCGAGCTTTCTTCGCCTTCATGAAATTCGCCATGGTCGGAATACTCAAGTCTGTTTGAATAAACTCTTCCTCACCCTTCTTCTTGTAGCTCAATGACCTGGACAATGAGCGTTGAAAGACAGCAGGCAGGGGCTCCGAAGCACATCGTAAGCTTCTGGTACTGAAATGAGTTTTCATGACATTATGGATGAACCCTAGGTCCAGAAAATCACGCTCATCAAGGTGCACTTTCGACTCCTTCTCCTCCGATGGCATCCTCCTATTAAAGAGTCTGAAAGAGTCCAATATACGCGTTTCGAGACGACCAGATAATGCATCATCAAGTAGGTCCCACGATAGCTCCTTCACTTGCAGCGGCATAATCCTGTCAAAGGTAATGGATACACCGTTATCAAGATCTTTGAGCGGAGACAGAGCGAATGTGTTGTATTCGAACGTTATCGTCATGCATGTTTTGGGTTTGAAGGAATGTTGGTTGTCCTTTAGATCTCCTACGCTGAAGTACTCAGCGGCATTTCTCGGCTCAGACCTCAAAATAAGCTCTTCTCTGACGTTCTTGGCGATGATCTCGATCAGATCGTCATCGATTAAACCCTTCAAGTTTCTTATGGAAAAATTGTGTTTGGAGATCTCCTCAAACAATGAACTGGCTGGGGCAATTCTGGCAGCCACATCGGGGACATGGATATTGATTAGGTACCGCCGAGCGTTAATTTTCTCGAGTGAAACGCCAATACTGGAGAACTTCGTATCGGACGGCAACATGAAGATGACATGGTCCAGGTAATAATTCTTCCTACTACGCAAGTGGCGGAATTTGTCATCGAGTTCCCTTGATGGTAGCATTCGGGCGGAGGTGAGCTGGGTTTGGGAAGGTTTGAGTTCCTTCGGCGAAGCAGCCACTAACTGGTCAAGAGCAGGCTTGCCCATTGTATTCGATGAAAGTAAGACATCAGTCAACGGATTTTTGGGGTTGTTGAAAAGACCGACTTTCTTGAGACATTCCTCAATATGACAGATACTGATGCTGTTGGCTCCTATGGCTTCAATTTGGCCTAGAGTATTCACGATACTAGAGTGTGGGTACACCAATGCAAATGTCATGGCTTTGAAAGCGTTCAAGAATGGCTTGCCTTGCCAGATGTTGAGCTCAACCGTAAGATCATCATAGCTCTTCGGCGATTGTTTGAGCAGTTGAAGGTACGAGTTGAAGTCCTCGAGCTTGGTGTTGTCGTAGCTGAGGAAGTCCAGAATCGCATCATGATTGTTCAACAGATTGGCGAAGTAAGCGACATCTGGGGCTATATCATTTGAACAATGCAATGACGCCAAATTAGTGGTCTTTCTGGGTAAGCACAGCGAGACTATCCATCGGGTGGCGTCACGGCACATCTCGAGATGTATAGCCATAAGAAACGCAGATTGGTGAAAATAGCTCTGAAACTGTGTATCTATGAAGCTCGTCACGGCCAGAAGACTAGTGGCATTTGCATTATTCTGTGATGCAATTGAAGCATATACTTTTTTGAGTTCACTCTGAACCTCTGGCTGCATCTCTCTTGTAGTGATAATGAACAGCCCTAGTATATCCACCAACTGCAACCGTGGTTCGTAATCTTCAGCAAAACGATGGTACAAGATATCCAAGGAGACGATCCACGCCGCATCAAATACCTGATATGCAACAAAATTGATATCCTGAGGGTACACTCTTGAAAGCTCATTCTCCAGAGTGAGCACTATAAGCTTATTATGGTTTTCGTTGAACTTTGACTGCAGTTCCCTAACCACCACAGCAAGGCGGCTGGAGTCTTTCTCAACATCATGGTACTCAATGATTGACCCCGGACATGGTGCTAGTGTCCTGTTGTTTGTGGTGATTTCCTCCCAGGTCTGTGTAGGTTCAAATGTGTTTTCAAGTATGAGGTTTTGGTTGTCTTTATGAGGCATGCTTATGAACAGAGTGTTTGGATCGAGAAACTGCTTTCTTTGGCTCATGTATTTTTGTAGCTTTAGCTGGGCTTCATCTCGGTACAAGGCATCAGGCATCGTCTTGTCTGCATTGGGGATGAAGAACTTTTGGAGTTTAGACGATGATGAAAATCGTAGTAGCTGGCCGATTCCGCTGATTCTTGTTCTACCTGGATGTCGTAGAATGGGTTTTAATATCATGCTGTGGCTTCATTGGGTTTATAAGATCTGAGATGAGGTGAAAAGTGAGCTCTGTATCAGTGCGCAGTAGTAGTAGTAGTTAGACGAATATTCCTACAGTAATGAAGTGAGCCTTGCAACAGCTTAAAGCTGGTATTGTAAATTAGGCGCTACCCTTGAAAAGGATTCTTCTGCTCATCAACAATTAGCCATCGTTTCAATCAGAAATCTACGTAAGCACACCTGTTGTTACAACAAGGAAAGGTCAAAAGACTCTTGCAAACAAGCTCGGCTTATCTAGACGGTAGTTTTCAATTATCAGGCCCATCTTTGGACAATCACGGCGTTTTTCAACTTGGCCTCTTCGACAGTCACTCCCAGAGACTCCTCGATAGGCTTCACGGGGAACGCATGCGATAGAATGAACGCCCTCAGCTGGTCGCTGTTGTACTCGTGGTTCCTCACAAACTGGTACACTGTCGCAATAAAGTCTGTTGAGTTGAACTTGTGGGCCACCTTCTTTCCACTGGCAAACCTGATCTGCACCAACGAATCACCTGTGCCCTGGTCTTCGGGCTTGGCTGGCTGTGTCTTGGCTTCGGTCTTTGGCTCAGCAACGGGAGTGGATGCTCCAGAGCTCTCTCCTGGTACAGGTGAGCCCAAACGCTGGCCCAGTCCATGGAAACCACCCAACTTGCGCTTTGGTGGCACGTAGTCCTCGTCAATTTTCTTGAGAACCGAGACATCCACGTCCTGGCCATATTCGACGCCCAAAAAGGACACAGGCACACGTCCCCGTTTTAATTCCTGCAAAATGAGCTGGTTCTCGGGGTCGTCGTATCTCATGAGTGGACCATCTGCCACGGTGAAACCCTGTCTCCAGAAAATGATCTCCCTGTTGACTTTGGCTGGTCTATTCCTGGTGTTTGCGGAAGCGTCGGCTGCCACCTCCAGTGGCTGTTCTGAGTCCCCAAGCTTGAATCCAGTGCCAGTGAACTTGGATGGTTCTTGAGGTTCCATCTGTGCTGAGGGTCTGTCGTCGGGCTCATCCATCTGCTCTTGTGCTCTTTGGAAAATTCTCTCGATAAGCGAAGGCTGGTTGCCCTCGTTCTTGTCCTTGTCCTTATCTGGGTTCTCCACTTGCAAGGCTGACTTTTCGCCACCAGTGAAAAAGTTGGTGTCTGTGTTTTCTGGATCGTTAGAGTCCTCGTTGAGATCTCTCAAAGTACGAAACTTGGACTTATCCGAACGGGCTTTCAGTGCCTGAGCCCTTCTTTCGGGTTCTCCAGAAGCTGACTCAGATTCGAAAGATCCGCCTTCGTTGGACGCGTAGAAATCCTCAATTGCCTGGGTAAGATCACCATTGTTCTTTTCCAAAAACTGCTCTGCTACAGATTTCGGCGCACTGGTCACCGCCACAAAGCTTTGTATGAGTTGGTCGTTTTCTGACATGGTTGGTGATGTAGTTCTAGCAACTCCCCATAGTGAGGTGAGGTGCTCAGATGCACACTCCAGGAAGGAAAGTGTGGAGCGGTGGAATACGCCCAATCGGGATTGGTGGGAAGTCTGACAGTTTAGGAAGAATATTAAAATTGAGAATGAATTAATTGGACTCCAAGCTTTGTGGGGAGGTTAAGTGGACCCAGAATCTGGAGCCGTTCAACGGCACTTTGAAGCATGGATCTGTGCTGCTTATGCATGAACTTGCGAAAGTAGATACTTTTTCACAATTGCCGCCTTTAACTGCTGAAGTTACGAGATTATATCGCTCGTTCATTGGTTTGGAAGAATTAAGCGATGTTTTCGTCAGAGCAGTACCTGCATTACTCGAGGTAATTACAGACTAATTTCCAAACTTTTGGCGAGATGAAGAACGTAATAGAACTGATGCTTATGGTGTCGCTCTAAATCGTCACCGATCACTATAAACTAATCCCCCACATGTTGCCTACAGCACGCTTTTATAAAATATAATATTATATCACCGATGTTGAAATCCCTCTTTTAAAACCCCATAAACGTAAAACAAACAAATATAAAAATAAAGTATCGTACAACTCATAGTCTTGGAATAAAACTAGACTGTAAGCCAAACCCAATGTTGAACAGGAGTGGCGTGGAAGGATATGGCATCCAAACAAGTATGAATTGAATCAATGCTATCCCGCAATTTGACAAAACGGGGCTTTAAGTTCTAAAAGGGCAGCGCTGGGCCGTCCTCTTAGTGCTTGGCTCTGAAGTCCTTGGCAGCGTCAACCATGTTGGTCAACGAAGCCTTGGTCTCCTCCCAACCTCTGGTCTTCAAACCACAGTCGGGGTTGACCCAGAACTTGTCAGCTGGGTACACCTTCAAGATCTCCTCGATTCTCGAGACAAACTCCTCCTTGGATGGAATTCTTGGGGAGTGAATGTCGAACAAACCCAAACCAATGTGGTTAGGGTACTCGGAGAACTCTCTGATGTAGTTGGCGTCGTCCTTCTTGGAGAACTCAATGGACACAACGTCGGCGTCCAAGGCCTTGATGTGGTTGGGGTCCAAGTCGGAGTAACAGAAGTGGGAGTGGATCTGAGTGGAGTTCTCGACACCAGAGGTGGCGACTCTGAAAGACTGGGCAGCCCAGTTCAAGTAGTCGGATCTCTCCTGGCCGGCTCTCAATGGCAAACCCTCTCTGATAGCTGGCTCATCAACCTGGATGACAGTAATACCAGCAGCCTCCAAGTCCTGGACTTCATCTCTGAGAGCCAAACCCAACTGCAAGGACTGAACCTTCTGAGAAACATCGTCTCTTGGGAAAGACCATCTGAGACAGGTGACTGGACCAGTCAACATACCCTTGACTGGGGCCTTGGTCAAAGACTGGGCGTAGACAGACTCCTTGACAGACATGGCCTTAGGTCTGGAAACGTCACCGACAATGATAGGTGGTCTGACGTATCTGGAACCGTAAGACTGGACCCAACCGTTGGTGGTGAAGGCGTAACCGTCCAACTGCTCACCGAAGTACTGGACCATGTCGTTTCTCTCTGGCTCACCGTGAACCAAAACGTCCAAGCCAATCTCCTCCTGGAATCTGATGACAGTCTCGATCTCCTTGTTGATGAACTGCTCGTACTCTTCCTTGGTGATGGTGCCCTTGTTGAACTTGTTTCTGTTCACTCTGATGTCCTTGGTCTGTGGGAAGGAACCAATGGTGGTGGTGGGGAACAAAGGCAAGTTGTACTTCTCTTTCTGGGCAGCCAATCTTTCGGCGAATGGCACCTTTCTGGTGGAGAGAGACTCGTTGATGGAGGCCATTCTCTCCTGGACCTTAGGGTTGGTGGTGATAGGAGACTCCTTTCTGGCCTTGATGGACTTGGCGTTGGCAGCGTACAAGTCGGCAACATCCTGGCCAGAAACGTCCTTGGCAATGGTCACCACAGCGTCCAACTTCTGGACAGCGAACTGGAACCAGTCGGCAATGACAGGGTCCAACTTGGTCTCGTTAGCCAAGTCGACTGGGGTGTGCAACAAAGAGGAGGAGGTGGCAACCAACACTCTCTCCTTGCCAAGAGTAGAGATAGCCTTGTTGACAATCTGAGAGGCCTTGGAGTAGTCGGTCTTCCAGATGTTTCTACCGTCGACAACACCTACAGACAAGGTCTGCTTGTCGTTGAGGATAGCGGCAACCTCGTCGAACTGAGCTGGAGCTCTGACAAAGTCAAAGTGGAAACCAGCAACTGGCAAGCCCTTGATGGCAGCCAAGTTTGGTCTCACGTCACCGAAGTAGGTGGTCAAGGTGATCTCTGGGACATCCTCGCCAACCAACTGCTCGAAAGTACCCTTGTAGAGCTTCTGGACAGACTCAGGCAAGTCCAAAACGAGAATTGGCTCGTCAATCTGGACAGTCTTGGCACCGGCCTTGTACAACTCCTGCAACAAGGACTTGTAAACTGGCAAGAACTTCTCCAAGAGGGAGATAGGGTCCAAGTCCAAGGAGTCCTTGTCAGCCTTACCCAAGAACAAGTAAGAGATAGGACCCAAGACAACTGGTCTGGTTTCAATGCCCTGCTCCTTGGCCTCCAAGTACTCGTTGACGGGCTTCAAGCCAGCCTCAGAGTTCAACTTGAACTCGGTGGAGTGAGAGAAGGTGGGTCTGACGTAATGGTAGTTGGAGTCAAACCACTTGACCATCTCCAAAGCAGTCACGTCAACAGCAGCCTCGGTCTCGGTGGCCTTTCTTTGCAAACCTCTGCCCATGGCGAACAAGACGTCGATAGGAGCCAAGTTGAACTTGGTGTATCTGTCTGGAATCACGTTGAACAAAAGAGAAAGATCCAAAACCTGGTCGTAGAAAGAGAAGTCGTTGGAAGGAATGATGTCCACACCAGCGTCCTTCTGCAACTTCCAGTTGTGGGCTCTCAATTCCTTACCCTTCGACAACAACTCCTCCACAGTCACCTTTTTGCCCCAGTAGGCCTCGGTAACTTTCTTCAACTCTCTGTTGGCACCGATACGTGGGAAACCTAAAACGGAAGATTGAACCATTTTTTTGAATAAGTATGAAACTTGTGGGAAAAAATCTCACTGGCGAACTGTGGGTCTTTTATATTACAGCGTGGGGTGAAAAATTCAGCCCGCAAATGACTGTGATAGATAGCGCCAGTGCATGGTGCGCACTGTATACAATCTGGTTTAGGCCCTTGAACAACGATGGGCGTGCGTCTTTATATGCAGGGAGACTTATTCGACACTTCTAGCCCTCCATCAATCTGGCCCAAAAGTTCAGGAATGTGCTGGATAAAGACATAGCTGTTTTACTTTTACTCAATTGCACCTCCTAGCGTCTTTCTATGTCTCCAAAACGGCCTGGTACAGCGGAATTGAGGGTTGTACAAAACACGTGTAATTGTTCACGTGACCTTCCGGTGTCGCAGAAGCCGCTTTCGTGCAATGGCACGTGCCCACGCGTGGACCAATTGATCTGACTCTGACGAATACCACGTCAACCTACTCGTACAATAAGCCTCGTACAGTCGTACAAGCGTAATTTTTATAAGAACAGATTTAGAATAGCTAATAGAATCACGTGAGAATGTCGATCCTCCAAATGCCCACACGACGACATTTTTCCCGAAACCGAAAACTGGCTGCAAACGGTTCTCGCTGAGTCTCATTGACTGAGTGGACCCATTGCGAGCTTACTCCTTATCCAATTTCTTGTCGCCTCCGGCCTTTCTCTTCTCCACCAATTCTTGGATAGTCTCATCGCTGTGCATCAATCCGTAACGACGGAACTGCTTGATGCTTGCATTCAACTCCTCAGCACCCTTGCCAGTGATGTGGTTCTCGAAGTTCTCACCAAGCTTGATAAACAAGTCGTAACTCAACACGTACTTGTCTTCAGTGATATCGGAAATCTTGTGGTCCTTGGAAACAGGCGTGTTGTAGCCCTCGCCCTCGCCGAGCCAGACACCCAATTTCTTCAACTTGGTGAAGAGACCTGCCTGGTGAGCAGGAACCATACCTCCGTGCTCCTTGATCTTGTACTCTCTGTAGGCCTCGAGGTACTCGTCGTAGGTGGCACGTCTAGAGCCTGTCCAGCCAAGGTCAAGCAACAACTCCTTGGTGACCTCGTGGTCTGCAGAGAATCTGAACTTTCTGGGGTTGAAAAGTCCGATGTGCACAACAAAGAAGATGATAGCCACCTTGATGACGTGGAAAGCAAAGAACACGCATTGACCGCCAACAGAAACAGGGTCCTGGATATCCTTGATCATGAGGTCGGCAATGTGACCATAGCCCAAACGAGTTGCACCAGAAGCCACCAAATTGGACACCTGGTTAGTCAAACATATGCCTGGAGTGGGCGAGATAAAGTCTGGCAAGTCGGTGTAAAGCCACACAAGCAAAAATGTAACAAACAGGTAGAACCTGAAAGAAAGAAACTCCCACACTGGGATGATCAACTGACTAGGCCAGCAGTGCTTGGCAATAAGATCGTCCAAATCGACTCTTTTGCGGAACTTGTCCATCGACGTCTCGTACGAGAAAAGCAAGTTTCCGTCCTCAGTCAAGTAGCCTGGGGCCGTGGAAACAACAAAAGTCTTTGGTTTCGTCGAGTAGAAGATGTTGGGTCTTAGCGAAATGGGCAAAACTTCAAAAATACGGAACAAATCTCTGAAGCGGGTCTTCGTGGACACCTGGAAACAGTAGTCTTTTTCCAAGTCATCGTTGAATCTGAGATACACCTCCAAGGCCGATTGCTCTTTGGAAGACATGATGATGCTTAGGTGTTGAAAAGGTGATGGATTCTTTAAAAGTGCGGGCGGGGCACTTCGATGCAGTGTGGGGCACCACCCGATGTCTCTCTCACTGAGCGTGAGACAGCACTATGTTAATTCCTGGCTTCTTACTCTTTTTGGTCTCTGTGGTGTTATATCGGTTTCGGGCTGACAGCACTGATTTTGAAAATATCGCTGCTCTGTTGCCTCTACCAGAATGGACTCAGTCACCCCAGGATATCTTGGCGGAGGCAAGAGCCATAATTTCCCGAGACGTAGCATTTTATGACCAAATAGCGGAGGTCAAAGAGCCCACTGTGGACAATGTGCTTATTCCAACGTTAGAGTACGAAAATGCTGCCCACTTTCCAGAAACGAAACTCACTTTTTACCAGTACGTGTTTCCAGACAAGGCGGTGAGGGACGCCTCAACTGAGGCAGAGACGCTATTGGACCAAAACGCCATCGAGCTTAGTTTACGTGTCGATGTTTTTGAAGTGTACAATGAATTGTACGAGAAAATCAAGGGCACAAATGCCACAGACCCCGAGTCGATGAAGCTGTTGGAGAAGACAGTGCGGTTCTTCAAGAGGAACGGTTTGGGCTTGCCTGAAGAGGAAAGGGAGAAGGTGAAGCTGCTCAAAATCCGTTTGGCGGATTTGCAGACTCAATTTGCTAAGAACACAAATGAGGAAAATGGGCGCTTGACACTCTCTTTGGAGGAGCTTGAGGGTGTTCCTGATTCGGTGATTGATCAATTTGAGAAAACGACAGAGGACGGCGTCGAAAAGTTTCAAGTCACGTTCAAGTACCCCGACATCTTGCCAGTGTTGAAGTATGCCAAGAAACAGGATATCAGAAAGTTGGCGTACTTCGAGAACCTGAACAAGGTGCCTGAGAATGTCCCAATCCTCAAAGAAATCATTGAAATTCGATTCAGGCTTGCGAAGCTTTTAGGCTACAACACGTATGCTGACTTTGTTCTCGAAGAGAGATTAGCAAAGAACCCAGCAAATGTGTTGGCTTTCTTGGGAGACCTCAAAGACAAATTGACGCCTGTGGGGCGCCAGGAATTGCAAACATTAAAGGAATTCAAGAAGGCGTACCTCCTTGAACATGGCCTTCTGCCCCAAGAAGAATACTTTGCGTGGGACCACGCTTTTTTCAATAACTTGTTTTTGGAGCAGGAGCTTGAAGTGGACCACCAGGGGATTTCAGAGTATTTTCCCTTGGAAAGAACCATCTCGAAAATGATGAGCTTCTACGAGACTTTGTTTGACGTCAAATTTGTCGGCGTCGGGAACTCCAATGCCCTGTCTGTGTGGCACCCCGATGTTCGAAAGTATGCATTGTTCTCCAATATCAAACAAGGGGAGCCCAGAAACGAATTCCGAGGCTGGATATTCTTTGATCTCCATCCAAGAGAAGGAAAGTATACCCATGCGGCTAAGTTCGAAATAACACCTGGTTACGAGAAGCCCGATGGTACTAGACAAACACCATTCTGTGTATTGGTGTGTGACTTTACCAAGCCCAAGAAGGACAAACCATCTTTGTTAAAGCACAACGAAGTTACCACATTCTTTCACGAGTTAGGTCATGGACTCCATAGTTTGTTGTCAAAAACAAAGCATGGAAGGTTTCATGGCACTAGGGTACCTCGGGATTTTGTGGAATGTCCATCGCAATTGATGGAATTCTGGACTTGGTCTCCCAATGAGCTTCGGGAATTACTGTCTCATTATGTGACCGGGCAGCCTCTTTCTGAGCAGCTTCTTCACAACTTGATTAGATCAAAACATGTCAATAGCGGGTTGGCAAATTTGCGCCAGCTCCATTTAGGTCTTTTCGACATGCATCTTCACACGATAGCAGACGAGCTGGCTCTTGCTGCTATTGACCTTGATGCGTTATGGAATGGCTTACGTGAGAACCTCACCTTGATCAGCAATGGGGGATTGACAAGTAGAGGTTATGGCACGTTCGGCCATATTGCTGGTGGGTACGAAAGCGGATACTACGGCTATTTGTACTCGCAGGTTTTTGCTACAGACATTTACTACACCCATTTCAAGGAAGACCCAATGAATGTTGAGAGGGGTTTACGGTATCGTGATGTCGTTTTAAAGAATGGCGGGTCAAAAGACGTGTTGGACAATTTGAGGGAGTTGCTAGGTAGAGAGCCGAACACCGACGCCTTTACAGCAGAGTTGTTAGGGTCCTCTTGAAGCCATGAAAGAAGAATATATGCGGAACCTCAATATATTTTTGGCGCTATTAAGAGTATGATCGCAGAGGAACATTCGGTCTTTGTCGGTAACATCATAATACATAGAGCATAATCAACCCTGACTGAAGGTCTCCAATCTTGAAAGTATTTCGAAAATTTGGATTTAAACTAACCTTCATTTACTTTGCAGTTTTTAGGCAAGTGAATCAACGCGCTTCAAAATGGTTTGCACCACTGAAAAATTACAAAACTATACATATGGAAAAAGGCTATAAATTTGAATAACGAAAAAGTTAAACGAATCTAACCCTAAAACGGCAATAGCAAAACTGAGCGGAAGATGATACAGATAATTGTTTTTTTCTGCTTCTGCAATGTAAGTGCTCAGTGATGATTACATGTTAGGTTGCAAGCTCAAAAGTCATGAATCGTCTCTAGAGTATGTACTTCCTAAAAATCTTCAACATAAGGCACGACCTCGTCGTTCAGTAGCACCATGAAATAAAGAGGCTTTGAAGGAAGAGTGACGAAAGGCAAGTAATGATAGGTTCTGACCTTCTAGTACACTTGACGCTCAGGCCTATACCCAGAAGCGGCCATTACCTGACAACATACGATCTCAATAATTTAAATGAATTGTAATGTCGTTAGAGAAAAAAAAAATAAATCATTTGGTTTGGTGTAACTTGATTTCTAGGGTCAACACCAGAGTTTCGACTTGGTCACTAGGTTACCAAGTCAGTTTAAGAAACGTGCACGCTTCTGACAACCAACACACTCTCATATGACCCCGATAGATCATTGTCGTCGGAGCAATCAACAAATGTAAAATAGGTCAGTGGGTTCTTTTCACACGGTGGCCACCTCGGTATGTGGATGCCATGGGTATGTTATATTACGTCTTCAATGTTCAGAAGCCTTCTCTGATGATTTTTACGGCCTTCAAAAAGCTGCTTACTAACGAATTAAAACGAGGTGTCCAGAGCGACCCAGGGGCACTTCGGAGAGAAGCTAGGAATTCCGGCCGAGCATACCATCTTCCTTCTCAAAAGAATAGACCGACCACGAAACGATTTTCCCGGGGCTTCGCAGAATTTCCAAATATTCTCTTTGCAGACCATATGGTACCGCTTTTGGTAAACCTGCTTCACCAAAAATGCCATGTATCTGTTCTCGACACATGCCCCATGTGAATAGAGGACTCTGGTCTTAAATGTCCTACCACGCACAGGGCACCAAACCCATCTAGAAACCCAGTCCTGGAACTTCAGCAATCTAGACATCCAGCTTTCTGTAGAGAAGCGCAAATGCCCTTAAAGGGATACATGAAACCTCCAAGGTCTCCTAAGAAATGGCCGTTTATGGGCCCATACCCACCCACTTGGTCCAACTGCGCATCAACTAAAACCAGGCCCCACGAGCCGTTCTCCATACACACCAGAAACAATAAACCCCGATTTCTACAGCCCACCAAAAACTCTTATGCTGAACTCCAAGCTCCGACAATATCATTCCTAAATCCGTAGCCTCAATTTGTATATGTTTCAACTTTCCAACCCCGGAACACCACCCCGGTCCACTTCCACTGAGCAACCATATAACCCAGCGTACACCACCGGCGCCTCGAACCCAGCGCCTACCCCCACCAACGCCTACTCCCTACCAACGCCTACCCAAGCCTTCAGCAGATTACGAGCCGCCCCAGCGCCGTACACGCCCCACTCTTCCGAATCACGTCAGAACTACGCCCTTTTCACGTCACATCGTTGCTATCGCTGTTTTGGGCAAAGAGGAAACAAACAATTACTTCGCGTTAGTTAACCGGGGCACAGCGGGTCGAGGCGCTGTTGCTTAACCGCGATGGAGAACGGGAAAATCAGAGGAGAACGGGAAAATCAGAGGAGAACGGGGCCAGCAGCAAGAGAAATGGGCGGGAGAAATAAACAGTAAAAAGAGAAAGGCAAAAAAGAAGGGCTTCCGCTTTTTGGTGCTTGGTAGCTGGCGCTTCGCTGGTAGATCGCACTCCTCGGTAAAGCAGCCCACTCAGCCCCGACAATCTAACGCTTTTTCTGCATACTTGAAAGGTAACGGTGGACAAGAAAATCCGCCAGCCGCCAAGGCTGTCAAATTGTGGAATTACACAAATACGACAATGACGAGAACGAACCGCGTCCTCCCTCCTCCTTCAACCTCTCCTTCTGCTCCTGCCTCCCGCCTCTCCCGAATACGCTGCTCTGCTGATTCTATTCTTGCCGCGACTGCGCCTGTTTGGATCCTGCCGAATCAAGCCGCCGCGGCTTGCGCTGGTGCCCAGAACCTCTTGACACTGACTTCGCAGAGCCAAGCCTGTCAGATTGGCGGACTTTGGGCTTCGGTAATTCTCGGTGTTGCTCTTGCTTCAAAAAATGACCCACGGGGCCGCTGGGCCGTTGGTGCACGGTTTCGTAGATACCTGTCAAGTTGGGGGCACGCTGCTAAGCCAGGTTGCGAAACGCCCAGATAGGACAGAAACAATGATCCCCGATGAGACAGTCCCAAAGACACTTTCCACCGTAGCGTAATTTCCAAAAATACCACGAATCCCCAGACACTCATTCCCTGCGGTGCTGCCGCAGTCCCTTCTCTCATATGCCACAATTATGCCTGTTTTGGCACACGCCGCCGCGGGATTTTTCACCTCACGCTCCGGCTGTGTGTTTTCCTGAGGTACATATGCTTGATCCTCGCCCTTGCTCGGTAGATTTTTTTTTCCTCCTCCGCCCACCATGCTCTTTCACTCGTTAGTCACCACCGCCGTGGCCTTTGCTGCCTCGGCCCTGGCCTCCTTGCCTGCCATCGAGATTGTCGGAAACAAATTCTACTACTCCAATAACGGCTCCCAATTCTTGATGAAGGGTGTCGCCTACCAGCAAAACCCCACCAACACCTCCTCCTCCGCCAAGTACGTCGACCCATTGGCCGACGTTGACACTTGTAAGAGAGACATTCCTTACTTGCAGCAGTTGGACACCAACATCATCAGAGTGTACGCTTTGGATGCCACCAAGGACCACACCGACTGTATGAAGATGTTGGACGATGCCGGTATCTATGTTATTGCCGACTTGTCCGAGCCAGACACTTCTATCGACAGATCCGACCCCGCCTGGGACACCAAATTGTTGGCCAGATACACTTCTGTGGTCGACAAGTTCGCCAACTACACCAACATCTTGGGTTTCTTCGCCGGTAACGAGGTCACCAACGAGGCCTCCAACACCAATGCTTCTGCTTACGTCAAGGCCGCTGTTCGTGACACCAAGGCTTACATCAAGGAGAAGAACTACAGAACCATTCCTGTGGGTTACTCTGCCAACGACGACAAGGACATTAGAGTCGAGCTTGCTGACTACTTTGCTTGTGGAAGTGAGGAGGACAGAGCTGACTTCTTCGGTATCAACATGTACGAGTGGTGTGGCTCTTCCACTTTCGAGCAGTCCGGTTACCAGAATGCCACTGAGTCCTACAAGAACTTGGGTATCCCTATCTTCTTCTCTGAGTACGGTTGTAACGAAGTCACACCTAGAAAGTTTCAGGAGGTCGGCACCATCTTCTCCGACAAAATGACTGATGTCTGGTCTGGTGGTATCGTGTACATGTACTTCCAGGAAGAGAACGACTACGGTCTTGTGTCTGTATCCGGCGACTCCGTCTCCACCTTGGCTGATTTCAACAACTTGAAGTCTGCCATCGAGTCGGTTTCTCCATCTTTGGCTTCCATCAACACCGACGCGTCCACCTCCTCTGCATCCGTTACTTCCTGCCCCACTGTGGGTGGCGTCTGGCAGGCTGCTACCGCCTTGCCTCCAACCCCAGACAACGCCATTTGTGAATGTGCCGAGAATGCTCTGGGTTGCGTTGTTAAGGACGATGTGAGCAGCGAGGACTACGGCGATATGTTCAACTACCTTTGCTCCAATATCGACTGTTCCGGTATCAGCGGTAACTCTACTGCTGGTGACTACGGTGCTTACTCCGGTTGTGACTCCAAGCAGAAGTTGAACTTCCTTCTTGGCTTGTACTACAAAGAAAACGGCTCCAAAGCTTCCAACTGTGACTTCAGCGGTTCTGCTACTACCCAAAGCGCCTCCACCGCCTCTTCTTGTTCTGGCTACATTTCCAGCGCTGGTGTCTCCGGTCTTGGTACTGTGACAGGTAACATTGTTAATGCTGCTTCCGCTGCTCAGACTGCTTCTGGTTCCGACTCAAGCTCTGGCTCTGGCTCTAGCTCTGGATCTTCGTCCAGATCTTCTTCCGGCTCCAGCTCTTCCGGATCTTCTGGATCTTCCAGCTCTGCCTCCGGTGCTGGTGCCAGTGTGTATGGCTCTTCCAACACAATCATTGCCACAATTGCCACCATCTTCTTCTCGGCTGTTGGCTTGTTTATGGCTTAAATCCCTCGGATTTTGCAACCTGTGTTTATATAGTTCGAACGCGTTCAACTAACTTTATTTTTCACTACTCACTTGCGGGTATTAGTTCTCTTCACACACCATCTTGCGAATCTCCCAGAAATAGTCTCCACTAAAGTTCCGCTGCTTGTTCAACCGGTACTGTTCCCGAGGTGCAAACCAATTCTGCGTCTTTCTCCTAATCTTGGCCTCTTCTTTCTCAAACCTGTTGATATTCTTGGCCAGAAGTAAGTACTCGTCTCCGAGACCCTGACGGCAGACCGCCGAGCTGCGGTCACTGGAGGCCGCCAGAATTGTTCGCTGCGTGAATGTGCTGACCCCTCTGCCTTGTGTATTGAAATGAGAACTGGCTCGGCCATATTCTGGGATGTCGTTGGGTTCCAAATCAGGCAAATCATCAAAGATCTCGTTTTCCTTGTCGTCGTCATCCAAGTTCACCCAGCGCAAGTTTTCCGCATCGTACCGCATGTTACCTTGTATCTTCTCAGTCTTGGGCTGGAAATCCTGCTTCCGTATAAGACCGGGTTTCTTTGCTTGGTGATCTTCTTGGTCCTCGAAACGCATAAGATCATGGTCGTTACCTTCCCATAGCTTATTATCAGGATTATAAGTCATCCTGTTATTCGAACTGACGGCAGGGACATGGCTGTCATTATTGAGAAATTTGACCAATCCCACCCCTCTTCTCTTATTAGGGGTTTCTCTCAAGAGGTGCTTATTTTTCTGGGGGCTTGTGTTTAGCTTCTTTTGCTTCTCGGTGATCTCCATGTACTTTTCTAGAAGCTCCTTCTTTCGAAGCTCCATGTCGTGGTTGATTTGATCGTCGTTATTTGGCCCGGGACGCTTTGTTTGATTATGAAAGGAGGGCATCCTGTTGAGCTTTTTGATAATCTCATTGCTATTGTTGAAGACTGGATGGTCTTTTTGAGTGAATGCTGCTAGGTCCATTGTGGACCTATATTTTGTTGGTTTGGAGGACTCCAAGGATTTGGGAAAGTTGGGCATGGACATTTCTCTCGCAAGGCTTTTCTTCTTAGGGCCCGAGCGATGAAATTTCGAAATTTCTAAGTCTAAAGGTTGATCTGTAACAAATCCTTCCTCAAAAGCCTCGTGATCGTCTCGGGTATACTCGTAGTTGACAGTGTTCTCGTTCTCCAAAGGATCTTGATTGAACGGGCTCGTTGACATGGCATGATTAAGATCCTTTAATTTTAGTGTGTTGACTGCCGACTCACTGTGTTTCATTTGCTTGTAGCGTTCGTACATTTCAGCTTCTTCCTTCTCCGCTTGTCGCTGAAGCTGCTCCTTCCTGTTTGACAAGACCTGCCCTGCTTTGCTGAGGTTCCCCATGTTGGATTTGCCATCACCGCTGTATATGCCGCTTTCTTCCTTACCAAAAATGTCATCGATTTCTTCTTCAAAGTCGTTATCGTCCAATTCAGATGTCATTGCTGTATCGGTTCCTTCACTATAATCGCTGAGAGATCTCCTTCGTAATGGCGATGGATTTGACACAGTGCCAGGAGAGAGTCTTGGTTTTGAAGTGGCCAAATTTGGAGTGTGTCGGAAAACATCATTAGGACTGAAGAGATCATTCTCGTTGAATTCCTGATCAAACGACAAGTGGTCCTCCTCTGATTCCACGAATTGCATCATGAAGCTAGGTGAAAGAGACGGCTTGTGATTTAGCGATTTCGCAGCTTGCTTTTGTGGGGACAATCGTAGGGTTCCAAAGTCTTCTTCCAAACCGAAGAGGTCGTCGTTTTGAGAGGGTCTTAAAGTGGGGATTCCGTCCACCTCAAAATCCAATTCCTCATCACTTTGCTCTCGAAGGCTAGCCAATCTAGCCAGCTTTTGGCGGGATATCCGCTCACGACTCATCTATTAGACTTTTGTAGTGTAAAAATGATCACTAAAGTAGTACCTTCACCTCAGTTTGAACATAAACATGTCATGCCTCTGTACACCATGCATGGAAAAGATGCAAATAAACGCGGCTCAAGTCTGTGCGAAGCTGGACATCTTTCTTTCTGACAGTTGTGAGAACATTGATAATTTTTTTTTTCATTGTGTCGTTTTTGCTCTGCTGACTTGGCTGAAAGACCGTCACATTATCAGTTGTAATTGAACTTTGTGCTTCCCAACAAAGGGATTAGAAACTTGACCAGAGCAAATGAAGCGATCGTCAAGCCGACAAAATACGTAAATCAAGACGTATGTGACAATTTTATCTTTTTAACTGATATCTCTTTATTAGAGTGAAAAAACCTATATCGCTATAGAAAAGAACCTCCAATAAGATCTAATTTATTTCCACTTTAAGAGACCCTCAGGTCAGTCACCTGAACGTCTCACCATGGTTATCGACCCATAGGACTAGTTTGTCTTATGGCCTTCTTCAACTGACGTATCAGAAGGGGCGGAAGGTTTGGGCCTTTTTCCCTCGATTCCCTGTGCTTCAAGTAGGTAGTTCTCACCGTCTTCACAAACCGTTTTTAGTTTGCGAAAATGTTCAAATGTGTGTTCTTTTGGAGCAACATATTGTTTAGCTGCATGGGAGTCTCGAAGCTAATACGGTCTCACCAATATTTGGAAAAATTGCATCGATTGTAAAAGTGGTCAAGGATAGAGTCAACCTTGACTTTCTCGCGGCATAATGTAAATCTGATTTCATGAGTACCCGTCATAAAATCATGTCTAGGCACATATGATCCAAAGTAGAATAGATGCAATGCTGTGAGATCATTGGGCAAAAGCCATTCCTCTTTGTAAAGTGCTTCTCAAAAGGACTTCCATCTGTTCTGATCTTTTAATTCCGCACAAATACCTTAAGTAATGGGTACGACTGAATACAAAGCCAGTACACGCTGATATGAAAATTCATTACTATTATTGAAGTCTCTTAAGTAGAGTATAAAAAACCGTATCGCTATAGAAAGAACCTTCTTGTAGTTCAATTTCAGGAGACGTTCGGGTCATTCTTCTATCTGCGGGTACTCTTTCATGCTTCTTTTGTATAAAATGTAAAAAGGAAGGATGGTGAAGGGTTGCAAAGGAGATTTGAAGAATGGGAAGCAAAAATAATGCCTTCAGCCAGATTCGAACTGACGATCTCCTCATTACTAGTGAGGTGCCTTACCAACTTGGCCATAAAGGCGTAATGTAGTAAGACCGATGCCGTGATTTGCTATGAAGAGTTACAAAGAGGTCTTAAAACGTCCAAAATCCAAGTAAAATCTGTACTGGAATGCCTGAGAGAATATAAATCGGGTTAGGTGGTCAACATGGCTCAAAACCCCGCCATTTATGAGATAGAGCACATTTGAGTTTATCACCTCTTGATTCACGAAAAATTTCGTTCGATTAAGAAAAATCGATAAAAAGAGGCACTGATAAGGCTTATCAACATGCTGTAATCTGAGAATAACACCATATTCGTTGAGGTTGTCGCAGAACACAACACTCCAACTTCGCGCAAGAGCCTTCTCTGACAAAACAATAACTGATTAATTGAGGATGAACATTTGAAAAGCGGGTACAGGATAAATGACATAGCCAAATAAAATGAGAGAGAAAATTTGCAGCTGCCAACTCCAAAAGAAAGCCAAAAAGAAAGCCCGATGCGGGGCTCGAACCCGCAACCTTTTGATTGACCTTAGAAGATTAAGAGTCAAATGCTCTACCGATTGAGCTAACCAGGCTTCTTGAGCGACAAGGACTTGCTGGTATAATAAGTGCAATTGAAATTTTGCCATTTGAGATGAAGTAAAAAATTCACAATTACTAAAGTAAAGGGGTTCACTCAAGAAATGCGTCTAGCAAGGTCTCAGCGTCCAAAAACCAATTTTGGTGGAGTTTTTGCGTTTTCAAGCTTTTTAGGGAGGGACTTTAAAAAGCAGAGGAATGTGCTCAATTGTTGTCCAATATTGCCGGGTTTCGTTGATTTGTGGAGCCACCTGGCTGTGTGCCCTAAAGATAAGCTATCCACTTTAAATCGCATAATCATTCTTGGTGGGAGTTTTGAAAAGTTGACCTGATTGTCAAGGAAGATCCAACTGGATCTTAGTAAACAAGGAACATCATCTCGCTTAGGGAAAAGTTGTTAAGAAGATATATGGCATGATTCGGGTTCTTTAGCCCAAGATGATCTATTACTTGCTCACGGCGCCGTTCAACTCTTCAAAGGAGTCACCAAAAATATATTTAGTCTCTGGATTATAAGTGAAGGATCAGGCCTCGTGCCAGTATGTTGTTGGGAAGACGAGGCTTTCTTTGAACAGCATGTCACTTCAATTATGAATGATGTGGCTGTTCTCAATTGAAATACATCCAAGGGGTATAGGATGTTAATGTAAGTCATGAATGTGTAAGTAGATCTTCGCCTTTAAGTTGTAAGCGAATTAATTAAATGTTGGGGGGTGAAGCAAAACAAATTGTAAATAATCAGAAGCCGAGCTTGAGAGCTCCAGTTGAAAGGACTTACAAGGAGGTGTCGACAGAATATGAGTTGAATATTCCAAAGGACAACACCCCAACGCCCGGAGCAACCAAAGTTTTCGATTCGTTCATTAGAGTCAATAGCCATTTATAAACTATCTTTGCCCAAAAAAAAAAATAAAAAAAAAATGAGTCGTTCTCGTTTTGTGGGAGATTCACAAGGCAAAGAAAGCGTTAGAGGAATCAGCGCCAATTGCTGTTTCTGGCGAGCGGACACAATGCCAATTTCGAGGAGCGTCAATCAATTATAACTTTTTCTAGATTACTACTAATTTATTAGATAGGCGTTAGCATCACAGTTGAGAGTAGTAGCTCCAGGGCTACGGCATTCGCAATATGTCGTTGGAGATTGTCTATTCCCCTTTCGTCTAGACTATTATTTGACTTGAACCCTGGCAGACAGGATCGCCACTGCACCTGCCCGGAAAGCAAGTGTCTACCCACATTGTGTCGTTCAAAATTGACTTTAGTACCACCAACCCCAGCTTCGCTTGAAAGCCACCTTTAAAGTTACACAAAAGGATGCAAGCAAATGCGACTGAGCAGATTATTCGACAGCAAAAACCCCTCGTGAGCGAGATAGCCATTTTTCGAAGCCGCATCAAGATGATTGCCACGAGGCGCAAACCGGTCCGAACCAAACCTCTGAAGGATTTGGCATAGCTCGGCTGTGGTAAAATGTAATTAAAGGCACCTCGGCAGATCTGCCGCTGGTGAGCATACATCATGGCTAACGCAGCTGCTGTGCTTGACGTTAAGCGAGTAAGACACAAAAGAAACGCCGCTGTACATGATACTTCCGGACACGATGACGGATTAAAGTTAGAGATTGTGAATACGCCAACTAACCCCACTCAGCGGCGACATGTCTGCAGAGCACTTTGGAGTTCCAAGATCATATCATGAAGTAATTTAGCTTTCGGTTTGCTGTTGTATTAAGGAAAGACAGCCAGCAGATAAACGTGCGGAAAAGAAACGACACGGTAGCAATGTAAGCATTTAGGAGAGTTTCGATATGACAGGTTTCACATTCTAGGCAAAGCTGGACACATTGGAAGATCTGAATTCCTCGGATTGACAGCGCTGGGAACCAAGGACCGGCTGCGCCACCAAACAGTTTAAGGAAAGTCACAGATTTAGGCGGCACTGCTTGTACGAATTTGGAAAACTGCGATGTGTTGCGAAAATGCAACTTGAACAAGCTACAAGTGGGACGGGGTTTGCGACCCATGCCGCGTCTGGCACGGCGCCGTGGTCTACAAACCGCTGTGTTTTTCAGGGAACATCAGCGTTATCGGGCCACGCTGTAGAGAGATGTATCTTCACGCATAGAAGCGGTGTAGAGTAGGCTTTGCTGGTGAAAGCCTATTTCCTATTGTGATTGTGTTAATTCCTGCTGAGACTCCGCAGCCGAGCCGGTCTCCCAGGAAGGCATCAGACGCGGATATACTGTTCTTGAGAAGACGCAGAAAGGCGAGGACCCTGCAAAAGGCCTCTGCAGCGCATCGGAATATTGGACTAGCACGTGCGTTTGGAGCTGGTCCTGCAATCTCTTAGCTTGAAGGTACCAGACGTCAATTTTTTTTTTCGGAGAGCACTAAATCGAGTTCCGCCGATGTCAGAATATGGTGCAGTGTGAAAGCCAACTTGCTCTCTCTTCTTTATGCGGCAGTGTGCTCGTCAACAGGGCGCTCATAATATCGGCAGCCGAAGCTTTCCTGCTGATGCGACTGCACGTAACGCTTTTTTGACAGGTTGATGGGCCACATAAAACGGCTTTCAACCTTCTGTATGCACCACTGGAGCCGTCCACAGCGGCGCACGGACATATGCAGCAATGCTCAATTCTCACGGAGAGTCCGTCCCTCAACAAAATCTATACGCTGTTTGTGCACTTTGCGCTTCTCCATATGTCGATGCTAGAGAAGAGCCGCGGAAGCATGCAGCCACGCGCGCATCGTGACGCTTCATGTGCCTAACATAGAGACGCAAGAGTTGCAAGAATGGGATGACTCAAGAGAATAAGTCCGAGGATCCGCTTTGTTTTGTCACTTGTCAGTTTTATGAAAGAAAGCTCCATAGTAATTGACATCCTTGCATACCCCGCGTATGCATTGTCCTAATGTATGCTCCTAAGCAGGCTGATGACGCAGGGCTACTTGTGTTGCTCAGAGCGCATCTGCATTTGCTAGCACTACTTCGGTTTTTCCGCGGTTTACGATTGTGCGTCTTTTTTACTTCTTTCTCTTCTGTCGGACATCTTTAAATCACTCGCTCTTGCGTTATATACTGGGCGCCGCCTCCTCGAGGGTCGATAACTACCAAGGCCCACACGACTTCTGCCTTGTATCTGCCACACCTGCTCCACCGTTTGTCTTTTGCCTTCCACTGATCCATAAAATCCATTCAAGGTGTCTTTTCCTGTGCTTTTACCCCAGCACCAACCTGCTGCCTTCAACCGCCCTAATATGAATCCGAATTCTTCTATCATGGGGCTCCCGGCTGAAGACCATCTCCACGATGAGGTGCCTTTTGACGTTGACGATTCTCTTCACCAGAACATGTCTTCATACCCCCACCCGGACATAAATGCTTTGGAGAACCAGAACTCCTCCATGCTTGCCCATCCTTCTTCGACGGACCCCAGAATTGCTTATAATGCAAAGTTCCCCCCTCATCTTCAGCGAAGACTCCCCAGGGCTTTTGCTCAGCCTCCCGGAGCTCCTCACCAGAACACAAGCCAGGAGATCTTGGGCCACGATGACCATATCCAATCGCCGTTGACTCACGAACAACCTCACCCACATCACGATCAGGCCTCCATGCACCTGGAGTATCCCACTCAACAGATGCCTCTTAATGGTCATTCAATGCCTGGTCACCTGAATAAAATGGCCCTGATACCTCACATGCAGCCGCCTTTGCTGTACCAGTTTGCAACCCAGCTTTTTCAACCACCGATGCATGGCCAGCCCCAGCTCATGAACTTAACCCACATGCCCGAACTGTACTCCCAGATGCCACAGTACACACAGCCTCTTACACAACAGCTTGCTCATCAGGGCTCACATCAACATGTCCAAGTGCTTCCTACGAATGCGGTGAATAGCCTGCCGCCTCAGATGTTGCCACTCCCACATCAGCAAAGCACTTCCCCAATTCACGGTATGCACGAGGCGTATGTCAATTCGTCCTATGAGGCACAGAAGGGAAATAGCGAGGATGACATCGGCGACAGCATCAAGCGGAGAGTTGCTCCCAGAAGAGCCGATTTGTTTCGTGTGGGGCCGCCATTTTCAGACACAACGGAGCACAGACCCATTTTCCGTGCTGATACCCACGAGAGACTCAATCCTCATATTGAAGCCCGCATAGACCGAGGGTTCGAATCGGCGGCAAATGGGAAGTGGATCGGGTACAAGCGAAACTACTTCACGTTGGTTGTTGCTTTTGATCTTGGAATTGACATGGATGCGTTCACGGGTACCAAGTTCTACACCTCCAAGAACCTGGCGGTTGGATCTGAGGATGTTCCCATTGACTACTTTGCTCTTAATATTGACGTCAAGTGTTCAGATCCAGATGCTCAGGTTAGCCTTGTTCAGCACACACCCAAGAGAGACAAGGGTCCTCAGAATGCCCCTCCAGTGTTCCCTGCCGTGCCTGGTCGTCTTCCAGACCACGAAACAGTTAAGGAGTCATGCAACAAGCGAAATGACACTAAGCTTGAGCTGATGAACAAGATCTTCAATTTTGATAGAAACGAGTACTGTTCTCAGAGGCGTCTTTCGCAAGATGACGACCAGTCGATTCTTTCTACCTATCCCCAGAGCAAGATTGCACGGGTTGCACGCTTTGAGAGGATTCAGTTCACCAAATCTATTCGTACAAAGGCTACGACGATGCAGCACAAATACTTCAAGTTGCATGCTGAGCTTGTGGGAATAGTCGGAAGCGGTCTGGGACAGCAACAACTTGTCTTGGCTTCTGTAAAGACCCCTGGTTTGCTTGTGAGAGGGCGGTCTCCTTCCAAATACAACACAAAAAAGTCATCGGGGTATAGGGGTCCCAGCGATTCGGAGAGTTACAGTATGTAAATAGACATAGATTTAATCACGATTTTACGGTTCCACCACTAACATTTTTGGCCTTTTTAACTTTGTATAGCTTTGTGACCAACACTCGAAATTTCGATTGATAGGCCACATCTTCTTTTGAATCCTTGGCCATTTCACGAGTCAACGACCCTAAGCCCAATTGAGTTTCTTCTAATTCATTTGCTCCAGTTTCACTTATTTAATTGAGAAAGTTGGCCAAGCCTGAGTTAACGCTGATCTGTTTCTTGTGGTTGCTAGAATAGCCATGTACCCATCAGCATAATCTCTAAACATCAAGACAAGATCATCAATTGAAACAGGCACAATCAGACCATTCTCAACATGATTCACTAACCATGAAATGTCATAGAGCCATATCCTTTCTTTTCCAAAGACCATGGACGTTGCGCTTTGATCAAGCAATACCTGGACTGGGAAGGGAAACCGTCATTGAAGCACTGCAAAGGCATTGAAGTCTCAATCAAAGCTGCTTCATGACAAACCAATTCCTCTCCTGGAACGTTTTCAAATCAAGGCAAATGTTTACACTGGAAGGTCTGTGACTGGGTAAAAAGCGGAGGAACTGTTCTAAAGAAAATTGGCTTTATAGCTGCAATTGTCAAGCAAACATGATGTCTTACGACCTGACCTCCTCAAGTGGATTGACTTTCCTGAACAGAATTTTTCAAGTTCTCTGTGGCTATTATCGAGAGACTATTCTGAAGCCCACCAGAGCCAAGTTGTATATCTAAAGCTTAAGAACATTTCGAGAAAGGAGGCTTAGGGAGAGATGATTGGAGGATTAAGGCCAGTAAATGCAGAAAATGTCAATTCCGCTAAACCTTTATTAGGGGCTCATGGACGGACATTGTCTGGTACCAAGGATGTAAGCGATCCGAGGATTATCAAAAATCTGCCGAGACATATGTGATTTCAGACATTCAGGAGTTTGCACTCGAGACATGGGTGGGGAGACATTTGATACGACTCAAAAGTTGGGTTCAATGTCCTTGGATTTCCCATTATGTCATAAAAACACTGCCATAACACGACGGAATTTCAATAAGTACACAAAGACGCCATGGTGCAATTGGGGATCGCAAAAGCGCCATTCTGCAACCGTATAATTTATATCTGCCAATGAAGCACCTATGGGTACCCACTGCCATAAAAGAGTTAAAGAAAATTATTTATTTTAATGAAAGAAGTCTCCTCGACCCAGGCTCTGCAGATCTCTCCTAAAACTCAGCCCAACTGCCACACCTCTAAAGCATGAAAAAGATAGGCGCTATTGACTCTCGCGGCGTAAAGGAACTGTGCATCCTTTTACAGAAGGAGCCGCCGCAAACCTGTTTTTCCCCTGAGGTCACTTAGCTTGCATTGCTTTAGTACACTCGACGTATCGTAGCTGCAGAGCAATATACTTCCTTTGACGAAGTACATGGGCCAGTTGGTATTTCAAAGGCATCGAATACTCAGCACGTGAAACGGTGAAGCAGCTTTTACCTTTTCTGATGCAACAGTCTCCCCATCTACTGCAAAACCGGCTGTTAGTCCCTGCGGCCTAGCCAGATCGCATTTTAGGGCTCTTTGCATTTTTGGACCCGCTCGACCGTTGATTGACTCGGATGGCCCCTTGGTTTTTATCCGGAGTCCATGTGCAAGGATCTTGAGAGGTGATGAAGCGATGGACCGGTGGTGGAGCGATGGACCTGTGAAGGTTGAATGAGGTAAATGTTCAGGTTTTGCGGACCCCAGTTTTTTGTATTTTTTGGAGGTCCTGGTGCTTTTATTTGAGTTAAAATAGAAGCGCTCTTGAATTTGAGTTTTTGAATTTTTGTTCCTCGGTGACTGGGGTGTTTCCCTAATACCACGGCTCACCTGCGATAGCACTATTCCAGCATCACCAAGCTACTACCCAAAAATCCAAAAAAAATTTCAAGTTTCACTTTCAAATCGCCAAAAAGAATGCAATTTCCCCAAAGCACCTCATCCCAAAAATAAATCCCCACCATCACGTCTTCAACGTCATCGTTGCCGTCGCTTACGTCCCCATACACAGGGCCAATGTTCGCAACTGGACCAACCAGAGCCCTCTCAAAACAAAGACATGGAGACGACTCAAAGTCACCAAAACCCAGCAAATTGAACCAATCTCAACATTTCCACAAATCTCCCTTTTTTGCCATTGTTCGATCGGTGTGCCCTCTATCACAACCTGCGTGCTCGCTAAATTTTCCCCAGAAGACATCAACTACACTGCATCTCCAACCACTTGTACTATAGACCAGTTACACCCCACCTTCACCCGCCATTCCGAATTCCTATTCCACACTACCCATGCACAATAGTCCGCCGGTGGACGAAAAGCATGTCAAGGGGCGATTTCGTCTGCCTGATGATACACTGACAAAGCATGACATGGACACCAATACCCAAGACCGCAGCTCCAAGCAGCTGCAAAAAGTCATAGACAAGCACTCTACAGAATACGTGGTTCGCCTGGGAATAGCAGGCGGCCTCTCGGGCTCTGCCGCCAAGACACTCATTGCCCCCATGGACCGAATCAAGATTTTGTTCCAGACGTCGAATCCCGAGTTTCTAAAATACAGAGGCCTGTTTCGAGGGCTTTTCCAGGCTGGCCGCAAGATCTGGGCCAACGACGGCCTCTACGGGCTTTTCCAGGGCCATCTGGTCACCTTACTTCGTATTTTCCCATACGCTGCCATCAAATTTGTTGCATACGAGCAGATCCGTTCCATGCTCATTCCTAACGACTCTTACGAAACAGCGGTACGCCGATTCATGGCTGGCTCTCTTTCGGGATTGACCAGTGTTTTTTTCACATATCCTTTAGACTTGGTGAGGGTTCGCTTGGCTTTCGAAACAAGGAACCTCCAACACACCATTCCTGGCCACAACCACCAGGCCTTCATCGCCCATCATAAAGGCAGGTTAGTCTCCATTTTGAAACAGGTTTACCTGGAGCATCCTCCACATCGCGAGTCCGACCCTGGTTGGATCAAGTTCATGAGAAAGAAAACGCCCAAAAGCCTAGTGCCGATCTCCAACTTCTATAGAGGCTTTGGACCCACCATCTTGGGAATGATCCCATACGCTGGCGTGTCTTTCTACGTGCATGACTCCATCCATGATATCTTCAGATCCAGACTCTTGCTGCCGTACTTCCTAGCACAGCCATACTCCTACGTCTCCAGTCACAAGGTCGTGAAGATGTCTAGAGATAAGCAAAATGTGAGTTCCAGAGATTCTAGGGTGCCGCTAAGAGCCTCTGCACAGCTTTTCGCCGGTGGATTGGCGGGAATGTGCTCCCAGACAGCAGCTTATCCATTTGAGGTCATCAGAAGACGAATGCAAGTGGGCGGCGCCGTGAACTCTGGCAAATTCCTCACCTTCAGAAAGACAATCCAGGTCGTTTACGCCGAAAGCGGGTTTAGAGGGTTCTTTGTGGGCTTATCCATCGGATACATGAAGGTGATTCCGATGCTGGCGTGCTCTTTCTTTGTCTACGAGCGGTGCAAAGTGCTTCTCGGGATATAACAGCTTAACGTCGTTTATTTATTTAGAAGTTCATGCGAACTCGGGCGCCAGGGCTAGTCCTTGGCGGTGTATGTACATGTATTAGAAGAACCACGAAAACCACTTCTTCTTATTGGTGACCCGGGTCCCGAATCTAGGCATAGCGTTTGCACCAGGGCCAATCTTGAAGCCCCATCTCTGCAACTGTCTAACAATAGCGGGTGTCAAGGCAGCTGTCAATGGCACCCTGACAAAGATAAGCGCCGACTTGTGAAGACCGTAAGCGATGGCAAACTCTGTCCACGAAAACCAGGGAAACCAAGCTCCTTCAGGCTCTTGCTCGTTCTCCTCCTGAATCCTATCTATTTTCTGCTCCTTCTCCAACTGCTCATCACTCTTGCCGTAACCGAAATACTGCTTAACGCTGTTCTCGTATTTCTGGATCTCCTCCTTGCCCATCAGGTGCACAAGCAAGTAACAAAGCGGCAAGTCCACCATGCTCAAACCAAGATAGACACCCAAGGCGGAGTAACCATAGCTCTTGATCAATTTCTGAATGCCAGAGGATTCTTTTGGTTTTGCTGCTTTGGTGGACTGGAAACGCAATATCTGCTGCAATTGTAATCTGCTTCTACTAAGAAGCTGGGAAGGTCTTCCAAGTCGAAGGCTTTGCCTGACCATTGGTCCGATCATATTACGAGTATGTGATGTTAATAGATAACTTTCGCACAACGGAAAATACGGGAGCAATCCTCACAGAGACTGGTGAACGAGTCGGGATACAAAAAAGATATGTGCTGGCTTTAGATTATTTGAAAAAGTGTATTTGAAACATTAATAATTATTTGGATGGTGGCATCCCACGCGTGGTGTACTCGACATCCTCGGCTATGATGCCAAAAGTCGCCACAGGACATAGTTGAGATCTGACCAAAACTCGATTTGGGGCACCTTTACCACTTCTTCTTCAATGCGCTAAACTACCTGAAGGTAGAATAGTACTTCTCCTGAGCAAACCTATGAGCAACCCTCTCAAGCACTTCCTCACTGTACACCTCCTCGAGCTTCTCGTTACCCTTCAAGACCCGGTTCTCGTGATTCTTCTGCTCGTCCTTAGTCATCACAACAACATTTTGGTAGCTCAACTCCTTCGACGGATCCCACCTCGAGAGAGTCAATCTAGTGGAGTAGTTCGAAACCACAGACTTTCCGCGGAACACTTCCTCAACAATATAAGGAACGTCCCTGAGGGCCACAGGCGTTCTTTGCTCCAAGTGGCCCAATCTAGATTCCTGACCGGCCAAACTCTGCAAAATACCATCGTAGATCTTATATCTGTTCTTACCTTCAACATACTCCACAGGATACCCAGCGACGGTGGTTATAATATGAGTAGCCAAAGCCAAGCCAAACATGCCAGGCATGGTTCCAAGAACCGGCAAAATTCTCACACGGAAGCTCTTGAGTGCTGCAAGTTCCTCCACGTCACCCTTCGCTATTTCTTCCTCGTCCAAAGGCAAAAGACGAGCTTTTCTTGGATCGGGCTTCTCTGCACTGAAAACAACGGGTATGTTACCAATGATGCCTCTTCTGGTCAAACGGATTCTCACCGCTCTCGCGAGCGGATCCTCCTCTGTTTTGGAGATGTCGGCTATGTTGATCCTCGTGGGGTCCGACTTGCAAGCTGCACCGCCAGACGAGATGACTTTGAGCTTCTTCTCATGACAAAATGTTAAAAGGTCGACTTTTGTGTCGATGTTATCAATACAGTCAACAACCAAGGTAGGGTCGAAGTCCCCGCCTAGAATGAGCTCCTCACCGACGTCCTTGTTCCACAACTTGTTGTGAACGTCAATCTCAACCCACGGAGCGATTTCATGCAAATGGTTCTTCAAGCAGTCAACTTTGGAGATGCCCACATCCTTCAAGTTGGCCACAGCGTGTCTGTTGAGCGAAGAAAGCGAGACCTGGTCGAAATCAATGATTCTGATCTTGCCCACACCAGAACGGACTAACATCGTGGCCACCCAAGAGCCGACTCCACCGGCACCAACGACAACAATGCGCTGGTTACGAACCTTCTCCATCCCCTCCTCGGAAAGAAAGGCATAGTTTCTGGTCAATTGTTCACGTATGAGTTCCTCGGAGTGGTGCTTCTTCTTCACCGGTGAAGCCTCCTTACTCCGTAGCAGCACCAGATCGGTGTATCTATGATATGCTTCGACGGCGGCAGCAGCAAGAATGGCCGCTGTCAACGCCACAGTGGCAGTTCTGAAGGGCATGTCGGTGTTTAATGATGAGTGGTATAGGAACTTTTTCAGGCGAACCTCATCTTTCCTGTCTGTAACGTGAATCTACGAGTACCCCAGGAATTCAGTTTAAAGGGTAGAGCCAACCAAAATGGACATGGCGTCAGTGACAGAGCATGCAAACTGCGTCTGCTATTAAGTTACGCCGTCTCCCGATTCAAAAGAACCCAGCCACTTACATTGCCTTGAGACAGTACATGCGGACTGGGTACAATTCCCTGGGTAAACCCCTCTGAATGTCGCTGGCAATGAGTTTGAGGCCCGCTTGGGCAAACAAAGCTCTAAACTTGGCGTCTGTGCGTGTGACGCTCGAGTCTGTGGCATCGAATATGTCATCCTGGGGAGCGATGTTCTCCTTCACAACAAGTGTGCCATTTTCCATGAGTGCCTCCTTACATCTGATCCAGAACTTGACGAGCTCTTCGTCAGGTAACTGTCCCACGCACCACTGGCACCACACGAGCCAATAGCGGCCTTTTTTCTCGGGAGATGCCTCCCACTCTTGCATGCCAATGTCATAAATATCGCCAAGTTTACCCTTCTGCTTTACGGCTACAAGTTCTTTCTCCATCTGAGCGACAAATGGCTTCACTGGCTCCAACAAATCACATTTGTCACTGACTTTCCACAAAAAGTCTCTTGTAATGCGGCCGATTCCAGCACCCATGTCAATTGTAAGTTTTTCGAAGCCTGGCGGACACTCCATTCTTGTCTGGAGCTTTCGAAGGAATGTGGCAGACCCGACAATATCGGCCTTAGGAACCAGGGTCTGCTCACCAAAACCACCCAAAACACCGTTCACTGACGCTGGAACAGACAGCCAGTAGTCAATGGCGTCGTTGTAGTTTATCATGATGTTTGGGTCTTCATCTTGGATTAGTTCATGGTTTAATTCAAGGGGTGCTTTGACTGGCATTAGGATGGGGTAGGTAAGAGCAGAGATAAAAATCTGTCTCATAACCCTCGGGAGGACCTGTACACCAGGGTTTTGGTCCCGGCTCTCTTGTCAGGGCACTACTTTGTGTTGGTTGAAGGGACAAATAAAAAATTCAAACTTTACGATTCTTCATGATCTTTTCGTTCCAGAGCTATTTGGCTATTATCGCTGATTGCGAATTATCTTGCGTATTCGCACCCATTGTTCGTTGGTTCTACACCCCAGAGAGCCTGAGAGCGGATGAGTCAAATGGAAAAAAAATGATAGAGTAAAATAAAGCAAATGTTCACAAATAGAGACAGAAGCGAAAACAGAATACCGTTGACGTTTAATCCTCATCGTCCTTCTCCACACCAAACAGTCAACACACCACAAGTGCGGCCCTGCTTTTTTGTTGATACTTCCATAATTCGCGTCTACAACACCTTACTAATGGGATACTACGACATCGACGATATCCTAGCAGACGGGGAGAAAGTGCCATGCGTTTTTAATGCAACATACCCGGGTCTAGGTTTTCTCGAAGGCAGCCCAGGAAGACCACTTTTAAAAGACACAAAGGTGGAACTACCCATGTGGTTGGCTAAGCTATTGGCTATGAGCGAGTTGCTGGCACAGTCTGATCTCAGCTTCGTGGAGATGCTCACTCCTGAATTCATCAGCCCCAAGGTGCTAAACGCCATTCGTGCTGATCCCAAGGCGGTCGATCTACATTCCTTGAAAGCAAGCTACTACAAGCTAGCAGAGCAGTGGATCTACATTTTCAGCGACCAGCAAGTGGCCGAGGTCGTCATGGAGCTTTTGAAGCTGCGATCTTTGGAGATCGACAATTTTGCCAGTAATACGAATAAGCACGTCAACAGCTCGTTCTTACTGTCGTTGGACGAGTTCGAGAAGAAGCTATATAAGGTCACAGCGGAAAGCAAAAGACAGACCAGGCATTGGGCTAACCTGGTATAACGACGTGTTTCTAATTCATTGCATTTGTACACTATAGAATAAAGGTAAATTTTGAAGCTGTCTCAAAAGAGCCCATCTTCGTCTTGTCCTTCGGCATCTCCATCGTCCGAAGAGTCTTCCACCATCTCTTGCGACTTGAACTGTTTTCTCTTCTTTGCTGGAATGTTCTCAGAGGCATCCTCGTCATCTTCGTCGGCAAACGTGCGCTTCTTGCGCTGTGTCTTTTTTGGGGGTTCTTCGTCTTCGTCTCCAGATGGCAAGTTTGGCTCTTCTGGTTCGTTATCTTCGGAAGGTGGGGCATCATCGTCTCCGTCACTGTCGTTGATGAAATCTTTCTTTTTACGACCGCCCTTCTTGCCGCCCTTCTTTCCATTGGCTTGCGCTTTCTTACCCTTCTTCTTTTTTCCATCCTTTTTGTCACCGTCAAGATTGTCGTCGTCAGACTCAACCACAACATTTGACCGGGCTTCCTCAGCCCACTGTTGTGCCTGTTCTTGTAACACGGCACGTTCCTTGGCCATTTCTTCCTGCTTGGCTCTGAGCACGGCCAACTCTTCCTCGGCTTCCTGAGCCTTACGAGATTCCTCCTCCTGTCTCAACTTCTTGGCCTCTTCGATCTTGCTGTTCAACTGGTTGACATTCTCCTTGGTCTCCTCGAGGCAAGTATCCAATCTCTTGAGCAACGTTGTCGTACCCATGTTGGCTCTTGATTTCAACTCAGCCTTAGGGAATGGAGGATGCTTTTCTTCGTCAGAAGCAAGAGCATTCAAGTCGGAAATGGCATCATTCAAGTTAGTGATAGCCTCCTTGACGTCATCAATCGTTCTTTGCTCAGGGGTAGATTTACTAAGGAAATCAGCAATCTGAAACTTGACAAAAGCGACGTTGAACAACAAGGCACTCTTGTTTGTAGTTGATTTTGCGAAGGCCTCTTCAGTGTATTCTAAGCCCTTCTTCAAATAGCCCAATTTCTTCTCCGCAAGACCTCTCAAGTACCACGAGCGACCCAAAAAGGAAAGGATCTTAGGGTCACTGCTGTTCGTGAATCTGACATATGCAATCTCATAGCTCTCGATGGCTTTAGAGTACTGTTTCAACTCCAGCAAAACATGACCGAGATTCAAGTATACCGAGATATCATTCAATGAATCACGGATCTTTCTCAAGACATCGAGACCCTTGTTTGGTTCCTTGTTCTCAATGTAGACGATAGCCAAGCCTTGAGCGGCAAAAACGTTCTTCGCGTCAATAGACAAGACCTTGGTAAACAACTCAATGGCTCTCAAGAAATATTTCTTTTTCTTCTCGTCTTCCTTCGAAGATTTGATCTCCCTTGCCATCACGCAGTAAATGTTAGCCAAGGAGATCAAAGCATAGCAGTCGTGAGAGTCGTAGTCAACTAATGTCTCCTTCTGATGTTGAGTGTCTGCATCAGGTTTGAGTCCAATCTTCTTTCCGAATGTCTTGATGAACCAACCATAGAAGGATCTTACCTCCAAGTTAGAAGCATGCTCCTGAAGAAGCGTTTTGATTTCCTCTTCAAGCTCTTTCTTCGGAGTTTTCTCTGTGGAAACGGCATCCAAAAATAGGAGTCTAAGTTTGGCAGAAAAGTAATTGGGGCATTCTTCGAGTAACTTGTTGTATATCTCGATAGCCTCGGCTTCACTGGATGACTCCTTCGCTCTGGCCAAATTATAAGTAATCGGCGTACGCAAATCCTTTCCAAGATCCACGATAGCCTCGTCGATAGAGTCTTCCGGAACTTGGTACTGGTCGGCCTTTTCGAGCGCAATGGCAAAGTTTTCAGCGGCAGCAGCCTCGTTGTTTTTGATAAAATTGAAAACACCAATGTTGTTGTAGACCTCCAAAGGAGCATCCAGGCTGATCTGCTTCCTGCTCTCAATAGCCTTCTGCAAGTATGACAAGGACTGAGAAATATCTTTGGATTGGTAGAGCTGACTCAATTGCAAGTAAGCATTAAGAACAACAGGCTCCTTGTTGAGGTAAGCTTCATCGTCTTTCATGTTGGCGACAGCCAAGCCACGGTTGTTCGACAATCTGATATATCTTTCCAATGTCTGGATAGCCTGTTCGTTCTTGGAGCGGGATTTCAGCTGAGAATATAGGAGACCTAAGGCATAATTGAACTCTAAGCACTTGGAATTGGATCTGACGATCGATTCGAAAGTAATGGTGGCCTCTTCGGATGAACCACGACTGAGCTGTGCCTGACCTAGACCCAACTTGGCAAGCAAGTTAGTATCATCTAATCTGATGGCCTCGTGGAAGTACTTTTGAGCTTGAGTGAAGTCATCCTTCGAGTAGGCAACACGACCAAGCCAGAAAGAACCCTGAGAAAGAATTTTAGAAATGAATGGCGTCAACTTTGAGGATTTGGCAGCATTGAGCTCATCAGTGGAGGACGTCACCACTTTGTTAATTATTTTCTCCACTAAATCGTGGTCGCCTTTCGAGTAGAAGTAGGAAGCGAGAACAACCAAAAGCACTTTATCGGTGGGAGCTTTCTGGTGAAGCTCATTAGTCTCTGAGATGACACTCTTGTATCCTTCTATGAATTGCTCGTCCGAAAGGGAGTTGGTGAACACCTCGTCGAATTTGGCCAACGTCAAAAGTAGCTTGGCCTTGTAGTTTTCAGGGTCAATCTCGAGAGCACGCTTCCAAGAGTTGATGGCCATGGAACGATCCTTGAGGTACCAAAAGCACAAGCCAATGCCGATTCTTGGGTCCGGCTTCATCAATGGGTTCAACACTAGCACCTGTTGATAAATTTTCAACGCATTGGAGTAATTCTGGGTTTTGCTGAGTGTGATCTGAGCCTTTCCAAGCAAAGCAATGCAGTTGGTCGAGTCCAGCTTCAACAAACGGTCAAACAACTGTAAAGCACTCTCAGCTTCATCCTTGTGAACATGGAGAATAGCCTTCGAAACGAGGGCAGGTACATCATTAGAGTCTTCCACTTGAGCGAGAGCTTCCAGGGCTTTTTGAACATGCTCTGACCTGTTGACACCTTCATTAACAAAGGCAAGATGAATAGAAGCTAAAAGCACAAGTAGACGGTCTTTGTCGCTCTTAGTTTTCACTGAAGCACCTTTCTCTGCTATAGCGATAGCTTCACTTAGTTTTCTGGCCCGTGCATAGGCCTGAGCCACAAGAATCCAGTACTTCACAGCACAAGACTCTCCCTCCAAAAACGATATTAGCTCCTGTGGGTCATCAGGCAATTCGTCAATGGTAACAATATCACCGCTGCCAATGACAATATCCAATGTTTTGGAGACCTCTGCGGCTTTACCACCCAAGTAGTAGGAGGCGTCGAGCGTATTGTCCATGACTGTCACGGGAAAATAGACGATCGAATTACCGGGAAGTTAAGGGAAGGGGTTTGGTTCTTGAGTATACAAGTGATTTATCGTGAAGATTTCTCTGGAACAACACCCGTACACCAGAGATATCGGTAGAGAGCGTGTCGATTAGCTATACATGGTCTGGTTCATAAAAGTCTGATCATTAATCATAGGTTGAAGCCTGGAACTTGGCCGTGAGCTCCTTTGAAAGTCCTGGAAGTTTTGGAGTCTCAGTGGTTGATGTTCTCAGGCGTCTTCCGTGTTTCGCAGTCACTGCGAGTTGTTTGGGGTAGTTCAAGATGTCACTGGCTTGAAGCTGTAAGGCATAAACGGTCTCTGTTCCCGTTTCAAAAGAATAAACGGTGACTTCAAATTCGAGACTTGCCTTCTTCACTTCAAGCTTGAATGGGTATTTAAGCGAAAGTTTACAGAGATCCTTGTCGATCTGCTTGACCTGCTGCCAGGCTTCCTTGAATTTTGCAAGTGCTTCCACTGGCTCGAAGTTTTCGATTTGCAAGCATTCAACAGCAAGAGGCGCTAAGCTTGCAAAGGTCAAGTCACTAGAATCGGAGGTCTTCTCGAAAAAACGAATGTGGGTGGGCGTCGCTTCTTGATATGCGACGATGGCACCAATGTGGGCATTGCACTCAAATTCAATCTCGTTTGAGCCGATGCCTGATATGTATCTGAGTCCTGACTGGCTCTCTGACTTCTGTACTTCGTGCTCAAGTTCTTCGATTTCTTGGTCACTGAAATGTCTTCTGCGGCTGATTTGGCTCTCTGCCTTCTGTAAATCACCTTGTTTTCTCTGAATATCAGCGTTTACCTCATTGATACCCAGCTGCACTTTTGCAAGCTCTGCCTCCTTCTTAGTTATTTCATCTCTGTGATCAAGTAGTTTTCGGTTGAGCTCCATAAGTTGCAGTTTGATGATTTTAAGCTGGCTGGCATCTAAATCTTTGTAAGAAGCCTTGATCTCTCTGAAGGAGGAAACATCATTTTTGAGCAGCTGTAAGTCCGACAAGATGTTAGCGTGTACATCTTCCAATTCTTCGAGACTTTCTTCAAGTATTGTTTTGTCCGACTGAAGTTGCTCGAGATTTCCTTGTTGTACCTCCAAGACATTTTGCATGAGCTGAGTACGCCATTGATACCACACCTGCTTGGCTTGATGTCTTGTGAACTCCTTCAATAGATGGAAGTGGGATTTCATTGAAATCTGGTCATAATAGGAAGACAGATAGTATTGTTTGAAGAGCGTAGGATTGTCCTTGAGAGTTTGCTCGCTGACTTCTTGAAAAAGCATTTTACCCTGCTGAATCTTTTGCGAGAGCTCCTTGCAGCTCAACTCCAAAACTTCTAGCAATGGTAAGTAGACGTTACCCTTGTAATATTCCTCATCCGACACTTCAGATGTATCTTCCTGAAGCGTGAGTGAGAACCTATCGGCAGAATCAGTTGCGATTTCAAGATCGTCGTAAAATTTGACGCCGATGTCATTGAGAAAAGTTGGGAGCGAGACTGGTTGATAGTTTGGATCGTCATAGTCCTCATCGACCCCGTCAACAGATAACGTGGATGTTTCTGCTAGTGGGATGTCCAAAGTAGAAACATGAGCTTCGCTGCGAGGCTGTTTTTGATTCAGCTCCTCGAAGTCATCGGCTGGCCTTTTCTGAGGCAGCTCTGTTTCAGATATGCTCTTTATCTCACTTCTGGACTGAGTAAGCTCCATCGGTTGCGACAGTTCCAAATGAGGCAAAGCAGCTCCATCTTGCGATACGGGGAGTTGTGTTTCGACTGCATTTTCATGGACTGTTTCCTCCAACAGCTTCACGTGAACCCCATCTGTCTCCAGCGTGGAAGATGTTACTTCCGGTGAGCCTACCTTTTTTGTCATTTCCTCAGTAGCTTGATCAACCTCCTGCTGAACCTCTTGCTCTCCCCCGACCTCTGCTCCTCCTTCTGGCTCAGGCACTGGTTCAGCCTCTGCAACATGATCATTTTCAACTGGTGGCTTGGGCTCTTCGGTCAATCGCAGCAGATCTTCTCGTTTCTCCTCTGACTCGGACGATTCTTCTGGGATATCCTCCAAAGGATTATGCTCTTCAGAAATGGCTTCTATTTGCCTTGGAGAGCTTACGTTGGTAGTACCGTCAGAAGTTGGTTCTTTTTCACTCACAGCAAGAGGCTTATCGTTAGGTCCCTCTGCTACTGTCTCGATGTTCAGTTCTTCGCCCGACTTTTGGTGGGACGCCTTTTTAGCCGGAGAAGTCGCAGGGGTTCCATAAACAGACGTGCTCTTCTCGGTAGCTTCCTCTGTCAATTTTTCCTCATAAAGGGGCTTCCTTTCTTCTGCGGTCACTTGAGCACTCTCGAACTGGCTTTCGGTGTCCTTTGACTCAGCATCGTCGGCTTTACTTTCCTTCTGGGTAATTCCAAGGTCGGGGATCTCGTTCAAGTTGAGTTTTGGCAGCGTCTGAGCCGCTATATCCACGGGGGCAGTGAGCTCGATTGTCTGCTCATCGTCAGGCTCCCTTTGGTTCACCTCATCTTCATCTTCAGAGAGACTGGGCCTGGTCAATATTGGAGGTTTGTCGGCATCTTCCGAAGAACCACCTTGACGCTGCACTTCTTCCGAATTAGCCAGCGGTGAAGCAGAAGGCTTTGTGAACGGTTGAGTGAGCTCCATATCCTCGCCATCTTGGTTCGACGCTGCAGCGTCAAAACCAGCCATAGTCATCGGGCTGAATCTTACAGCATCGATAGATTGGAAAATCTCCTGACGAGAATGTTCGTCAAAAAACTTGGTGAAGTCCATGGTTGCCTCTTCGTTGCCATTGCTGTCGTACTGCAATTTGTGTCCATTGAGGAAATGTGACTTGGGGCTATCGAACGAGAAATCCTGGCCATTCGATACCACAGCAAGCGACGATACATTCTTAGTTAGCTGCATGGTCATCTCCATATTTGAGGTACCGTTATCAAAGTGTTCGAAGTGGTTTTCTGTGGACAGCCGATACGCAAGGTTCACCTTTCCATCGAGCTGGTCTGTGAACTCCATATCCTGCTCCTGGGGCTGTCGTATCAGGCCCGTAAAATCCATCGTTTGGTCGTCGGTGGATCTCGTTGCATTCTCGTTTTGTGGGAGGTCGTCATCGTCGCTGCTGTTAGACTCGGCGACATTTCTCATCAGGTCAACAAAGCTTGACGCATTGTTCTCCAACTCTGATAAGCTCACATTGGCTTCGTCATCCGAGCTGTCTTCCTCTGGAATAGCGTTGCCATTTGTCGAAACAAAATCAATTTTGTGGAGCTTCACTTTGTTGGCAAAAGAGACTCTTCGGTTTGCAAGTCTGGAAGCTGTGTCAAAGTGTCGAAGAGGCATTGACGGGTTGGGCATTGTCATGTTCTCTCTGTTTTTAAGAATTGACTTTGTTTGTTTTCGGCGGTACCCCGTGGTATTGCCATCCTCGTAGAGATGATCGGACATTGAGCTCATCTTGAGGTGGTGGTAATTGTTTGTGTATTGATATCGGTGCGGCATGCACCAGGGTACACCAACACGGTTGGTGTTTTAGCAAATGGACTGTGAAAGAAAAAAGAACAGCGCAAAGAAAAAGTTGATTCTTCGATAAGTTGTTTGACTTTCTCTAAGATCCTGATCTGTGGGCGGCAGTAATAGGTGGTTGACAGGGTGGTGAAAGATGTGGCTGCGAGGCATCGAAGAATGTAGAGATAAGTAATTAAAGTACTGGGCCGGTAAGAGAGAAACAAGCTGGGTATTTCGTGGCTGTCTTTGCGTATCACTAAAAAGGCTAATTCTTCGAATCCATTCGTTTTTATCATTTCGTGCCGATTTAGTATGTTTGTGTATTTGTTGCGTTCTGTAAAATGTGCTTGATTTGTCAAGATAATCGTGAACACGGTACCTCGAGAAAAATAAAGCCATGTTACCACAAAGCTTAAAACGAATGGCAATCTACTTAGCAAAAGCCAAAAATTCATCAACAGAAGGCTAGCCGAGCACTAAGTGATACGTTCAGTTTAAGGTCTTGTGCTGCTACAGGCTTCATGAAGAACCGAGGTCCACCGTCAGATACAAGGTCAGCGAAAGCAAAAAGTTCGACGAAATTTTTACGTCACTACCACCGATGAGGTTTCTGTTTTTTTTCTCGCTCAAAAATCTTCAAAGGAATAGTGGCGCCAGTGGCGCCATTTTCAAACCTAAAGTAATCTGGGGTACCCTTTGTGCGGCCCCTATTGACTGGCAACTACAAACACAGAGCACAACAAAACAACATACTTGTTCAGATCTCCCCAGTCGTTTTTCCCTATAATAGCTAAGCTCGCTCCGGAAAGTTTACTTTCGTAAATGAAATTTTTCACACCATTCCTCTTTGTCTTTTTTCTTACTGGCTGGGTGCATCTGCCCCACGCTTCTCCACAAACAGAAGGTAGCATTTCCGAGATTCACCGATCAACGCTTGCTTTCGGAAAAAAATACATGAAACGGCTACTGCAGCTCAAAATCTAAATATCAATTAATCATTGAAAAAAAATCATCATCTCTTTACCGGATTACCAAGGCTAACTGGTAACTGTCGTTTCGCAGCCATGTTGATTTCGATGTCGCCTACCAGCCCCACATTCCTCCAATCAATCCACTACGAGTCAGGCAGATACAATCTCACAAAAAACGGCATCCCAGACCTAAACCAAATCTAGAGCACTCACCGATCTGAGTATTGTTCCTGAAGTTCACTTGCAAATTAAGTCCCCGCGCTTCCTCGGATCCAGCATGTGCCGCTAAGACGACGCTAACAAGCCTGCTTCAATGTAGCCATAAAATAGTACGGCTGCCTCGTGGAAAAAACGCTGATTGGCCAAAAGGCCGCCGTTTTTCTCAATGTTGCTAGGCCAGAGTGCAAGACCCGGCTTCTTCCGTACATCCGTGCCCTCGGTTGTGGACATTTATCATAAGCAGGATACCCCATATTCCGTCCAGTGAGAAAGAAAAAACACACTACAACCACTTTCTTCCACAAACCTCCAGAATGGTCGCCGATACCCTAGTCTACCACCCCACGTTGAACAAGTTCATCAAGTTCATAGACACCACACCTAAGAGGGAGAAGTCCTTCAGATTGGTGGCCTACTTGTCGAGATTCTTGTCCTACTACTTGCAGAGAAAGGGCTTTTCCGCCGAGACCGTCCAGAAGTTCAAGGACTTGAAGCAGCACGCCACTTTCCTCAGAAAGGGTATGCGTTTCTTGAAGCCCTTGAACCACTTGCAGGCTGCCTCCAAGGCCTACGATAACAAGCTCATGGACCATGTGTTGCTGGCCACCACCGTCATCAGAAACTTGGGCTACGCCGGCTACTTGACCTTGGACGGCTTCATTTTCATCAAGATGTTGGGTCTTGTTGACAAGAAGAGGTTTGCCAACTTCCCCCTCTGGGCCTCCAGATTCTGGCTCATTGGTCTTATCGCGGGTGTGATCAACTCCCTCAGATTGATCAAGATCAACTCGGCCAAGTTGACTTCTGCCGACGAGAAGGCCGACGAGGACGCTATCAAGCTGAAGATTTACCAGGCCAAGAGAAAGTTGATCTGGGACTTCTTGGACATGTTCATTGCCCTCAATTCTTTGAACTACTTGCACTTCACTGAGGGCGATGTTGGTTTCGCCGGTACCATCACTTCCATCATGGGCTTGAAGGACTTGTGGGCCGCCACCTAACTTATGTACGTTTGAGATTCAATATATTTATTGCAGATCCTAGAAGAAGGCCAATGCTCCACCCACGGCAGCAGCGACCACAGCGCAGAATGGCATGACACTACCACTTCCAGAGTTACTGTGGTACCATGGAGTAGGACCACTGCCATTGGTGCCATTAGCGGAGGTGGACTCAGCTGCCACCGTGACGTGACCAAGAGTCTGGGTGGAATAGTAGTATTCCGAAGCGGTCGTGTTGTACAATAAGACATCGCTCAAGGAGGTCGAGGAGTAGTCTGGGGCTTTAGAGGCACTGGGGATGCCGTTAGTGATGGTCACAACGTGGGAGCCCTCCTTCTCCTGCTTGTCCTCTCCAGCAGCCTGGGCCAAGGCGATTTCGTAGTTGTCAAAGTCAAACACAGCATAGGCACTCTTGAGGAAGACGTCACCCAAAATGGCGCTGTCGTTTCCGCCGTTAAGAACACCCAAAGCACAACCCTCGCTTCTGTCAATGGAGTCGTTCTCGAAGATCAAGTCACCGAGAGGCACTTTAATGTCGATACCGCTGAACTTGAAGGAGATCTGCTCTGTGGAGTCAAGCAAGTCACAAGAAACGTTATACTGGCCTTCCCAGTACACACCGTTGGTCTTTTCGATGAGAGGGTCCACGTAGGCCTCAGGCAAGTATGCCAAGGTGGTGCCGGTGTCGAGAAGAGCCACAACGTCGAAACCAACATCGATATCGCTACCAGAAATACCGTTCAAAAGCACGTTGGTTCTGATAGGATTCTTGACTCCCACGGAAGCGTACTCGTTGATAATAGGCAACTTGACCAATGGACCCTCGAATCTAGAAGTGTCGTACCCACCGAAAAGAACCTCGCCCTTGGAGGCATTGTGCTTGCCCAACCACACAGAGTATGCATTAGCCTTGGTGATATCCAAATCTTTAAGACGCAAAGGCAAGTTCTCGTATTCGTAAGAAATGTTGGGGTGACGGATGCTCACAGTACCTTCAAGACCCGGCAAGCCAATGCCCAAAACACCAATTGAGGAGTCTGTGTATGGAGCCACACCAAAGGAAAGCCCCTCCACAACCTGACCACCAACCTCGACATTGTCATGAGCCCAGTAACCAAGAGCGTAGGAGTTGTCACCGTACAAAACGTAGAAAGGATGCTCCGTCTTATTGGCCTTGAAAGTGTCCGAGGAGTCGGTTGCAAACGAGCCATAGGCCGTGCAAGCCTCCGTGGCATAGTAGTAATTGGTGGCATTTTCACCCAAAGACACCACCGGGTTGAGAGCCAGTTCCACAGAGACAAGCGACGCAAAGTTGGGAATCAAAGAGTCGGCAGCAGAAATGAAGCCGGTGTAGATCTGCTCAGTGGTGGGAGTAGGCGCCTCAGAGGGAGCCAGGTCGTCTCTTTTGATCACCTCTGCCGCTTCTTCGTCCTCTCTCTTCTTGTAGCCGAACAATTGGGACTCAGAGCAGGGAGACGTAGCAAACCAGAGATCAGAGGAGCCTGTGTCCACAAGCACCTGGACCTCCTGCTTACCTGAGCCAACCTTCACCGTGGTCAAGTAAAAAGAGGCAGCGTTGGTGAGCGGCACATCCAAAGTGTGGTCTCTTTTAACTTTTCTGGCTGGGAGCTGGTGACTGTCAGCAAAAGCCCGAGCTGCGTTACCCCTAAGGATGTCAAAGTCAATGGAGACAGTGGCACTGACAGCGGCGGTCAAGAAGGGAAGGAGGTAAGCGATCTTCATGCCGAAAAAAAGCCCGATTATCTTGTGGTTTTATAGCTCGGTGTGAAAAATGGCATTGTGCCACATGGCCGACCGGCTCACCTTATCTTTCGGACCATGGCTGTTATGGCAGCCGTGTGCATGGAGTGGCTCGCTTAAGTCACACAGCTGCATAAACCTGTCAACAAGGTGCGCGTCAACAGTAAGTTCTCTACCCAAAGGGGAGAAAAAAAGAGAAAGAGTTGAAAGGATTTTGTGTCAAAGATGGTTTTGTCAAAAATGATAGAGCCTGATAGGAGTCTCCAGCGGTTATTTGTTTAGAGGTACATCGAAAAGTGAACATGGCTTGGGCGAATTCGCATAAACACACAAATGCGGAAATGCCATACATTACAAGCAGAAGGGCCACAGTGGCTGCATAAGTGCCTCAACGGCCATTCGTCGGGAATGAAAACAGACTGTGGCTACAATCAGGGCCCCTATGCATCGGCTGCTATAGGAAGATAGGGGTAAAAGCTGAATGGTTTGATGGCTTCTACGGCACTAGGGCAGTGATACGAGGAAAAAGCACATATTTTCCAATTTCCATGATCATGTAATTCTGAAATGATGCAGGTACCTCAACAAAGTTGCCGTGGCGCCGATAACGAAATATCAGAGGCTTTTACCGAGCGTTGTGTCTTGTGATAAGTCTCACTGAAATAAGACCGGCTGCACCCGTACACCTCATCAACCTCATCACTACTACTAGCGATTTTCAAAGAGCATCGAACGAGAAATCAGCCATGGACACACCCCAAAGCCGACGTATACACATTGGAAACATCTCGAGCAAGCTTGCAGAGAGCAAGGACTCGCTCGTTACCAGATTGGCGAAGTTCGGCACCGTCAACGGGCCCATAGACCTCAGAACAAAACCAGTAGGTGACTTCTACTTCGCATTTGTCGATATGGAGATCTCAGACAAGCAGCTTGAAAAGCTCAAAGCATCATTAAATGGTGTTCTCTTTATGGGCAAGAAGCTCAGCATCAACATTGCCAAAAGTGACTACATGACGAGGTGGAAGAAGGACGCAGCCAGACCGGAGATTTCTAAAGACTCTTTGGCTAAGCTGGCTAACATAGCCGCTACGAGAGCGAAGAGAATCAAAGAACTGACAACCAAGTATCCCACCAACAGCATCACAGGCACAATTTTGCATTCTACAAACGTACTAGCTCCCAACAGTTCCAGTATGGGCTATGAATGTTCAGCCCACACCACGAACAATGCCAATGCAAATACCAAAAATAAGGCTCCATCGCATAGCCTCAAGGGAAAGAACTCATACGGATCTTCTCTCAATCCAAAGGGAGTTTTCAATCAGCAATATTCCATGACTAGTGGACGTGCAGAGGTGGTAAAGGGCAGAATGAGAACTACTCCACGTCCTGCCAACCATTTCATCAGAAGAGAGCAGACCATGAGGCTTCTCATCAATGGTGAGCTTAAACAGATCAAGTGTTACAAGACCAAACTTTGGGGTGTGGAGAAGAAGTCCGCTGGAGAACTCACATACACATATTCCAACGGGGCCTGGAGATCGGGAGACAACCATATTGTTGAAAGAGTTGTTCCTCAGTCCGAAAAGTGTGGTATTGACGGAAACCAGGCAGCTACTTACGGAGATGATGCCCGCCATGAAGATGAATTAGAGGTTGATAAGGATAAGGACGTTAACAAAGCCGTTCTCGCAAATCTTTTCGAGACTTATGATTTCGACAAGCCTGTGGCCATTGAAGAAGACAAATCAGACGATGAAAGCGCCGTGAGATTTGACAGTAAAGGACGCAAGAACATGGAGCTGTATGATTTCGAGACCAAGGGCACTGTTGAGTTTGACGAATCTGAAGCTCAGCACCAAAATGGCGAGTCTCTCCAGAAGTTTATGACTCTGCACGAGAGGCCCAAAGAGGAAGTCTACTATGACGAGGATGACGAAGGCAACGAGCTTGATGTAAGCCATTTGGGTGAGCAATATGCTACGGAAGCAATTAAAGAGCAGTATGATGAGGAACACAAAGAGGAGGCCAATGAGCAAGAGGAGCCAAAAGAAGTCGCTAAACCTCAAAATGAGACAGAGAATTTGCGTTCTTTGTTTGAATCAAGCAAGCCCACCAACAGTCTATTTGCAGCCGACAGTGGCTTCAAGCTTGGGCTTGACGAGTCGGATGAAGACATCGATGTTGAGAAGAAAGAAGCAGAGGAAGAGGAGCAGCGTAAGTTGGCGGAGCAAATTAGTCTCAAACAGCAAGAACAGGAGGAAGAGGTTCAAGCCACAGAAGTAAGCACCAAGAAGTTTGGTCTTTTCTGGACCCATTTCGAGTCGCCTTTCATGCAAACGCAAACACAACTTAGCAAAATCGGCCACGCAAACGAAGCGTTCACCTTACCTGGAGAGGAAGACGGAAACGAAGTGAGAGACGATGGTCGTGGAGAAGAAGACGCTTACGAGAGGTGGTTCTGGCTGATGAGAGGCGAGGCGGGTCGTGAGTGCAAGAGAAGAAAGAGAGATGTTTTGAGAGCACTCAAAAAACGCCACGTTCGTGCGGTGGTGTAAATGTATAAATGGGTAGGGAATACTCGATTGTAGTGAGCATCGCGAATATCAACTACATGGCTCTGGAAGAAACAAGTGCTGATTCAGGCACACAGCGAGAGCTTCCAGAACTCACTGTAGCCAATGTGGCTGGTGACATCTACAATGGCATTAAGGCTCTTATTTTCAATCCAGCATCCAACCGTCTAGCAGTGCCCATGGTGGTATCTCTAGCCTCCATAGCTGGGAAAGTGGTGATCCTGAAAGTCAGATACACAGAGATCGACTTCTCGACTTACATGCAACAGATTGACATTGTGAATGCCGGGGAGTTGGATTACTCGAGAATTGTTGGCGACACAGGCCCCATAGTCTACCCTGCTGGGTTTGTTCAGGTGTACCAGTTCTTACTCTGGCTTTCTGATGGCGGCATTAACATCAGAAGAGTGCAGTTTTTCTTCAGCTACTTGCTCACGTTCACCGTGGCCATGTCGTCTGTTGCATATACCATGGTGGAGGGCATTCAGCCGTGGCCAATGTACCTCCTCATTTTGAGTAAGAGACTCATTTCAATCTACGTTTTGCGCTTGTTCAACGACTGCTTTACCACATGCGCCATGGTGGGCGTGGTGGTGATTCTTCAGCAGGTATCTTATTGGTACAAGTCTCTCAATGGAACATTGGTGTTTTTGGCAAACGTGGTGGCCGCTGATTTGTACTCGCTCTCCATTTCGGTCAAGATGAATGCACTTTTATATTTTCCTGCTTTTGCCGTTGTGTCCTACTTTCTCTTGGGAGAGAACTTGCTTCAGTTTTTGGTGGTCCTTCTGGTGATTCCATTGGTGCAAGTGTTGGTTGGCTGGCGCTTCTTGTTGCCTTTGTTCTGGGACGAGGAGGCTTCCTATATCAGGCGGACCTACATCTCCCAGGCTTTCAACTTTTCCAGAAAGTTTTTGTACAAGTGGACAGTCAACTGGAAATTTGTGTCGGAAGAGGTCTTCCTCTCCGACTTCTTCTCCCGTGGACTTCTCATAGCGCATGTTGCTGTATTGGCAATTTTCGTCTTCACGAGATACTTGTCTGTTAAGGTCACCGGCAAGTCCATTAAACAGCTTCTTGTGGATGGATTCAAGCCATGGAAGTCAACCGTGTCCCTGAACAACCTTCTTCTCTCCCAGCAGGATGGACCAAGATTGATTCTTTTGATCTTCGCAACCACGAACGTCATCGGTGTGACATTTGCAAGATCTTTGCATTACCAATTTCTCTCGTGGTACTGCTGGCAGATGCCCTTCTTGTTGTATGCGACAGGTTTGAATCCATTCGTAGCTGGGGGCATTTACCTTGCTCACGAATGGTGTTGGAACGTCTTCCCTGCCACACCAACCAGTTCAGGTTTGCTAGTAGGAATCTTGACATTCACACTTACAGCTGTCTGGAGAAACAGCGATATATGGTTCAAAACCAGAGCTGTTTCCAAGGAGAAGAAAGACATCTAAACGTTATACATAACTTCAGCATTTGTAATAAAACATAGAAATTTATAGGTTTTCTAAAATTTCAGGAACTAAAATGAACTTTTTAAAGCGGAAGCATCGAACGTCCAAATCGCTCATACTTTGAAAAACATGTATCGACAAAGACGCTTCCGAGCATTATTTGCAAATCATATTAATCACCTCCCTCGATGGGGTTCCCCCAGTTGAAACCGGTGATGCTGTCGTTGAGACCAGCATCAGCAGAATCCAAAAAGTTGTTGAATTCGAAATCAACATCGTCCATGCCAGAAGTAACAGCAGAATTGAAAAAGTTAGGGTCGCTCCCAGCGGCACCGCCCAAGACGAGTTTATCGTTCCCACTCAACGTGCCATGGAAATAAGCGGAAGATTGGAATTTATCGTCCTCTTCCAGCTTTTTATCGAGATCAATCTCCTCGATGATCGGTGCGTCCGAATTGTCGTCTGGTTTGACCTTCTTTTCTTCCTCCTTCTTTGGCCCGCCCTTGGAGTTCTTGGCGGGGGAATTGCTTGTGGAGCTCTTCCTCTTTTTGTTGCTAAAGTCTGCGTCCGCAGCGGGCGTTAGAGGAGTAGCATTCTCTCTCTTTACACCTCCAGCCATATTGCTTCTCGCATTGGCGCCTCCAGAAACTGATCCCGCCTTTGAATTTTTCTTTGCCGGTTGGGCACGCTTGCCCTTCGCAAAAGAAGGCAGGTTCTTGTTATTGAGCACGGGCGAGGGAGCTGGTGAAACCTTCGAAGGAGCATTCTGGAGGCTGGGCTGCATGACCTTGCCATCTTGAACCTGCTGCATTTGAGGCATGGAATTGAGGTCGCCAGCGCTGCTATTCCGGGCAATGTCGAGGCGCTTCTTGTTTTGCTTCTCCAAAAGCATGAGCTGCATTTGGTAGTCCTGCAAAGCACTGGTGTTGCGATTTTGTTGGTTCCCTTGGCTCTGATCGAGACCGTTGTTGGCCCCGTTCTGTCCTTGCCTCATCATCTGACCCGAGTAGTTCATTGGCGACATACCGCCATGAGGAGCAAACTGGTGTTGCATTCCACTAGCAGCGGATCTCAGCTGTGGTCTGATAGGTCTGGTTTGCTTGCCTTTGCCGTTTCCCAAACTGTCTTCGTGAGACTGGGGCTGGGAAGCTGCGGCAGCGGCAGCAGCCACGGCGGCAGCAGCGGCCTGTTGCTGGCCAGGCTGTTGCGGTAGCTGTTGGCCTTGCTTGGGCTGCTGATGCGCTGAGACAGCTTGCTGACGCAAACTGTGCATTTGAGACTGAACGTGCTGTTGAGGAGTTTGATGAGGCGAGTGCTGTTGGAGCTGCTGCTGCTGTTGTTGTAGATGCTGGGGAATTACGCCTTGTTGTTGTGGCATGAGCACCTGCTGCTGAGGCATGCTCATACCCATATTCATGCCCATTTGCATCTGAGAGCCGTTTCCGGTCATGGGCATTTGCATGCCGTTGGCGACGTTCATGGCAGCTCTGTTCATGTTATTTGTGAAGTTGAGGTCTTGGTTCTGCGCTTGTGGGTGCTGTTGGTGTTGCTGCTGCTGCTTCATCATCATCGACATCATAAGCCGCTGCTGCTGGCGAGCGTCAGAAAACTGTCTTTGCAGATTCATGGGTGCCTGGGGCCCCATCATCATAGGCGCCTGGCCCTGGCCGGGACCCTGAGCGTCCATTGGAAACTGTGGTGAAAATTGTGGTTGGCCCATTTGCGGCGGGTATTGACTATGTTCCATGCCCAGCGCCTCCTGTTGCTGCCGCTGTTTTGCAAGCAGCATGTGGTAGTAGTGAGAGGCCATGGAGGAGGAGCAAGAACGGTCGTTCTTGGCCTGGTGCACATCCCAAAACACCTGCCACCACTCGTACAAAAAACCCTGTGGAGCATCAATGCTCAACGCCAACCGGGGCAAGTGATGCTCCTCCAGAAGCTGGTTGGCCTGCTGGCGAGGGGTCAGGGGCATGAGCGGCAGGGTCTTGGAGGGCAGGTGGGCCGGGTCGTATGGAATAGATGGGACTTCTGCCTCACAGACAAACAGACGGGCCGTCTGAGGCAAGGTGTTTTTGATCAAGAAATCGTAAATGTAGGCGTTCAAAAGCTGTTTGGGCAGACTCACGCTGGCGTCCAGCACGCTTCGGAGCAGGTCCATGAGACCATGAGCCACCGAGGTGGCGGCGGTGTTGACGGATGTTTCTGTGTTGCCGAGCTGACTCGGAGTGTCCAGCGCCATCGTGCCGGGGGTCCTTTTCGGGTTTATTTGCGGCGTGCTGTGGTGGCTCATAAAAGGGGCGTCGGTGTGATGTGGTTGGTGAAGACGAAGTTGGTGATGGTGAGATGGAGGAGTTTTGAGCATCAGCTATGAGGGGACTGGATATGGTTGAGATAAGAGAGTGAGGGTCTACGGGAACGGAGGAGAGATCGGGGAAAAATTGCAGCGGGTTTGGATAGTTTACTATGAATAAGATACGATCTGCTTTTTGATTCTGAAAAAAGTCGTTGGCGGTGTTTTTGGTTTATGACTTCTCTGGCTTTTGGCTATCGACACTACCGCGTGGACAGTATTAGCAGCCGTGGGCCGACCCGCCTGCAAGTTGCGAACCAGGAGAAGGCCAGAGTCCGGAAGACCGAAACATGGACATTCTTAGTTTTTTTTTTCAGAACCTGTTCCTCCTTTTCCCCACTCCCTCACGTCTTCTCTACAAGTGCCACAAAAGTGACTAGCGAATTTTTCGCCTGAAAAATTGCACCCAAAGCCACGCCTGAAGATTTTGGATTTTGAATGTTACACTATAAGCTTTGGAGCAACATGCTTTTTTGTAAACGGAGCTTTATTGTGAAGAAATCCGCCAGAGCCGGACGAGGGGCATTCCTTGTCCCTGAAGTGATGGCCGAATGCGGAAATGTAGTTGGGGCGCCCCGCTAAGATACTACACAAAACAGCCACAGCACTGTGAGGAAGCCAGAGATAGATGAAGGATTTTTACTAGTAGGGCCTTCGACAGGGGTTTTGAAGGAGTTCGTTCAAGCACCCGTACACCACAAATTTGTATGGCAGCATCTACGGAATAGACAGGGTCCCTGTGAAAGAGATGTCATTGTAGATGGACTGTTGAAGGATTGATCTCTCGAGTCTCTTGGCGACCAGTCCGAGGACACCCGTACACCACCACTATGGACAGAGTACGAGGGTTTATGAATTGAAGGTTGCATTGGAGATGTTGGACGGAAATATTCGTGCAGCTGAACTCTATATGAAGTGTGTCTGATTGGTACAGTTAAGAAGAGCCCTGAATGGATAAAGCTGGTCTCACGGTGTTTCCTACTCTGATGATCATATCTGGCTGGTAAGATAAAAGTGTTGTTGGTGAAGGCTTTACCATATAAATGCTTTCTTTGTCGGTTACGAAACATGAAAACTGTAAATTGTTCTTGCACGATGCCTTTAATATTATTCGGTGGTAGTTTTCTCTAACACGAGTCCTCATAACTCTTTCACTCGTCAGCTTCAACACCTTTAAGGCATGGGTGTGCCACATGAGTTTCTTGAAGACGAAGTAGCATTCTGATAATCTTCTTTATTTGTCATCCCCACATTCACAGCCTAGAGATAACGAATGGTTTCTTTGAAGCGGACCTCAATTGTATCCCGGTACTTGCTGAAATGTCTTCCCTTCTTGCCCAACTTACCCATGTTTTGCGCTACAATCCGAGGAAAATACATCAGCCTCGCTATCCAGACTTTCTGAATTTCTCTGTAGAATTTAAGTTTCGGCGACTTTCTTTTCCCTAATGACGCTAAACCTGCTCAGAAAACGGTGACATAGTCTTAAGATACTATACCATCTAATTGTTTGAGCTGACACGCCCATACCACAGTCCAATGGGGTAATTGATTGCTTTGAAAAGACAGTGGATTCAGATTTCGATTCAGAAAGCGACTTTTTTTTGGCACCATAGCGCATCCAGCAGCTGCAATATCTTTGACAAAACCCCACAGAACAGGATCCCTCGAACAATATCTGGATCGTATGTCGAACAATTTATGAAATTATAAGCTGGAGTGTAAAAAAAGAGAAGAGAGTACCTCCCCACATCGGCCTCTCAACTCGACACTCAGCTGTAGAGTACTGTGAATGGATCGGAGCTGGTTTATTACCCCCGAAAAACTCTCTCGATTGGCAAATGTCATCAGTCTATGGCATGATATTGAAAACATCTCAAAGTCAGTGGCGAGAGATCACAGAGATCGAAGCTTCCAACCAATGACAGGACCTCACTTAGCCCCCATTAAAGACTACCAACTCCTACACTAACATACTCCAGCAGATCTATCCATCTACTAACAATCCTATACCGACACCGGGTCTCCTGACACCGTACACCGTAATATCACAAAAGCAAATGCAAGTCAACGCAAACAGCAGCTTCAAAACACTATTATCCCGCACGCCCATCCACGGACGGCCACGTATCTCCATCATCATCATTACCACGCGTCTATACAGCCTCCAGGCTGCCGCCAGGCTGGATTTTGAAATCTCCAAATAATTTTCCGATTCCTACCCCAAAAATCACGGGGCCCCAGACAAGCCGACCTCCGCTGGTAGTAACTAACCCCAGACGGCTGCGTCGGTCTTGTTGTTATCGCCCCAGATGTTGGAGCTGGACGGAGCAAGATTGCCGCCCAAAAAGTTGTTTGACGAATTAAACAGCCACAAATGGTCCTTTTGGTTGAAAGGATCAAATGTAGCGAGCCCACCGTTACCAGTATGGTGAGACTGGCTGGCCAAAAGGCCACCAGCGTTGTTCGAACCTCCCAAGCCGGCGTCGACCACACTGTCATCGCTAGGGTTTCTCAGACCCAGCAGCAGTACCAGCGACACCAGAGGTTTCGTGACTGGCTGGTCATCGAAGATTTGGGGCACGTGAACAACGCCAGGGCCGGTGTTGCCAAATTTGCTGGCGTTGTTTCCAAACCCGTAAACATCAAGACCCATCACGCTGGAGCCCATGGTGCTCATATTGGAGCCCGAGGGAGCAAGAGGAGCCAGCAGGTTTGGGTGCTGAGGCTGGTTCCAGCCGTATCTATAAGATTGGCCATTTGAGCTGCTTTCCGAGCCGCTGTGGCTCAAAGAGCCCGAGTGAAAATGACTGACATTCGACGACTGGGGACCCCTGCGGTTGTTACGCCTAAGGTAGTACTGAGCAGGCTGGTTTTGGGCCTCGATCAACGTTTTGTCAATAGTTTCCCTTTGGTTTACAAACGCCTCGGGAATGATTTGGCGTTTCATAACAATAAATATGCTGAAGTTGTGTTTTCTATCGAAGCGTAAATATGGAAAAAAGCCCGCTGTCGAAGAGAGATTCAGACTTTGGGAGTTATGGCTAGGAGGGAAGGGTTTTTTTCGCGGAATGATTCGACGCAGCGAGCACGGCACCAAAAAAGAAACAAGGTGACTCGCTGGTGCACGGGTGTGGCCCGCCTTGGAGTGCCAGGATCCACCATGTCAGTCTCCAGGTCGACCGTTTCAATTTGCAGAAATATGGCCATGACAAAGAAACCTGAAAACATTCCATTTGCCACAGCAGCAACGTTAAGCTTTGTGCGCCAATCAAGGACCAACGAACCAGACAACCTCCCTGGTTCACTATGATTTGGCTGCAAGTCACTAGCCCAGATCTGCTTCCCCAACCACGGGGCCTATTTTTTGACTTATCCAAAATTCCCCGGTTCCTGACTTCACTATCACCTTCTCTTCTTCTGCTTAATTTCCTCGTCCTTCGTGGCATGTAATTTGATCTCGTTCGGGTAGTCAGGTCTGTTCCCCTGGTATCCTTGCGACCAGTCGTAACTCTTTGCGTAAGCAAAAATGGCACCGTTTCTGTTGAAAGCCGTGGCAGTAATGCTGGCGTTGACCGAGGGAAAGTTCTTCAAACGCTGACGGGCGTCTTTATCCCAAAAGCAGAATGTGCCGTCGGAACCTGCCGTAGAAAAGGTTCCGTAGATAGGGTGGAATGAAATGGCATTGACTGGGTACACGTGTACTTCCTGATTAGGCACTGTTCTGGCCGAAGACGTGGCTGGTGCTCCATTGGGCAATGTTCGATGGCATCTGAACGAAAAACCGGATTTTTGCTGCTCAGCATCGTCGATGTATTGTATAGCACATCTGCCTTCGATGGAGCCAATGGCGTACCCGTTGCCCTGTGGGTAGCAGGAAATAGCTCTAGTTTGGTATTTTAATGAGGACTGCAGCGATTTGAAGATCTGCTGGGGATTGTTGAGGTCAATAGCTGCAATGTGTCTGTCAGCACATCCCACAACCAAGAGCTTCTGTGCTGCATCCATGCAATAGACTCTTTCGGGTAATTGGATTGTGGAGACCGGTTGGGGCAGACGAGTGTCCCAGTACTTCAACGTTTTGTCCCACAGTCCACTGACTACGACTTCTGTGTTTGTGGGTCCACATTGAACAAAACGGACTGCTCTCACGGGAGCGTCATGAACGCCAATTTGTTGAGATTGCTGACTGGCCAAATCAAAAAGTTTAACCTGCTTGTCGGCAGCTCCACTGCAAATCTTGGATCCATCTGTGGACCATCTGGCTGAAAAAACAGGGCCTTCATGCTCAAACAAAGCTTTACCCTGGTTTTGACCGGAATTGGGGTCAACCTCATAAATCCTCACTTTCTTGTCCCAGTTGGCTACCGCAAGAAGTTCCTGCTGGGGTGAGAAGGCCAAGTCGGTTGTGCTGTCTTCTGGTCCATTGCTGACCAATACGTCGTTCGCTAATTCCTGGCCAGTGGCAGCACTGGAATTCTGAGTTCCCAGAAGATTCGAGGACGAATTGAGGGTGGATGCCGTGTTTAGACTGAACGACATGGCGTTATGTTGGTGATTATGAAAGTCCTGGTTTTTCTTGTTTTTTTGTTTCTCGCAAAATCTTCACCACGCTTAAGACTCAACCCTCGATTAATGACGTAGATTCAATGCGTAGACAAAGTATAGAAAGAAATTAGACTGCTCTCTGCCTTTTGCTAGTCCAATTCGAAAAAGTTTGTTGTTGGTAGGTGATGGTGACACCCGTGCACCTCACATACCTACTCCAGTTCGGCCCTAATCTACAACACCTCATGCTTTAAGATGGACAAAGAACTTTATATACCGACCATTCGGTATCACGATCCACTACATACACCCCAAACAGGCAGAGAAAAGTGGCCGTTACAGGGACATTATGAGAATAATACATACATAGACTGGATGAAAGAATCCAACAGACAGCCTGGAGGACAGATCAACCTGAAGAAATGGCTAACTTTGATCGGCAGCTCGTTGCTCGTGGGATATGCTACAATTGTCATCGACCTCTTTTCGGTCTTCTTGAACGACTTCAAAAAAGGACTCTGTTTTTCGTCCCTAGATACATGGTCTTTACTTAATCCATATCTGACTTGTCCAGCCGACCATTGGCGAGACTGGCTGCAGATCATATCCGGGTCGGGAAATATCGTTGTGAGTGGACTTTTGGGGTTGCCTATTTACCTTTGCCTTGTGTTGTTGTTCTCAATGGCTGCTGGCTTTCTCACCATTAACAAGGCACCTATGATCAAGCAGCTGGGTATACCCGAGCTTAAGCTTATCATTTCTGGGTTCAATTACTACCTTAAAACATACCTAGGTGCCAGAACACTTTTCTATAAGATTGTCTGTTTGGTATTGGTGGTCAGTTCTGGCTTTTGGTTAGGAATCGAGGGCCCTTTAGTGCACGTTTCGTGTTGCATTTTGTACATCAGTTTTGATGCAATCTTCGGTGATGCGGCCACAGAGGGTATAAGAAGAGAGCTTCTCAGTGCTGCTACGGCTACAGGAATTGCGGTAGCTTTCAACTCGCCAATTGGTGGTGTGCTATTCGTGGTTGAGCTTCTTCCATCCTACTTCGTTCCCACCAAAATCATGTGGAATTCCTTTGTTTCCGCCACAATAGCTCTTGTGGCCCTCAATGGTGTGCGGTCATTCACGGACGGTGAAAATTTTCAGGAAGACGACTTGTTTGAGGTGCTGTTTGGCAACTTCAGCTGGCTCTTCCTAGAAATTATCCCATTCTTGCTCCTAGGCATTCTTGGGGGACTCTACGGTCACTTTTATACCAAAGTATACCTTAAGTTTTCTGACCCCAATTTCAAGAAGACACTATGGAAGCGATTGTCTGTACTCTTCAGAGTCAGCGAACAGCAAGGCAAATACGTGGAGTTGTTCTTAGTCGCGTTGTTCACCGGTGTTCTCACTTTTGCCATTCCTTTAACCAGAATGCCACTTGCGGCGTTCCTAAAAATTCTATTCAAAGATTGTCCTAAAGACGATTCCAGCTTGGAGTCCAACTCAGAGAATTTTATGTGCCAGCCATCGACAGTTAGCACTCTATTCAAGCTTGTGTACATAGCCATCCAGGGCTTCTTTTTGTCGGCATACTCATATGGCCTCCTGCTTCCAGGAGGCATTTTGATGCCTTCTTTAGTGATGGGTGGTACAGTTGGCCGCTTTGTTGGAATAATTTCCCAGGCCATTCAAAAAGCTGTCGAAGGGGACTATCTTGCAACATGCACAGCTAAGTCGTGCCTTGTTTCTCCTTCTTCCCATGCCGTTGTGGGGGCTGCTGCTTTTATGTCTGGCATTACTAAATTGACATTGTGCGTGGTTGTCATTTTATTTGAGTTGACAGGTGCCGTATCTTACGTCTTGCCTATCATGATTGCCGTCTTGACATCGAAGTTTATTAGCGACCAGTTCTCCGTGGAGAACGTTTACGACGCATGGCTCAGCACTGAATTCAACCACATTGGTGAAACAGGCGAGGTCAACAGCAACAAGGGCCATGGCTTGTGCTCATTTGCTGTTCTTTCTGCCACATTCAAGGCTCGGCTTCCAGATATAACCGTCAAGGCCATCATGGTGCCTCTTGAAAACACACGCAAGTTATACATTCGTCCCAGTGAGCCATACACAATGCTGTCCTTGTATTCATTTCTTTCCGATGATGTCCATGAGGGATACCCTGTGATACTCAGTGATGAAAACCCGCTCAGTCTTGGGTACGTTACGAAGAAGCATGTATACTGGGAGATTGCCCGAGTGGTCGGCAACAATCAACCAACATCGACCGTGGTCTCTTTCCAAGCGAGTATTCCCTCCAGCGTTCAAGAAGAGCAGCAAGAGTATGAAAGAAACCTTACCAATAGCTATGCCAATGTGCACATGGTGATGCTCGAGGTGGAAAAACCGATCATCATCGTCAAGGACAATACGCCGCTCAAGCAGGTCATCGAGATCGTGGAGAGGCTTCACATGAACCATCTCGTTCTCACCGAACACAAAGACAACAAGCGGATGTGTGGCTTCATTGACCGATTCATTCTTTCTCGATTGGTTACGCTGCGGTTTTCGAAGTTGCAGCAAGAGATGAGCATAGTAGAGAGTGTGGCCAGTGAATTTGAAATCGCCGACACAGAGGAAAACAGTGACGAGGATGCAAACTTTAGAAGACAAAGAGAAAGTATCGAGCTTCTCACCTAATGTTAATGATATCGACCGATGATACACTTAAGTAGAAGAGTGCGAAAAACCAACCCATGAGTGGACCACCTCAGGGAACACTATGGATCGACCTGTTACCGCTGAGCAGCCCTGACTTTGTCATTGGAATTGACAGTGCATTCTTTAATGTGAATTCCATATTCAAGGGCTTGAAAGCAATTCCTCCAGGGCTTCATTTCTTCCATTATGCTGATGGTGATATGAGGGCAGGATGGTGGTTTGACATCCAAGAGAACCAGGTGATTTCGATATATTGGGATTGTGAGAAGGAAAAGTTTTTAGAAAAGGCAACCAACATGGATAAAGTCGCCAGCGAGTACCATCTCACGGTGCTGTACCCCGAAAACATCGAAGTATGGATACCTCTCACGAATCACATCGAGATGGCTGATATCCAGGCAATTGGACCTTTGGAACCCATCACAACTGCCACTCCGCTGAAGGAGGAGAATATGGTTTTGGAAAAGACACTCAAAAGCAAGGGTCATGAAGTGCAGAGTCATTCTACTGATGAAATCGCATACACCATAGTGCTGTTCAAAGAAACCGAGGGAGACAGCGATGAGCTCAGAACCAAAAACGCCCTAGACCGTTCCTGGCAACTACACAATCTATATACGTCGCCACGCCAGCTCCTAGCGGAAATTCAGATTTCTTTCATTCATTTTTGTGTCCTTGCTAACCTATGTTCATGCACTCAGTGGACCACCCTACTACGGCTAGTGCTGCTGAGTGAGGCCTTTCTCCGCAGGGATGGAGAAACGGCCAATCAGTTTTTGGAGTTGTTTTTGGCCCAGCTAGGTAAAATCCCGGAAGAGTACGTGGGCACCACAGACCTTGGGGTAGTCGATACGCAGGAGTTTGTTGGTATTCTCGAGAGACTCGGTTCAATCTTCCAAAGTAGCCGGTGGCTGGCCATCGACTCTGTGTGCCAGAGCCGTTTCGGCTTCCACGTGAAGAATCTCCAGGCCAAGTTTGATGCTGACAATTATGAGATTTATGACCTAGGGGACCACGACGAAAAGGATGAAGATGCACCTGCGTTAGTCTGATTTTTCATCCGTCGTCTCCTCGACGTCCTTCTTCCGTGGTCTGCCCCGCCCGACAGAGGCCTTTCGCTTCTTCAACCACTCTTCCTTGAATTCCTTCGTGACGATCTTCCCCATGAACACCTCCTTTCCTTCCTTGAGAACTTTAATGTATGCTTCTCTGTAATCGTTCTTTTCGATCTTGGACATGCTCTTCCACTTCAGCACGATTGCCTGCTGGTCGATCTTGCCGTCTTCTTTGCGGAACTCCAGTCCATGTATGCTTCTGAAGTAATTCCACGCATGAGTGAAAGATACTCTCTCCTCCTTGGGTCTGTTTTCCACCATGGCGCCGTCTTTGCGCTGTAGCGAGTTTCCTAGGTACTGCGTGATGTAGAGGGCCTGGTCGGCCGCCTTCTTCCGTGTCTGGGCCGTTTCGATCTCTGGACTGGGTATATCTGACTTCTTGGTGTTCTCCACCCACTGCTCGATTTTTTCCTGAGCTTCTTCGTAACGAGAATCTTCTGGACTCAAAAGATCGCCTTCCTTGATACTCGGAATCTCCAGGAGCAATTGCTCGATCTGCGTCTCAGTCCAACCTCGAGACATGTACTTCTTGGGCACTAAGAACCAACCATATTTGGTGAAGACAGCGTCTATATTATTGGGATCTTGCTTGACCTGTTGTAGCAACAGCAGTGCTCGTAATGGCGCCAAAATAGAAAATCGCCGGGCCGGTGCTAAGAAACATCGGTACATGCTTCAGTTGTTTAAGCAGCGATGCTCTGCGCGCACCTCAGTAGTATTACTTGGCGATACCACTCTACTTTCGGAATACTCCATTTTCGGAATGATGATTTCACGATTTTGGGTTTTGGCTGCTGCGGCAGCTGTCCTGGTGAAGCTCTCCGCTGATTGGCCAGAAGCGCCTTTTCCAGAACAGCTAGTTGAAGCTGTGGGTTCGTACGACCCGAACTTGTATGTGCTGGCGGTTAGAGCCTTATACCAGAATGAGGACTGGGAGGACGATGAATTTGATGAAATAGACATTGAGCCTGACTTTGGTGCCAAATCTGATAAACAGTATTACGACTCCGTTTCGGTAAACTTGCTGCCGGTGGAGAAGGGTATGGTTGATCTCAACTTGGTGAACAAGATCCACTCTCCAAGAATCGAAGCACACTTCAGACATTACAAGGATGAGGTTGACGAAAATGCAGTTTTGAAAAAATGTGCCAAAGACTCTTTTGGCAACGAAATCGACGACCCTTTGGGCGCCTGGGTCAAGTATGGAGACAGAATCTACTGCTCCGATGCCGACTTGTACGCGTTGCAACTCTCCAAAGTTTCCGAACAAACCACGGCTTTTGACAGGATTGTTGGTGACAGCTCAAATAAACCGCTTCTAGTGCTTTATGGCTCTTCGGCTAGCCCTAGATTTGGCCAGATGTTTGAAACCTTGTACCAGTTTGCAGAATCCGAAAAGTTGAGATATGTCTGGAGATACGTGCCTGTGGACGGTGAAAGTGCTAGTATTCCCGGCTGGGGTGCTATTGTGACACCTAAGCAGCCACTCAATGGCACCAAGTCCTCCAAAATCAAGTACACTGGCGACCTTTCCAAATACTTAAGCGATATCAGAAGCAAAGGTCAGCCCATGAGGGCACTCGAGGAAAGCGCTTATCATGAGCTCTCAGTTAAAATAACTGCTCTCGTTCTTGAACAACCAGAGGCTGAAAGGTACAATATCCTCCAAGATATCTTGAGTAACCTTCCATTCTACGGTCCCTACATCCAACTCATCAAGAATATTCCCAGCTTTGATGCTGTCAAGGCAGCCTCGTTGTCTAACCAAAACAGAGGTGCTTCTGCTGAATCAGTGGGTCTTTACCTCAACGGAGCCTCCGTTCATAAGCTTGAATTGAATCTTCCTCATGTCATCAGCAAGTTGGAAACCGAGGTCAGACTTGGCCAGAGAATGAAAGATCTCGGTTTTACCACCGAACAAAGCAAAGCTCTTTTTTCTAAATTCGCTCTTATGAGCGCTTTTAGAGAAGTTCAATATCGTACCGGTGATAAGGAGAACAGAAACGCAGTATACAAGCATGCATTCGATCCTACCGATGCATCATCGGGTGGAGTGGCGTACTTCAACAATATTGAGAAGGACGACCCTTACGACTTGTTTGATGTCAACAGAAGAGAGGCCTACTTAGGCGTTGAGTCTCAACGACTTCAGTTTGGCCAGGTTCCTGCTCTAAGGGAGAACGCACACGAATTGGTTTTTGCAATCAACTTCTCGAGCTCTATCCAGGTCAAGGTTTTCTTCACGTTTGCCAAAATTATTCTCGACAGAAACCTTCCACAGCAGATTGCGGTTATTCCTCGCGTGGACAGCGATGAGGACGCCCTTATTACTGAGAAATTCTACCATATTTTGGAAGTCAGTGATCCGAAAGAGGCTTTTGCATTGTTGTACCAGTACTATGATGCTCCAACTCAAGAGGAAAAGCTCGAAGTTCTTGAAAAGGTTGAAGTTCCAAAAGAAAAGCAAGGCACTTACACCCAATATCAAAGAACGCTCAAGGAGTTCTCCCTTGATTCGCCTTCAGTAATCATCAACGGTGTCATTCACGATATGAAGTCTCCCTGGCAGGCCGCTATGGCCAAGCAAATGGGCAGTGATGTGCATCTCTTGCAAAAGAGAATCAGGAATAGGGAGGACGAAGGAAGGAGTCTCAAGTCTGTTCTCTTCCAAGATGCCAAGGATAGCAGAAACTCAAGGGTGTCGCCAAGAGATCTCAGCAATATCAGATACAAAGGCATCACCAAGGAATTGATTGACTCCTCGTACTCGTTCAAAAAAGTTGTTAAGCCTCAGGATGCCCCAGGTACCTTCTGGCTCATCGGTGACTTCAATTCGAGACTCATTCTCGCGCAATTTTCGAAGCTTTTGGAACTCCTTGAGCTTTACCTGGAAAGGTCGCTAGAGATTCGTATTTTCAACATTGCCGAGGATGACTCCTTGCTTGAAAAGCTACACAAGAAGTACGGAACGAAACCTTTGACAAATGACAACATTGCTGCTCTCAAGACTGATGTTCAGAATGCCAAAAGTAAAGTGTACTCCAAAGTTCTGCCACAGAAAGCGAAGTTACTCGAAAAGCATCATATTCAGCTCCACCAGCCCGGGATGTTGTTCAATTCGAGGTACCTTCAATTGAATGATCTTTTTGAGAGGGAAGAGCTGTTGGAGTTAGTTGATTTTGAGTATAGAAGACGTCTCAGCATTTTCAAAGATATCACAGATACTTACCCTGATTTGTTCTCATGGAAGGGCATCATGTTCTTTAAAAAAAGCGGCTATGATAATTTCGAATGGTTCGACCTTGTGAGTTCCGTGGTGGCTAAGTCTTTCTTCTTGGAGGACTCTCAAGTTCAAAGTGATGTGGACCGCTTCGATTTTGCGTCTCTTAACTTTGTCAATACATTGAACATCACACAGCAAAAACGTGATTCCCCGGTGGACGTTCTTGCGATTATTGACCCTATATCCGACATCTCCCAGAAGATCGTCTCGTTGGTGGCTGCATTGAAGGATTTGCCTTTCGTCAATGTTCGGGTTTTGTTGCAACCTCTCGAGACTGTGGCTGAATCGACAGGTCTCAGCAGATTTTATTTCTCTGACTTCAAATCGTCTTTACCTCAATTTGATGACAAGGGCTCTTTTGTGAGATCGGACGAGGGTGCTAGTGCCCTTGGATTGGTGCCGAAATACGAATATTCCTCGGACATTGATGTACCTTCACGCTGGCTCGTTGTCAAAGACAAGCTTGCCGCTGCAGATCATGAGGCCTTCACCATTGATCAAGTCCACTCTTTGAACTACAAGCTCGATGGGTTGGTAGTTGAAGGATATGCCAAAGACGTTAAAACAGCTCAATCCATTGCAACATTGACATTCGATGTATCCAATCAACACAAGGTGACTGACGGGATCGTCATGCACACCTTGGGATATGTTCAATTTCAGCTAAAGCCTGATGTGTGGTCTTTGGAGATTCAGAAGGGCTCCAGAGGTAGACAAATTTACAATTTGCTCTCTGCCAGCGACAACAAATACGACACAAATGACCAGCCAGTTGAATCAGTCGAGATTCCAGTATTCTCTTTGCATGGGCATGTTATCCATCCACGACTCCAAGAGAAACCAAAGAAGGAACAAGCCAAGGCCAAGAAGGAGGCGAGCATTTCTAAAAACGCTGACATAAATGTTTTCTCACTTGCCAGCGGAAAGCTCTACGAAAGGTTTATTTCCACCATGATGTTGTCAGTGAAAAAGAATACCAAGTCGACAGTCAAATTCTGGCTCCTCCGTAACTTCTTGAGCGCCGAGTTTGTGGAAGCTCTTCCTGGTTTGGCAGGGGCTTATGATTTTGAATACGAACTTGTCACCTACAAATGGCCACTTTGGCTCCGCCAACAGACTAAGAAGCACCGGGAGGTGTGGGGCTACAAAATCTTGTTTTTGGATGTTTTGTTCCCCAACCAGCTTGACAAGGTGATCTTTGTGGATGCTGATCAAACCGCAAGAACTGACCTCAAGGAGTTGGTTGATACAGACCTCGAAGGAAAAGTCTACGGCTTCCCACCAATGTGTGATTCCCGAGAAGAAGTAGAAGGCTACCGGTTCTGGAAGCAAGGCTACTGGAAGAATGTGTTGCAAGACGATTTAAGGTACCATATCAGTGCACTTTTCGTTGTTGATCTTGACAAATTCAGGCAAGATTATGCGGGAGACAGACTCAGAACCCACTACCAAAAGCTCTCTAGCGACAAAGACTCCCTTTCCAACCTTGACCAGGATTTGCCAAACAACATGCAGAGACTGATTCCTATACATACGTTGGAGCAGGACTGGCTTTGGTGTGAAACGTGGTGTTCTGATGAAAGCAAGAGCCTGGCCAAAATGATTGATTTGTGCAGTGACCCGTTCAGAAAAGAGAGCAAGTTGGAGCGCGTTCAAAGACTGATTCCAGAGTGGAAAGAGTATGATGAACAGGTTCAACGGTTGCAGAAGAGTGAGAGCGATACCGGCGGTAACGTGGGGCACGATGAGTTATAGACAGGAAAAAGCGAGCAGACCCATGCGCAGGCGACCAGTTTAGGCACTTTGACGGGCGCGGAAAGTGGCCGATTATGGCATATGCCGACATGGCCTAAGGTCACGTGTGCTTGTGAATCAATTATGCGTTAAAAGCAGTACGAGATTGTTATACGTGAAGCACATGAGTGGCTTCAGAATTGCTTCAGAGGAGCGGCCAAGGAGAAGAGATATGGAGGAGAATGACCTTCATACGTCGTGACCCAAATATCACGAGATTCGGACCCAAATTTATGATATCGCTGACCATGTGAGATTAAGTGAGTCTACGTGTCCCCTGCAGGACGCGAGGCCCTCAAATAAGGTAACTAGTACTGGTGTGAAAAAAATCACTACTTGAGCATCTTCTTACAGTCAACCATGAAAATTTCGAAGAAGTTGGACGATGCACACTCGTGCTCAAACCCGCCTCCGGCAACTTTCTCGTTTGAGTTCTTTGTCCCCAAGACTTCCCAGGGTGTACAGAACCTTTACGACAGAATGGACAGAATGTACGAGTTGAACCCGATCTTTATCGATATCACCTGGAACGCAGGCGGCCGTTCTTCCACTCTCACCAATGAGATGGTCTACACTGCCCAATCTACTCTTGGTTTGGAGACTTGTATGCACTTGACATGTACGAACATGAAGGTGGAGTTGATCGATGAAGCCTTGGAGAAGGCACATGCCTCGGGTTGTCAGAACATCTTGGCTTTGAGAGGCGATCCTCCTTTGGACGGCTCAGAATCTACCGGTGATTTCAAATACGCTAAGGACTTGATCCGCTATATTCGCAAGAACTACGGTGACTACTTCAACATTGGTATAGCGGCATATCCCGAGGGACATCCTGAGGAGCACGACGACCTCAAGTTATTGGGGTTTTTGAAGGAGAAGGTCGACGCCGGTGCCGACTTTATCATCACCCAGATGTTCTACGATCTGGATAACTTCATCAGCTGGTGTCTGAAAATTCGCAAGATAGGAGTCGACATCCCCATCATTCCAGGTATCATGCCTATTTCCACCTACTCAGCTTTTATTAGAAGAGCAAAGTGGTCCGAGGTCAAAATCCCCCCTCATTTCTTGGAGGCCTTAGACCCAATCAAGGAGGACGATTACGCTGTCAGAGAGAAGGGAACCCAGTTGGTGGGCGAGATGTGCCAGAAACTCATCGACTCTGGGTATGTGAATCATCTTCACTTTTACACTATGAACCTTGAGCGTTCGACAATCATGGTGTTGGAGCATCTCAACTTGATCGAACATATCAAGGATAACGCCGTGGTTGGTGACGAGTTGCCCTGGAGGAAGTCGTTGCATCCTATGCGATCAAAAGAGTCGATCCGTCCTATTTTCTGGCAGAACAGAAAGTACTCGTACATTTCCCGTACTTCCGGTTGGGATGAGTTCCCTAACGGTCGTTGGGGTGATTCCAGATCTCCTGCTTTCGGTGACATTGATCTTTCGGCCACCGAGTTATTGCGCCAGTCTCCCAAGCGTGCTTACGAGTTGTGGGGAGTTCCACAAACGTTGCAGGACCTTTCACACATCTTGATCTCCTATTTGCAGGGTGAGATCAAGTCTTTGCCATGGAGTGACGGCCCTATTGGCGATGATACCGAGATCTTGAAGCCTGCTTTGATCGAGATGAACAAAAAGGGGATCTTCTCTTTGAACTCTCAGCCAGCTTTGAATTCTGTGAGATCTAATGATGAGACCTTCGGCTGGGGCCCTAAGAATGGTTTTGTCTACCAAAAACAGTACTTGGAGTTCTTCATCCACAAGGACGCCCTCAACACCTTATTAAGCAGAGTTGAAGCTCACAATGCCAAGGACTCACATTCTATTGTTACATACTACGCTGTCGACAAGCAGGGAACCTTGTCCACAAACGCCCACGACGACGACATCAATGCTGTCACTTGGGGTGTCTTCCCTGGCGAGGAGATCTTGCAGCCCACTATCGTCGAAAAGGTTTCATTTTTGGCTTGGAAGGACGAGGTCTATCGCTTGCTTGATGAGTGGGTGAAGATCTTCCATACCAAGGCTGTGAGAGATGAGGTTGAGGATACAAAGATCGACAACTTCTCCAAATTGTTGACTGGCTTTGGTGACAACTTTGCTTTGTGCAATTTTGTTAACAATGACTTCACCAGCGGCAACAACGTCATCTTCGACCTTTTCCAGGATCTCCCCTTGACCGCACTCTAAGTGCGTCTCTTCTCCATCGTTCAATTCTTCAACACATACATTTGCTCGGATATTAGGCCTGCTTTCAACAACAGCAGCGTCTCGGTTTTATCTAATTCAACTTGGTGATAAAACATCTGTCAAGTGCTACCTTCATTTTGATGGAGCTCAATCTGGTGACAATTCACCACAGGTTTTTTTTTGCATTTATGCTATTCATACGTCTCTTATAGCATCCTCAACGGCATGGTTCACGAATAAAAGTACTCAATTAAACCTACGTAGCACTACATCCAATTCCCGTTTATCACTTTATCAAGCTGTATCACTCAAGCTCGCCAACCCTCCATACCTCAAGGTTCATGATCTTGAAAGAGCCATATTCTGCCCCAGAGTCGTGGTCACATAAGATCTCGTTGCCAAACGTCTCGCAAGAGTACGAGACACCCAGATAAAGAGAGCTGTCGATATATAGGCCGTTGTTTCCATGCGAGGAGCCCACCGCAATGAAGTCTACATTGGAGTAGATCAAGTTGTCGTTGAGCCCTGTGTAAGGAAACGCCTTGAAGCGACGGTCCTTCTTTCTTTTGGGTTCTTCGTGAGAGTTGTACCACTCTGTTTTCCACAAGAAGCACTCGCCATTACCGTAGTAGCGCTTGTGTTCCAGCGGGCGAGGGTGCTCGTTTAGGTAGCAGCCGAACTTGTTCTTGTGTTGGTCCTGAATCACCAAAATGTAGCCATGAGGCCTGCTTCCCCTGGAACGGGGGTTTTCGCCAAATGTGACCATATTTTGGACCACGCCCTCGGCGTACCCGCCCGTTTCGCCGCAGTCCCGAGCCTTCTTCAAGTTGTAGTTGTGTTTCTGCACCTCAGGGCGACAGTTGCGATATAGCGAGTTCAAGGAGATGCCGTGTTGTTCCGAAGAGTACAAAAGCTCCCAGTCGTTATAAAGCTGGAGCCGCGGCGGGAGCAACGTGCGTATATTAGCCGCCAAGTCCTCATCAAGCACCCGATGCTTGGTGCCGTTGGCGTACCCCAGAAGTTGGAGGTCAGATAACGGAGGAAGAGGGTCTGGTGATGCCAGAGTCAGGGCCAGTTCCGGGGTGGGGGAGCGCTGGGAGCCGAGGAGCCGGCCCAATAACGAAGGCTGTTTTCTGGGAACCCGGCCCCCGGGCGTTGTATTGGAAATATCGACACTCATCGTGAGAAGTTGCTAGGTGGTAGGGAGAAATCTGGGGTGAGCGCACTCTAGGCAGGCCTGGGAGGCCTGGGGTGGGTCTAGAAGGTGGAGGCATCTAACAGCCCAATCGGGTAAGGGAGGTAAGAAACTCGACGCCAGCTTTCACACTATCGATAAAAACAATGTGGGGGAATTTTTCGTGCAATTTGGCGTCGAGTCCAGCCATTCCAGCGCACCCCAAAAGCACACAGTCTATATTCTCTGAGGCGTACTCGCGCAAAAATTCAGACACTCTCTCGGAGATCTTGGAGAATTCCGAGTCGTCACTGAGGTTGAGCACCAGCACATCCAAGGCCCTGGATTTTTGGAATTTTTCGTAGGGAAAGTGACCAGCGCCTGCAAACTTGGTAATTGCTTCGTCCAAAAGCGGCAACCATCCGCTGGTACTGGTAAGCACAAACAGCCGTTGCACCCTAGCATTGGCGTAGCTATACAAGAGAGTCGCTTGCATGATGCCCAAGACGGGTTTTCTGGTGTGCTTAGCAAGCAGCGCCACCAATGGGTGGTCGGAGTAGCAAGCCACAAGAAAACCGTCGTGGGCATCCAAGAGGCGTTTCTCTAGGATATCTGGAAGTGCTGCTTTCTCCGACTGTGTCAGAGTCTCTGTTCCGCTGATTTCCTTTGGGGCATTGGGCGGGGCCGTGTAGAACTCGAGAGAGAAGCCTGGTGGTGGTGTAATTGTCAGGCGTAGGTTATTGGAAACGGAAACGGACGAGTTGGGGTTGATGATGAGAATCGACGGCATGGTGGTGGTGGTGGTGGTGGTGGTGTGAACTGGTTGAGGTGAAAATCGTGAAAATCCGCGCGGTAGATTAGATAAGAGTTGGTGGTGGAGGAGGAAGAAGGCGGGATGAATTGAAAAAAAAAAAAAAAAAAGGGGGTCAAAGAGTTCTTGCTTCATCTTGGGCACGGGTGAACATGGTAGTCTTTTTTTATTTTTATGGACCAAGCTGGTTTCGGATTGGGGTAACATGCCTGGAGATTTGGGTGCAAAGTGTGGTGCAGAAGTGACTTCTTGTGTAGATTTCCTCGATCTTCGTGAAAGCTTCGGGAATAACTTTTTTGAAGCAATCATAACGAGGTGGTCTTTTCACTGAGTGAGCCTTCGACTGAAAACTTCGTTGGGATTGATAGTGGTCTGTCTGGTTCACACTTATAGGCACTCTACGTGATCACTCAGACATGCTATTCCATCACAATGGATCTGTAGGAGTAATGAACTGATATGATCTTTCCTTCAACGAATCTCGCTCGATAAACCCTCTTCAAAGGCTTCCGTGCAACCTCGCTTGGGCATCGTGAACTCACTCTTCCCTTTGCCAAAAATCAAGGTGTAGCATTTATTGCCAAGATTGGCTTTGCTATTTTCAGCCCTTTTAAGCGCTCAAAAATGTCTCCAGCCTCAATTGACCTTGACGCTGCCCGGCGACTTGAAGTTCTCCATTATCGTCCTGAGCCTATGGCTAAGAATGAAAATTTCAGATCAGACTCTGAACCATCACTTTTTTAAGGCTCTGCGACCCACTGACCATCTACAAATATAAAGTCCGTTTTGATAATATCGGAAGACAGGCAAGTCAAGTAACTGGTGCCAGCACAATTAGCACAGCCACAAGCTGGCGGTTTGGAGATCAGGTTGGAAGGGTCAATTAGATATACTGAGCTCTGCCTCTTTTGTCAAAGATCACCAAATAGCTTATTGGGGTGCAGTCTCTTCTTTCAACTTGAAGTATTCACGGAATCCGACCGCTGCGTAGCAGCCTGAGCACAATCTACAAATCAAGGAAACATGGAAACCAAAATCTCCAATGGGTTCAATTAAAACACTGCAATGCCGGATAGTTTTAAGAAACAAATTATGTTCCAGCTTACTCTTTCAAAACAACCACATTACATGAGACCGAGTGTTCTCCACCCACAACAGTTCTGCGATCCATGGATCATCACCAAAAAAGTCACGGCTGGAATCAACAAACGAATTCCAATACCCAAATGCAATCCCCATCAAAACCCAAAAATCCAACCCTCTATCAACTATCACGTATGCTCCAGTCCGACTTTGCACCCATTCCTGCACTTCTCGATAAGACATCTCCATTCTTCTCCAAAATCCCACAATGTCATGTCGTTTGTGGCGGCAATAGACAATTCCAAAAATATCGCCGGCTGGTCCCGTGCAGTAAATGCCCTAGCACAAATCCTGGATCAAATCAAGATCAACATAACAGGATTGGCCATGACTCTTCTGGCTGTCAACCCATCACGTACTAGCAGTGGAGAGATCTCCTTCGAACGGCTGTATTTTCGAGAGTTCTCGTTTGATACGGCCAATATATCGCCTGTGGGATATAGAGCCGACGAAAATGACCACAATCACCTGGTGTACTCTTGCATTGTTTCTTCAAAACACATGGTGGTTCTATTCAAGAATCTAGACGCAGCTAGTCTAAGTTACATCTGCCTTCAACTTGACTGCTACGAGGGGTTGCCGAGGAACAAGAAATTCAAGATCTTTGTTGAGATCTTGACAAGGAAAATGATAGTGAAGAAATACCTGATGAACTACCAACCTGTATTACCACAAGATCTGCGCATACCAGGCCTCTACAAAAAACAGTTCGAGAGTGGCAATTGCAGACATGTGATGATGGAGTCGAACACAATGAAGTCGTTTCTTGACATGGTTCCTCTTTCCACGGAAGACTTCAAGGTGGACGTGAAGCAAACCAAGATTCTGTTCGTCGCTCACACTAGACAAGTGCTTAAAGATAGAGAGCTATTAAAGCAGCCTATGCTGATAACGATTCTGATGGCCATTGACGAGCTCATGGAGCTGAATTTGGACGGAATCTCGACGTCTATCAACTTTCGTCTCAAGGATTTCCGCACCTTCATTACGTGCTGTACTTCAATGAGAGATCTAGCCTACAACGACGATGATTTGCTGCCGGAACCCCTGTTCGAGGCATTTTTCAAGGGAAACGGAGATCCTGTTGTTTTTGAACACAACTCGGGGCCTGTTCTTGTCCGCCTCATTATCCTTACTGCTGGTAAGGGAGAACCCCAAGAAGACGAAAACAAAGATCAGTACGTTCTCCAGGGCCACACGATACAAAAGGCCGCCGATGAGCCTGTAACTAGAGATCGACTCACACCAGTCCTTTCTAAGGGCCGATTACAGAGCACCACCGGTGGAGATCGAGAACCTACTTTTGAGCCGGACTTCAATTCATTCCCCACCAGCTCTATGGGAGACGTCGTCACCTATGGAAAACGTGGATCGACCCCAACTACGGAAGCTCCCAACAAAAGAGCGAAATCTAAGGCTGGAGATGCCGATACGGACTACAGTACCTCGGATGAGGAAGCAGAGCTTGGACCCACTCAGCAGAATAACAAGCCCACGTCGTTGTTCGAATGATTGCATGTATTGCGTTATAGCAGCGGTGTCTATGGAATCCCTGAGATGCTTACGTGGATGCGGCCTCAACCTGTTTCTTGTTGAAGTAGTTGTGGTTGACCCATCTGTACCCTTGAGCCAATTGGGCGCATTCATTGGCAAAGTGGCAGCCAAACAACAAATAGTTCTTAGGGGAAATGGCCACAGAATACCTCATGAACACCAAGGAGTACATAATCAACGAGCCTGTCATTGGACCAGAAATAAGATCTGGGTCTTTGTTCAAATCCATCATGGCGGCCACGGGAATACCAAAGTTCGACACAGGCCCCCAGAAATGGGTGGTGAAAATGTACCTCAAGTTTTGTTTGTTGAAAATGTTCTTATACGACATGACTGAAGGTATGGGCACTTGCTGTTACTATCGGTACAGAAAACTCCGCTTTGGTGGGCCGGTGCTGTGTACAGGACCGAACAAGTTCCGTATTATCTGTTTCCGCACTGGCTGCAATTACATAATTGTCGTTATTCGTAATGCATGGTCTATAAAAATACTTAGGTTGGTCCTTGGAAACCTGTATTGTAATATCCCGGTGGCATATTCCCCATCTGTGAAGATTGGGCGTAGGCCAATTCGTTGGCTGCATCCTTCTCTTCCTCCTCATTCTGAAGCTGATTAGGATTTCCTCCAGCAGGCGGCCCTTCCATCATTTGATTAAACGGCGGAACTTCCTTGTGAGCTCCGGCGCTGACTTGACCATTCATGACTGGAGTCATCTGGTTGTTGATACTGCTTGGCCGAGGTCCACTATGAGGAGTCAAGTTCAGAGGCCCATTATGACCAGGCATAAGTTGGGCACCCATTTGCAGCTGATGCATGCCCTGATGACTTTGTTGATGCATGCCCTGTTGAGGTATGCTTTGATGATTTTGCATAAGGCTCTGTTGAGAGTGCTTCTGATGCTGATCAAGCTGATTAACTCTAGGAGCCAGTAGTTGCGATGATTCTCTGCTTCGCAATGGCAGCGGCTGCTGGATGTTTTCAAATTGAACATGGGCTGGCACATGTGACTGGACTTGCGGAGGTGCTTGTTGAGGTGCATGGGAGGGTGCTTGAGACATTTGCTGTGGCGGTGGAACCTGCTGAACTGCGGGTGGTACTTGGTTCCAGGCTCCTGGAAACTGATCCTGCCCTTGAAGATTGTATTGATTGAGCACATCCTGGTCCATACCGTTCGGCTGCATGTTCTTGTTGTAGTCCGGATTCTCAAACATCAGCGGTCCCATTTCATCGTCTGATGGACTGCTGAGATAGTACGGAATGTTCTCTGCGTTGAGCCAAAAGGGGTCCTTGAAAGAGAAACCCAAGATTTTGTCCAAATCGTCAGTCTCGAGGTTAAGATTCTCACCGGAGTCTTTCTGGTGATGATGAGCTCTCTTCGTGAGAAGAGTATTGATGTGCTGAAGGTCCTTGTTGATCAAGTACAAGACATTGGTGGACCATAAACGCACATCCTCTCCCAACTGATCGGTGAGGTGCGACGAAAGCTGGAGAAGATCGTTGAGCCTTTGGGCGATATGCCTGAGGAAAGTGTCGGACTCGCCTCGAATGAACTCCTTGGCCTTGTAATTGAGGAGGGTAAAGATGACGATGATTCCCTGGTACATGAACGAGTTGAGGAATGGATAGTCAATTCGGAAAACTTTTCCAAGCTTGGTTTTGCTTAGGAGTTTTCCATCCTCATTAATGAAATGAGGTGAAATTCTCAGAAGGAAGTCTTTTGAGAAGTCAACAGTGTAATCGAGGAATCGCAGAATAGAGTCACACATGGCCTCAATAAGGTACTTGCTATCCTCAGGACCCAAGAACTGGTTGCTGAACGGTTCAAGCAATTTGGCACGGTTGATATGCAAAATTATCAAATCCACGATAGCTGGCTCTCTCTCCACCGCCATTGGCATATGGCATGTTTCATCAACTTTCTCAGACAGACCCAGGTGCTCACTTTGGTACTCCTTGCTCACAAACCATGTGAGCTTCTCACACTCCTCCTTAAATCTGGCGTCTAGACGCATTACATCTGCAATGGTGAAGTTCATCATGAAACTTTCAATGAGCATCATGTTCGACAACCGGAGACACTCACTGAGACCCATCTTCAATTGCACTTGGGTTTTCTCAGAGTCCAAGCGAAGTTTGGCGAGGTTTTGTTGGTTTGAGGTGAACAACACAACGGAGTTCACCTGGATGGAGATTGGATTAGGACGGCCCAAAACAGAGCAGAGCTGACCACACATGTACTTCAAAGCGAACCAGACCTTGAATCTGGGCACATCACTGTCTTCATCGTCGCCATCTGAAACAGAGTCATCTTTCTCCTCCACCTTGACGCCACTGTCAGCAGATTCATCTCTCAAATCGTCATTCTGAGACATTTCAGCGAGTTTCACAGGTGCCTCTTCTAGACTTTCATTCGTAGTTCTCATATTTACCATGACATGGAGACCAATAGCATAGGCCACAGCACAGCAGTGGAACAACATAGACCAGGACTCTTCGTAACGCTGGTCAATGAAGTACCACTCGGTACACAAGATATAGGCTTGCACAGTCATGATGGACTCGTTCAAGAGGTTGTGGCGCAACTTAGTGAAGCCCCGATAAAGCACATTTTTGATTAAGCTCGAGCACCTCTTGTGCAAAGATACTATAGAATCCACGGGATCCTTTGTGAGCCCGCTTTCATTGTAGTTTTTCGGTGTGAGACGCAGAACCAGCAAGATTAACACCATGTGCAAAAGAAGCAAGTCATCGTCATTTTCCCACTCTCGATCGGAGATCTTGTCACACGAGTTGACAAAATCCATCAAGGTGGGCTTGGAAATGAACGACCGGTAGGAGCTATGGTCGAAGAAGTGGCATATGAGGGTCTTGATCACCTGGATGTTGTCGTCACTCTTATCATCCTTGCCTAGCAACCACGGTAAAGGTTTTTTGGAAAAGTGAATATCGTTGTGTCCGTCCAAGTCCATATCATCAGTGTCCAGATTATCCCGTTTCTTGTTAGCATGGCTCTCGTTGTTGAGTGGAGTACTGCTGGAGTCTGATTTCTGGCACAGATCTTCGTCTTGGTTGGTATTTTTCAGTCGGAGCGCTTCGATCATGTAGTTTGACGAGGAGGGTCCATAGTACTTCTCGCCCAACTCGGTAGTTTCTCCGGCTATCTCGATGCCATGTTCATCGTCACGCTCTGCGTTCTGGGACCGATCAAGAGACTGTAGCTTCGACCGCAACTCGTGGTACTTCTGAGTCAACTTGAAGTTCTCGTGAAGAACAGCCAACTTTTCCTTTCTGAGCAACTCCACCTCATCATGCAATCGGCTCACCTTCAGGGGAGAACCATCGTCCAGCTGGGACGAGGATCGTATCGGGCTCATTTCGTGCGTGTGGGCGTGGTGGTCATGTTCGTTTTCGATATCGATGTTTCTGAACTTCCTGGGGAACTCACACACGACGCCCTTCTTCAAGCACTGATTGCACGGTTTCTTCTTATTACACTTGATCTTCTTTCGGCGGCATGGAACGCACGATATGGGGTAATCTGCCATGGCGGGAAAATGATTTGATTTTGTTGGTTTTGTTGAGGCAGGCAGAAAATGGGATTCCGGAAGAGCGCCTTATAAACTTGAAGTAACGGTGGAAAATACGAAGTTTTTTCTTGGTCTATCCGTCTGCCGCAACTTCATGCTGTCTGGCAGGCAACGCACTTCTTTGAAACAGTTTTGCATACTAGCCACTCTGTATGTGGCGTAAACCTTGCCACGACGTGGGTAACGTGTCTCGGCTGTTTGAGAGATACGGCCTGGAAGGGCACGTTTGGGAGCACCCGGAAAAAAATAATACAATTTTTTTTATCGAGTCAAATTCTACATTTCGCCTTCTTCAGCATCCAGATAGTGGGGTATTTGCTTCATTGCTCGGGGCAATGTTAAGCGTCTAACAAAGATACTGCGCACCCATTCTGCCAACATGTCTCAGAAATAGCAACTTAGGCTCGGAAGTCCGGAGTGCATCTTGGACACGATTTTCGCCAGAGTCAAGATCGATTTTTCTCCAAGGGGGGGAGATGACCAAGCAGTGTTCACTTTTCTTTTTTTCCATTTTTCTTTTGACGTTTCGCTTATCAAGTATGCAAAGAGACTGTAGAGAGGGCTGCCCTCTCACCGCCACTTCCCACTACACATTGCGCACAAACGTCACGCACATCGTTAAAGCAGGCCCAATCCTCCATTTCCCCAGGTTGCTAGTCCACGCAGGCTGAGACATCGATCTACAGTATTGCTCAGGGCCCAGCAAATAATTAGGCGCCGGGCGACTCGGCCTCCTTTTGGTTTGAGTCTTCTCTGTGTAGTTACGTAAATTGGGAAAGCTGACCTAGACGTTTTTTTTGACAGGCTGCTCACTGCATAATCCCCATGGGTGCAAAATCGCCGATGGGCTTGACGAACAATGCCACTTTGTGGCTTTAGAACGTGCGATTAAGCAAGTCATATGTCAACGTCGCCATGCAAGGGATCAAGACATTGTCGTTGAGTGTCGCTGAACCTTCTAGGATTGCTGCAACCATGGCGATGATGAAAGTGTTCTCCCAGTTTTGCACTCTTTTGTCCTCCGGCAAAATATAGTAGTCAATCACGACGAAGGATGCAAACGTCACCACCATGAACGTGATGGTTCCCTCGAGAGTTCTCAGTGCGCCCTTCCATTTGATCTTGCCAAATCTCTTACCTACAATCGAGGCCAACGAGTCCCCCAATCCAAGGGTCACCAAGCCAATGTAAGAACGCAAATTCACGTAGTCATCGAGGACATATCCGTAAGCCAACGGACCGGCCACGCCAGCAAGAAGGAAAATGTACGACAAGTTGAGCGGACCCTTGAGATCCTTATCGTCTTGGAAGAATCTCAACTCGGTGAACAAAAACTCACCTAGGAACGTGATTCTAGTGCATCTGATCATTTCAATCACAACAAAAATAACAAGCGATCCCAACAAGGCAATGGCGGTGAGCTCGGGCTGTTGTGTGAAAGCAGGGTAGGCGAGGCAGACCACCAACATGAAATGCCACACCTTTCTACGAAGGTTGAGGTTGATCTTGTTGGTGTAGGCCAAACCAAAAATGACGGGAATTGCGCCCAAGAGGGAACCGGCCCAGAAAATAAGCAAATGCAAACGGGACTCGGATTCCCAGATGTAGTCAAACAACCACAACACAGGGTTCTTCTCGTTGATCTCCTTGGTGAACAAAAAGTCCATAGTATAATAAAACACCGCTGCGAAAACCACTGCAATGAGTATGGCCAAACCCTTTCTCAAGGCATTTTGTGCCATTCTCAAGTACACCCAGTAAAGCTGATACGAGACAAATGTTGCAGCCATGAGAGCAATGACAAGCTCACGGAAAAGCGCCAATGGCAATGGCAGCTTCTCGGTGTCAAAGTTGTACATCAAGTTGACAAGAAAGAGACATATCATGTGGATCTCAGAAGGCAACATCGTGGTCAATTTAATGCTAGTCTCGTCCTCCTGGCTCAACTCGTTCCAAGAATCCAAAACGTACTCCAACGAAAAATACGACACCACTACGCGGAGAAAGAAAAACATCTCCACAGTATTAGAGTCGTTGTAAATGTAGTAGAACACAAATGCCGAGAGCACTTTAGCCACAATCATAAGGTTCTTAATGGCAAAGTTGTTCAAAGCCAAATTGACCTGGAAAAAAGGACTGCTGGTGTCCCCCAAAAGCACAAACAGCAAAATAGGAATGACTAACGCATACAAGGTGTTGAAGTCAGGCAACACAGGAGCCTTGAACCGGTCGGGGTCCTCGTTATGTTTCTTCAGCATCGACCGATGATTGAGCCACATGGCCAACACAGCACCTAATAAATTGAATCCAACTGCCGATAGCGTCTTGTGGTCGTCGATCTTGTTCAAGTACACATAGGTGATCTGGCCAATATAGAGACATGTCATGAACTGGGCGCCCTTGCAGAAGTCCAAGTAAAGGTTGAGGAAGTCCTGGAATTCGTAGATCACGTTCCAGGGGAAATTATACTGGGACGGGTCGTCATGTTCCATCATTCTTGGATGTTCAGCTTCTTCCTTGGATGGAGCAGGTGTTTCGGGAACAGCATCGTAATTCTGAAAAACAGAAGCCGTGGTTTTGGCAGAAGCCAGCTTCTCCTTAGGGGCCTCCTTCCGCCTGGCCATGTTGTAGTGATGTATGCAAAAAAGTCAACGTCGAGAGAAATATCTCTGTGCACTTGGCGATGAAGCAAAAATAATGACTCCGGCGTGATTCGAACACGCGCATCTTACGATAACAGAACTTGAGTCTGCCGCCTTAGACCGCTCGGCCACAGAGCCATTTCTGTAAAGGAACAAGGCTGCGAAGCATGGGTGCAGTAGAGAAACTTTCTTGTACTGTATATAAATAGCCGCGCTTCATGGTTGCAAAGTGCGTTAGATCTCATGAGGCTCTAAGATCGTGATTCAATGGCTCCTGCTAGAGTCAAAAGGGGACTTTCACGTAAAGGCTGTCTAAGCTGCAAAAAGCTTAAGATCAAGTGCAACGAGGCGGTTCCGCAGTGTGAATACTGCGTCCACACAGGCCGTCGATGTGTGTATCCAGACACTTTCCAAATATCCAAGGGTCCATCTTCTGGAGAGGAAAGCAATTCTCCGTCGCTGGCAATTTCTTCGGCGGAATCTTCTCCTCCAAGAGCTGACCCGTACTCTGTGTCCAGAAGCTTGACGTTTCAAATTCTCCTTGGATCGGCTGCAAATCAACTAAGGCTTCTGCGCTTTGAACTACGCATGCTACGCATATTCAACGACGTCTGTCTCGGGTACATTACTTACAATGTTAACAAAAACCACGTTTATGTCTGGAATAACGTCGTCCCTCTGTATTTCCACACCTGTCGCCTGATACGCCTGGCTATGTTAGCCACAGGTTGTCTAAGTCTTATGCCTATGTTGGGAATGCAGCGGTTTATTGAGCCTGACATGACTGGCGAAGAGCTTCTGGTCAAGCTAGAGTCGGTGTGTGACCAATTCGATATTCAGCTGATGTTCGTGGATGATACCATTTTTGAGGGTGGTCAGCAAATCAACTTGTTCAGACGGTCATCCGAACTACTATCTGAGTCCATGAGCGACATTCAGGACTCGTTGTCCAAACTACAGGACCCTGACCTTCTTGAGAGCGAGAGACTTCACCATTTGGTTGGTGCCTCTATTGGAAATTCCCTATTGTACAGTTTTTTGGGTCTCCACCCTTGGAAATTGGTGCCACTAGTGAGTTTCCCAGAGAATGGGGCTCGTCAAACGGATTTGCTAGATGTCGCCTTGGGGATCAAAATGATTGTATTCGACCATCTAGATACTCTACGAGCCTCTGAATTGGGCGAACTATTCCATAATGATGAGCTTTTGCTCACTCCCAGATTCAAGATCAAGATCGTTGACGAGCTACGATCGCAACTTGACGAGTATCTCGAGCCGTACAGCTTTTTTGATATCAACACGGAAAGAAGTGAAATGATAAATGCTTATAGAAACAGCCTCCGCATGTTGGAGAAGGTGTGCACGATTTCGGTGAAGTTTAATTACCCAGTTATGCTTTTCAGGTGGCTTCTTTACGAAAGCCAGAACTTGGCCAAGTACATCCGTTCACAAGAGCCGTACGCCCTCCGGCTTCTATATGTGTACCTGTGTCTTTGTGTGTACTACAAATTTTGGCTTTTTGAGTGCAACATTTGGAAGGACTTTGCTGTGTATTACAGGACGAACTTTGGTCCGCTCTGTGATTTTGACGAGCGACTATACCACTACGTTGTTTCGAAAAGAAAGTTCTCCGTCGATGATGATTACAGAAGTATCAAAGACTTTGATGTCTGGGGACCTGACTTTGACTGAGAAGCTTCAGCCGCTCAGGCTTTCAACAGCTTGGTAAAGTCCATTTGATCCTTGAGACCATGCTAATTCCGAGCTGCTGATGACTCCAAACACTGGAAGAAAGTTTTTTAATCAATTTATGGATATTCCATGCCTAGGGTTGACAAGAACTCTGCACCCCCGTTATTTCGCAGCCACAACCTGTCGGGTTGAATCCATTCAACCTCATCGAGCCAAAATTGATACTCAAAAACTTCTAGAATGAATTTTCGAATTTCCTCGGAAAGCAACGGAAGATATTCTCTCGTCGCATAACCGCAATTGAGATTCGCCTCCCGAAAGCGTCAAGAAGCCTTACTGGCTACCGCAGGAAGATTGTTCCGAAACGATTTCGCAACCCATTGTGCCTCGGAGAACAATGGCCCTATCTTTAAGATACACATCAAAAAACATGGCATACTGTACCCATGATTAGTAAGCCGAGCCACGTTCAAAGATGCCACAGGGAAGCAAACATGGATGTTGCGCATCCACCCCGGATGTATAAAAGGGACCCAATTGCATCCTTTTACAACCAACTGAAAATCTAAAAATGGTCAAAGCTTTAATTGCCCTTACCTCCTATAACGGCCCATTCTATCCTGACGGTTCTAAGACCGGTGTTTTTTTCGTCGAGGCTTTGCATCCATGGGAGTACCTCCACAAGAACGGAGTGGACATCACGTTTATCTCTGAAGATGGCACTTTTGGCTGGGATGAACACTCAATCTCCGAATCTTTTTTGAAAGGCGAAGAGAGAAAGGTATATGAAGACGCCAATTCTGCTTTCAACAAGGCTATTCAGACGGTTAAGAAGCCCTCAGAAGTCAATGCTGCTGACTACGATCTTTTCTTTGCTGCTGGTGGCCATGGTGCTGCTTTTGACTTCCCTAAAGCCGAAGGCTTGCATTTGGTGGCCGCTGCCATCTATGCTAGAGGTAAGGTCGTATCTGCCGTGTGCCATGGTCCATTGATCTATGACAACTGGACTGACGCAAATGGCAACCTTATCGTGAAGGGAAAGAAAATCACCGGCTTTACTGACGAAGGTGAAAAGCAGCTTGGTGCCAATGAGTTGTTGACAAAATATGGTTTGCTTAGCCCCAAGCAGTTCGCTGATAAGGCTGGCGCTGTCTACATCGAACCTCCTGCTCCATGGGACTCTTTTGTGGTTGTTGATGGAAACTTAGTTAGTGGTGTTAACCCAGCCTCTGCTACAGAGACCGCCGAGAAAGCCCTTGCACTTGTTAAGTGAGTGCCCGCCAATTGACGATTGCACTTATATATGAGTTTATGCTTGATGACTAGTCTAGAATAACTACCTTTTTCTTCTTCTTTTTCGTTTTTGGTTTCAGACTGACCTCGACTGCCTGAGTATTGGTGCTAACTTCACCTTCGATGGTCGGAGTGGCATCTTTTGATTCCGGTTTGTCCTTCGGCTGCTCTTCACCTTGCGACTGTTTCTCACCTTCAGGCTGCCTTTGAGCTTCGGGATCCTCTGTCTTGGATTTGTCCTTGATAGCGCTTTCTGCCTTGGCCTCCTTCTTGGCCCTTTTCTTCTCAATTGCCCGTTTCTTCTTTCTGGCTTCCTTGGCCTCTCTCTTCCTCTCCTTCTCTGCGAGCTGTTCTCTCAAGGCGTCCAAGTCCACATCATACTCATCAGCCTTGGGATCAACGAACTCGGTGGGCGAGGAGTTGATGTCGAAGTTGTCAAGGTTCGAAGAGCTGATCAAAATTTTGTTCAGCTTCTTTTTCTTAGCCTCAATTGGAGCCTCATCTGGTACCTGACTTTCAGCGTCTCCTCCTAGGCTCTCCTCGCTAAGAACGGTCACCTTGTGCTTCTTAATCTTCTTGGACCTTTTGGCATCCTTTGCCTCCTTCCTTGCGAGCTCTTCAAGAGAAACGAATGAATTCTTCTCACTGGGTGTTTCGGATCCTCCATTGTCAGTTGGAGCTTGCAAAAGCTGAGGCTTCTGCTTTGACCGGCTTTTCTTGTCGCTGGGCGTGATGTAGAATGGATCGTCCTTCATTCTCTCTAAACGCTCACGCACTGCCTCTTCGTCAACCTTTGTATTTTCCTCCTTCACAGGAACCGTTTCTTCCTCTGACTCCTCGTCGCTAGGGAATATGTCTAGGGTCTCCTCCTCAATAAGGCAGTAGTGAGGGGGGATGTTGATAGGCATGTCCAAATCAAGGTCATCTGGCAAAGGCACCATCTTCTGGGCCGAGGCAGCCACAGGGTTAAGAGTGTATGTTTTGAAGAACGATGGCAATATCGATGTGAGTAGATGGGGCACTTCATGTTCGCCTGCCATAACGTCCTCGTGTGTTTGATCTGAAATACCATTGAGCTTATCGCTTTCCTCATTTGAAGAGTCTTCCAGCTCTTCGCCCTCTTCAGAAAAGGATGCAGAATCTGAATCTGAAGAACCCTCCTCCTCCTCCTCCTTCTCCGATTGATCGCTTTCTTGATCATTAACAAGCTGGGCCTTCTGCTCCTTGTAATACTCGATTTCTTCAGACTCGAGCTTCTTGACCAAAGGCGTGTCTGCTCCGCCCATGGCATCCATGCTTATGCGTAAGAATTCCAACCAAGATAAAGCCCGCTCTTGAACCTCGTAGTCGCCATTCTGCTCCCAATTCTCAAGGAACCTGATGCTTTTGAACAAAAAGTATGACAATTGGCCAAATTGACGCAGTGGCAATCTGTTCTGATTAGCGTAATTGGCAACGTATTCTGTAACCAAGTCGCTATATAGCTTCACCAATGCAGGTATCAAGGTGCTTTGAACCTCAGGGTTGGGTAGCTTGATCAAGAGCTCGGAAATAGGAAACTGAGAAGCACCCAGAAGCTTCTTATCCACGTGGTTGTTCACTATGGTATTGAGCATTTGTACCTTGTATCCAAGAGCGAAATTTTGAATTTCCTCGTCTTCTTCGTCAGAGTCATCATCTGAGACCCCAAGCTCACTAACATACTCACCCATAAGCCAATAAATATCCCTCATAAGTAAGGGGCTGAACTGCAAGACCCTCTTATCCTTCACAAACTCAAACACGACATTTCTCATCAAGTATGGTCGAAGCGAAGGTACCTTTGTAGCAACAGTCTTGAATTCAGTACCAAGTTTGCGTGCAATGATATCCGAAGTTCTCTTGGAAAGAGCAGGAGCAGAGTTTGGTGTGCCATCCTTGTCCACTGGCAAAAGCGTCATGTTCACCACATCTTTGAGCACAGTGACGTACCAATTAAAGTTCGGAATATTTGCGTAATTATCCTTGGAGCCAATTTCCAAAATCTTGGAGGCAATTTCAAGCTTCAAACTCTCAGGAACATGCACACTGGATTCATCAGGCACAAGCTGGAGGAGCAAAACTCGAATAAGCTCCAGGATGTTGTCCTCGTTGACGAGGAATTGACAAACCTCGAGCGCCTTTTTCATAACAATAGTATCTTTGACTTCCAAGCTGGACATGACGTAGTTAGAAACTCCGCTAACCTTGTGCATGAATTCAGGATATATCTTCAAGATGCTGATCAAGGCAATGAGACCAACGAAACGCAAATTGGCATCACCTTTCACGAAGAAAGAAACAAGGTGCGTGATACACTCTTTAGCGACTTCTTTGTCTCTGGAAGAGTCTGGGGATAGCATGCCTCCGTTCACGATGCAACTAATGCTTTCATACACCAAAGACGTGGCATCTGTCTTGGACATGAGATTGATGATGGAGGGAAGAATTCTCTTTTTCATTCTGGGCTCGACCTTCAGCAAGCTCAGGAATAGCTTGAGGATACGAATAATGAGCCAGTTGTTTTGGGTCTCCTCTAGAATAGAGAAGAACTTCGGTAAGTATGCAACGAAAATGTTTGGGTTCTTTTTGGATATCTCACAGATCACAGTGATGGTGGCGCTGACAACTGCGATATCGTCGTCGTCTAGCTTCTCTATAACTCGGGGTAAACTGGACCGTAGACTCTCGGGGTACTGCAAAAAGATCTTGAAAAGCGCCAACACGGCCTTTTTACGAATGTAAGGTTTTGAGTGTGTGAGTTTCACCAACACATCGTCCACAATGTCCTGGGCCAAGTTTGATGTGACTATGGTGGCTATTCCACTTAAAGCGAGACCAATCTCGATGTGATTGTGAGAGTTCAAGTCCTTCTTGAACTGATTTGTGGCTAGTATAAGCAAATCCTTCTCGTTCTTGAATGATTGCATTGCCGCAAGATACCCAATTCGCTTCTGCTGGAATCGGGACGAAGACATGATCTCCAAGATCTGGAAGTTGCACCAACTCATGTCAAAGCCGTACATTTCCAAGTATGCCAATTTCAACACGGCGGTAGCCTTAACCTCTAGGTCGGTCGTAGACAATTCATTTTTGCACTCCTCGATTGCCGTGTCTAGAAAATCACGAAGACTCTCGGGAGACTCTTTGAAGTGGGATCTTATGCCCTTGATAAGATCGCTCAAAGATTTTTCAAAACTGATTCCAAACGGCTTGAGCCGTGTTAGCATTTGGGAGCTTTGCATCTGGAACGAAGACATTCGGCTTTGATTGCTTTGGCTGTCTTGTCCGTGTCGTTGTATGTGAGAATACCGTGAGGTTGTTCACCATCAAATCTCCTGCACCAAAGAGCCGAACACTACTTCTACCAAAGAAAGCTTAATCAGCTACCACAATATAATGCCTTCGGCCAATTCCGATTCCGATATGCTGATTGAGTCTGGACCTGGGTTGCCGGAAGTGCCCACGCCAAACCCAGATGCGAGTGATACTTATGAAGATTCAGAAGACGAGTTTATCACAAGCGACGAAGAGCTCTTGAGCGGAATGATCTCCAACGACGAGCTGCGACAGCACTACGGTCAGGCCACGTCATTGGCTGATCACACAGAGTACTTCACCAAGTCCATTGCCAACGCCATGGACTCATTGCTGCTAGATAAGTCCCTCGTTGCGCAGGCGCAGTTGAGTGGTCAGATCAACAATAAGAATCAGCAGCTTGTAGAGATGAATGAGAAGCTCAGCTCACGACTCGAAACATTGAAACAGCAATACGAAAGGCACATTTCGCTGAACCGCTTGAGTGCCCTTGAAAAGGACCTCGACAATATATCGTCTCGCATAGAGGTATTGAAGAATGGTGCGAAGAAGCTGGTTTTGTTTGGCTCCGGAAAGCTCGGAGTTGCCAATAAGTATCCAATTGAGTATAATCGGGCAAAAGATAAGGTCTTGGACCGTGTTTCTGACGCCTGAACGACGGCTGATCAGTGCATGTTGGCGTAAATAATTCCCAATCCGTCCATCCACCTGCCGGTGTATCCATACATACCCACAATCTGGTACTCGGGACCAGGTGTAGAAAGTGAAGACAAATGGCCTCCGCCAGCGTTGCCTAGCATGGGGGAGGCACGGCCTTGGTTGGTATGGATTCTCATTGCGTCCAACCATTGGCCATTTCTAAAGGTGAACTTCTCAACCGTTTCGCCAGGCTGGAGATCAAAGTCTGTGTAGTGAGGTTTTTTGTTACCTAGGGTGACTTCTCCGCCCCCTGCTGCAGGCTTTCTCTGATCCAGGATATTAAGCCTGTTCATGAAACGATTGAGGCCGCCGTTTCTAGCAGGAACTGGGGGTTTCTCTTCCTGGTCAGAACTGCCCTTGTAGAAGATAGTGAACCCGTCCAAAGCACCACCGTGGTAGACTCTAACTTTGTAAATGCTTTTGGCGTCGAATCCAATATACTTCATCTCACCCTTTTCAGATCCAAGCAACGCACTCTTGATGCCGATAATTGTGCCTCGGCCAAGGCCAAAGTCGCTTTTGATGGTGTTGGCCAGATGCGAGTGTTTCTTGAAGTCAGGAATCCACAAATCACCAGCTACAGACAAAACCCTCACGGAGAAGTTGGGACTAGCATCAGGCTTCTGCAGCCTAATGTCCCTGAGACATTGGTTGTAGTCGAGAGTAATTTCGTGCAGAAGACCGGGGCCTCCGTAGGACTTGGGGTAGAATGTGGTGTGGTGACGAGCCAAATCCTGATCCACAAGCTCAATCATGAAGATGCCCACTTCCGACTTGATGTTGACTTTGCCCTCACCAACAGGGTACAGCAAAGGCACTTCACCATTCAGATACAGGTTATCGGGCCTCATAGTCGTGGAGAAGCTCTTGGGAAACGAAGAATCGTTCTGGTCCACGGGAATGGAAAAAGAGTCATGGTAGAAATAACGAACGAGATCACGAATATTCCAATGACACTCTCTGGGCCACAGGCCATCTGGGTTGATAATTCTGCCGTTGGATCCATCACGAAGGCATCTTACCTCCCTCGTAGCAAAACAGCGGTTCCACCAGATATAGTCACGAAGCATCACACCGTCTGTTTGATGAGGCAGGCCAAACAGGTGCCCTATTTCGTGCATGAAAGCACCCAAGCAGATATTGTGGCATTCCCATGTGGTTCCACATTGATTGGCATCGTTGGCCACTTCATTGATAGAGAGCTTTGTGCCATCTGTGAGGGTGGTTGCAATTTGAGGGAAAGTGTAAGGGTAGGCGTGGACGCCGTGAGAGCCAAATATGGCAAGTTTTACTTCCCCGGTTCCACCACCCAAAGCAGCATGAGTGGTGATGAATTTTTTGTTCCATGTTGAGTCCAAATAAATGGCGGCACACTGGATTGCAGTGTTATTTTTCTTGTAAGGCCCAATTAGTTCTGGAGTGTTATTGATCAAGTCAATAGCATGGCTGAACAACCAGCCCTTATCTTTAGCATCTGGGTACTGTTGACAGATGTTGGGGTCTCTTAGTTCAGCAACCGTCTTTGGTGAGCGTAAAACGTGCACTTTCACCTCCTGATGAGGTGTGGGTGACTCTACATTGTAGCCAAAGATTCCCTGGTGCAGTTTAGTCTCTTCCACGAACTGGAACGACCGGTTACTCAAACCAAGGCGGTGAAACTCGTCTTGTGTAAACGCCTGCATCATTCTGGCCGCTACTTTGATTCTTTGGATTGCCGTGTCCAAATTGGCATGCTGGCCTTGGTTGATCTTATACTTTGGCATGTCGTACGTTCCGTTGGAGTCTCTACCCAAGATAACGCACAAGTGAACAGGCTTGTTTTGTGGCAATGGGTTGAAGTAGAGCGTCAATTTGCTCAGGTCGACGACATTCTGGTGGTTGACAGGGAATCCGTTGGAGTCCAAATGAGCCCTGTCGAGAATATGAATCTCCAAGTTGTTTGCTTCACCAGGCGAAACATGAACGAATGCTTTGAATTGGCCATTATTGACTTCCTGAAACTGAGGCGGGAAGACCTTGTTGTTGTTATTCACGACTTGAACAAGGCCACTCTGTACGTTAGCTGATGTTCTTCCAGAAACGATGACAGCTGGCAGAGAGACAATTTCTCCGTTGTTGTAGTTGAACGAGATGGTCATTTTGAACGGCCCAGGATGAGCAAACAATTGTCTCTTTGTGTTCTTCCTGAAATCTATTCTCGGACCTTGCTTCCGATCTTAGAATGAGTGAGTATCGGAATACTGATAATGTGCGGCTTCGCGGATGTGGAGTAAACAAACCAGACAAAGTGCATCTTTAGATTTGCATTGATGAAACACCGTACAAGGGCGGCGTCTGAAAAGGGCCCAGGCCACTCTTCAAATGATGCTATTGATCTTTCTGATACTGGCGATAAAAGACAACTGAGTTCTCCCGAGGTGGAACGTTTTGTTGAATCTATGCTTAGGATGGAGAAGTCCAAGGGAGCTGAAAGGAACAAGAGCCTGGCAAAGAGGAGCTCGAGGAGAATCAAGTCTGAGCGTCTGCTTAAACGGCGGAGAGACTCCAAAATCGAGAAACCGACTTTGACTGATGTGGATGGGCCTCCTCAAAGCACCGAAGATATTGAGGAAATTGAAGATGGTACAGAAACAGAGAACGTGCTCGATGAGGATCATGAACGTGTAATTGAGACTGAAGATGCTGCAGCATTGTCTTCCGAGGCTGCTGCAGATTCGTCGTCTGACGAAGAAATCACTATCGTTGGAGAGAAGGAACTGCTGCCTAGACAATTACGCAGACGCAGGTCTGTGACGCTGAAGGTGCCCAAGACGGACAAAAAGGTGAAGATTGCTGAAAATACCGAGGTCGCTGGGGTCAAGGAGGAAGAGCTTTTTGTGGACAACACCTCAGATGTGGAGGTTTCTGGGGTCAAGGAGGAGGAGGGAGATGAGGCAGAAGATCACCTGGCCAGTGAGAATGACGACGAAGATGCGTCCCAATCAGAATCAGATCAAGACTCTAGCTTTGATGTAAAGGCTAGAGTCAATGGATCGAGAAAGCGTGCACTCAGAGGGCTGGCACGGAACAATGTCAAGAGAGAAGTGAATCCAGACGCGCCAATTGACATTGACGAAGATTCATCGTCAAGCGAAGATGATATTATGGAGGACCCTGCGGTCATTGAGATTGGCAGTGATAGCGAGAACGAGGAAATGGAAGAACCTCGCAATATTCCACACACAACATCCGATGGCCCTCGCTCCCAGATCAAGCTCTTTTCCAACTTTAGCCACGAGCTTTCTTCTACGACCCGAGACCCTGACATCAATATCGACACTGTGAGCATACACGATATCTTGGGTGCAGAGGATTTGGTCGAGACCGTTCAATTCAACTTCAATGTTGATATTGACTATTTCTTGACGCTCCTCCACCCCGATTTCCTCCAAAAGCGTAACAAAATCACGTTCATTACTGGCACGCCGTTTCTCTCTTCTCACCCGAAAAAGAAAGAACTCAAGGAGAAGTGCAACATCCAGGAGATCATTGCAAATCTTCCCAATAAGTTTGCGTCGCATCACACAAAGATGATGGTCAATTTTTTTGCTGCTGGCGCCGTGGAAATTGTTATCTCGACGGCTAATATTACTCAACTAGACTTCAATGGTTTGACACAAGCGTTTTGGAGATCGGGAAAGCTTTATCCAGGCAAGACAAACGGTTTGTCAGGCAAACGCTTTAGGCTAGATCTCATGCGCTACCTTGCCAAATATAAGCAAGAATTCACCAACAAATTGCTTAGCAAGCTTGATCATCTTGACTACAGTGAAATCACTGTTGAGCTTGTGGCGTCTGCTCCTGGTACTTACAATATTGCCGATATACCCAAAGGTGATATCTATGGATTCGGAAAACTTAGGCAGGTGCTCGAACGAAACAATCTTCTTCTTGATTCCGAGGAGGGAACACATAACATTCTAGCGCAGGTCACGTCCTTGGGATACCCGTTCAAAAGTGCAAAAGGCGAAACTGCTTCGGTATTCAGTCACATACTTTGCCCCCTATTTTTTAAAGAATGGGAGGGAAGTATTTCTCCAGGTGCAGCCGCCTTTGAAGAACACCAAGCGGACTTTGATTATCAACCTCATATTGTTTTTCCAACCGTTGACGATATCAGGCACAGCAACTTCGGTTACATGAGTGGCTCTGCAATTCACTTCAAGTACCAAGATTCTGCAACACACAGCGCCCAGTATGAGCAGAACATCAAGCCGTATTTGCGGAAGTGGAATCACAGTGAGCGTAAGACCGGCCGTGAGTTGATTCCACCACACGTGAAGTATTACGCCGTTGATAACGCCAACGAGTGGAAGTCGTTGAAGTGGGTACTCGTTGGAAGTCACAACCTTTCCAAGCAAGCATGGGGTGCCCCCAAGAATCGTTCTGGAGGAGATGTTTATGAGGTTTCGAGTTACGAAGTCAGTGTCTTGATACCGGAGAGGGAGAAGCCACTTGTGGCGTCTTACAAGAGAGACACGGACAAAAACTCTAATCGAGAGCCTGTGCGTTTTCCATTTTCGTTACCACCGACGCCTTATGGCAGTCACGATAAACCCTGGAGTCCCAGCGCTGACTGTGGTAGCAAGAAAGACCGCTGGGGCAACCTCCATCACGGAGGGTTCTCGTTGTAATATTATGTAATTTGTATGACTAGAAAGTTAATTGAGCCAAGGGACGGACCTGACACGTGAATAGCAATTCTTCTTAGGGTAGACCTTCTTTAGAGCTTACTTAGCTGATTACAAATTGAGTAGACCTTCAACAACCGCAACAGTCATAGATACAACTATCATCATTTGTAGATGATTCGTTTCTTCTGTTAACTCAATGATAGAAAAAAAGGTAGATGAGATGTTTTAGTCATTTCATGCTATTACCCCAGAAGGCAATGGGCGATTTCAACCAGAATAGAGCTTAAGCTCTTTATCCGTAGCCAATGTTTGGACTGGATTTGCTCAACTTGCCATTCTTTTCTTTCTCACTTATTTGAGTCCCGCGGGAATGTTGAAAAATATTTATTTTATCTAAATTATGTATAAGTTTTTACAGTTATCCATCAAAGCACCAGTTTCGCAGCCATTTGGATACTACCACACAAAGTCAGGTTTATAACAAGTGTAACATTGCCTCAAAATTTAACCATCAATAATTATTCTTCTTCTCATTTTCTCGTGTTGGTCAGGATAGATCTGCTTTATCCAAATGTGTCACGAGTTTGCTGGCTTCTGTACCGCTCTCCATTCCCGAAGTATCTCATCTATCTAGACGCGCGGATCAACAGACGTGTATTCGCATCAACAAACACTACCACCATAAAACAACACAGTCACTGCCATGCACATCAAAAAGGTCACAGTGCAGGGCTTCAAAACGTTCAAGGCCACCACGATAGTGGACGACTTGCTTCCCAAATTTAATGTTGTTGTGGGTAGAAACGGATCAGGCAAGTCCAACTTCTTCGCTGCCATCAGATTCGTTCTCCTGGACGCCTACACTCATATGACACGAGAGGAGCGTCAGGGACTCATCCACGAGAGCTCAGGAACCGTCATGCTGGCTTTTGTGGAGATCGTATTTGATAACTCCGACAAAAGGTTTCCTCTTCCTCATGAGGAAGTGGCTATTCGCAGAACTATAGGATTGAAGAAGGACGACTACTCGCTAGACGGGAAGCTTGTGACGCGTTCGGATGTCATGAATTTGCTCGAGAGCGCTGGCTTCTCAAGGCTGAATCCTTACTATATTGTACCCCAGGGCAAAATCACCTCAATCACTAATTCGAGGGATTCAGAGAGATTGAACTTGTTGAAAGACGTCAGTGGCGCCAAGGTATTTGAAAGCAAACTCAAGGAGTCTTGTAGAGAAATGGCCAATTCTGATTTGAAAATGCAGCGCATCAACGAGGCCATGGAGAGACTCGAAGACAAGTTGGCAGACTTGGCGATCGAGCTGAACGACTTGAAGGAATTCCAGTCGCTAGAAAGCCACAGGAAGGTTTTGGAATTTTATTTGTTCGACCGTGAACTCACAAACCTCAACACTCAGAAGGAGACCCTAGATGAGTCCTATAATGTTTTGTTGGCACAAACCAGGAAAGACTTAGAGGATATCGAAACTCGCGAAAAGCTTTGCGAGGATCTCCAGACCAAAATCAAAAGCGTCCAGCATGCAATCACATTGGCTAGTCTTGAGAAGCAACAGGCTGAGTCTGACTACCACCGCCTTCTTCAGGACATTAGCATGAAGGAGGCGAACGAGAAGGAGCTTGAGCTGAGTCTCGGAAATGCACAAAATGAAGCCCAAGAACATGCTCAGAAGCGTGAAAAGTACACAGCTTTACTTCAGGCCCAAGAAGTAAAGATCAACTCTGAACTCAAACCTCAATTGAACAAGCTTGTGGAAGAGGAGATACGTCTCAAAGAGAAGATCAACAAACTCGGTGCCCAGCAATCCGCACTCTATTCTAAACAAAACAGATTCAAGAGCTTTCCCAACAAAGCAAGTCGAGACAAATGGCTCAAAGAAGAATTGAACGGATTGAGAGAGCAACTTCATGCAAAGCGTTTGCAACACGAAGAGGCCAAACAAGGACAACAGGACCTTGAAAAAGAATTGGAGACAGTTGAACAACTTGCTAGAGACAGCAGACAATCTTCAGATGAGAGTGCCTCTCAAATGGCCAACAAGGCTGTAGACACAGAGGTGAGCAAGAGTAAAGGCCATCTTTCCGATCTTACAGAGAAACGGAAGGCGCTCTGGAGAGAAGAAATCAAACTCCGATCACTTTATGATGCGACTGAATTGGAGCTTTCTGATGCTAATCACAAGGTGAGCCTGACAATGGCTCGCGCCCAAGCGGAAGGCTTGAGAGAGGTGCAAAATATAACAGAGCATCTCAATTTGCAGGGCTCAGTATATGGTCCTCTTTCAGATCTTTTTGTGGTTTCTGACAAGTATAGGACCGCTGTCGAAGTGATTGCAGGTTCGTCGTTGTTCCATGTTGTGGTGGATAATGACGAGACTGCTCTGATTCTCATGAAGGAATTACAAAGATTGAAAAAGGGCCGAGTTACATTCATGCCCCTCAACAGAATCTATACTCCTCCCATTTCATTCCCCGATCAGGAGGAGCAAGATTATATTCCACTCATAAAGAAGATCAGACACGACGAGGATCTTGTCGGAAAAGCTATTGAGCATGTCTTCGGCAGAGCCATAGTCTGCAAAGACCTCCACCGTGGAGCAGAGCTTGCACGTTTGCATAAACTCACTGCCATCACACTGGATGGTGATCGTGCTAGCAATCAGGGTGTGATGACCGGTGGTTTCAGAGAGTATAAGAATTCAAGACTCGATGCTCTTCGAAACCAAAAGAAGAAGAGCAACGAGCTCAAGAGATTGCTGGAAAATATCAAGAGCTGTACAAGAAAATTGCAGGAGGTTGACAAGGAGATTTCGGATTGCAACGCCAGACTCGATGGCCAAGTGAATGAGTTGAACTCGTTGAAATTAGAAAGAGAAAGGAGGAAAGCAGAGTTGAGCCAGCATCTCAACAACAAGTTTTCGCTCGAGAAAAAAATCTTGGCCGCCAACAGAGAGGCTGCTAACATTGCCAACACATTGAGGTCGATCGACGCTAAAGTTGTACAATATGAGGATGAGCTCAAGTCGGCGTTCACAGATCAATTGAGTAATGCTGAGGTTAAGAAGCTCGAAAAGATCAATAGTGAACTTGAGCTCCATGAGGGCCAACTTGACACTGTCGTCACTGATATCTCGTCAAAAGAGACCGAAATCGCAAAACTCGAGGCCGAGTGTGCCAATTGGAGCTCCCATATCTCTGTTGAATTCAACGAGTTTAGTGAACGGGAAAAGAGCATTGAGCTTTCCACTTTGCAGAAGGAGCTTGGGTCCTTGCGCTCAAGAGTATCAGCTGCCAAGCGTAATTGTGATAAGATTACCAAAGACTGGGAGAAGCATAATACGAGGATTGCAGAACATCAAAAGAAACTCGACGAGGCTAACCAGGAGCAGGCATCCCTTGTGAAGCGTCTTGAGTCATTAAGCAAAAAGACTGAGGGGATCCGTTCAAAGAAGTCGATACTCGATTCCAGAAGGAAAGAGCTTCAGTTGAAGGTCGGCAACCTTGGTGTCTTACCGGAAGAAGCTTTTGAGGACGCCAAATTCGAGGAACGCGGACTGGATGATCTTCTTGCTGAACTCAACACGGTTAATGGTGAACTCAAGAAGTACTCTCACATCAACAAGAAAGCTTTGGAGCAGTTTAACACGTTCAGAAAAGAGCAGGAAGACCTTGTCGCACGGAAAGATGAGATGTTGAAATCGAAGGAGTCTATCGAGAAGCTCATTGAGTCTTTGAGTCAACAGAAGCACCAAGCCATAATCAACTGTTTCAACCAGGTATCGAAGAGCTTCAGTGAAATATTCGAAAAGCTTGTGCCCAACGGTACCGGTAACTTGGTCATCCAGAAGAATCAAGGTGTTACCGACGACCAATCCCCAGAGCTCTACAGTGGGGTATCACTTACTGTTTCCTTCAACTCTAAAAGCGACGAGCAGCAGCACATTGAGCAGTTGTCGGGCGGCCAGAAGTCTGTCTGTGCCATTGCGCTTATCCTAGCCATCCAGAGATGCGACCCTGCTCCTTTCTACTTGTTTGACGAGATCGACGCTAACCTCGACACCCAGTATAGAACAGCCGTTGCCAACATGATTAAGACGTTGGCGCAAGATGCGCAATTCATTTGCACGACGTTCAGGCCCGAGATGCTCCAGGTGGCAGACAACTTCTATGGAGTCTCTTTTGCCGATAAGGTGAGTGGGATTTCAGGCATTGAGAGGGCCGAAGCTCTTCTGTTTGTGGAAGGCCAGCGGTAGTCAGAAATACAAGGCATAACAGTTTTTTTTTCGATTCTTCAGAATCAGGGTTTTTTCCTATCTGGGTCGTGCCTTACATCGAGACCCGCTCTGATTGGAAACCAATATGTAGAACATCAACCCACAATCTGTGAGGGCCCTCACAAAACACACCCACGTTCTTCTTCCCCAAATGCCTGATAAGATTCTTCTGCCTGAGCAGATCCAGAATCTCATCGCCCAAGGCAAAGCCATAGTCATTTACAAAGACTATGTGCTAAATCTCTCTCCTTGGCTTCGCTACCATCCAGGAGGTGATAAGGCTGTTTTCCACATGGTAGGCAGAGACGCCACGGACGAGATGTTGGCTTACCATGGGCCCGAAGCTATAGCTGTTTTTCATAAGTGGAAAGTGGGTAGAATCAATTATCAATGGAAAAATATCCTTCCACCGATCCAAGGCGCAGTTTACAGAGAAGGAGGAAAACCTCACCGCGACAAGTTAGGAGACCGTCTAGATGCCTCTGGAAGAGAGTCTTCGTCTAGCGCGGAGGTGTCCAGTGCTAGCTCTTCAGATTTAGATACAGAGGAGGCGCCGATCTCTGAAAAGTACTATAAAAGCGGCTATCCACCACAAAAGGTGTCCCCTGTTGTTCCCCAGACAGTAGAGGTGGTTTCACAGAACAACATCGACATGGTGTTCCCGGTCGATCGGAAACTGGTTATTGTGGATCCCAAAGAGAGCCTTAGAAACTACGATAATGAACTCGCTCGTCGTGACCTTCTTTCGCTTCCAGGTCTAGACTACACCACTCAGACCAGCCTTCGTGAAAAATACAACAGTCTCCATGCCAAGGTGATCAAAGCGGGTTTGTACCAGTGTGACTACGGCAATTACGTTCGGGAAGTTATCAAGATCGGCTCGCTTTTGCTCTATTCATTCTCCTTCCTCCATTTGGGCTACTACACAATCAGCGCTGTGCTTATCGCTATGGCATGGCACCAGATGACTTTCATTGCACACGACGCCGGCCACGTTTCCATTACTCACAACTACCAGTTTGACAATGTCTTTGGTATGACTATAGCTTCGTGGTGTGGTGGTCTCTCGCTTGGGTGGTGGAAGAGAAACCACAATGTCCACCACCTTATCACGAACGACCCAGTCCACGACCCAGACATCCAGCATTTGCCTTTCTTTGCAGTCAGCGTGAGGTTGTTTGAGAACGTCTACTCCACCTACTACGATAAGTTCTTGTGGTTTGATGCCATTGCACGGAAAATGGTGCCTTTGCAGGAATACCTCTACTACCCTATCTTGTCATTTGGTCGTTTCAATTTGTACAGATTGCTGTGGACGCATGTGTTGATGGGAGAGGGACCTCGCCATGGATCAGCAGCGTGGTTCAGATGGTATGAGTTGGCAGGATTATCCTTCTTCTTCTACTGGTTTTTCTACGTTTTAGTGGGTCAGAAGGTTGAGGGCGGCTGGAATAAAGCATGGTACGTCATGGCTTCCCACATGTGTACGATGCTTGTTCACGTTCAAATCACGCTTTCCCATTTTGCCATGTCCACGGCGGATTTGGGATTGAGTGAGTCGTTTGCCTCCAGACAATTGAGAACAACGATGGATGTGGATTGCCCTCAGTGGCTCGATTTCTTGCATGGTGGTCTTCAATTCCAGGCGATTCACCACTTGTTCCCACGTTTGCCCAGACACAATCTCAGGAAAGCCCAACCCTTTGTGCTTGATTTCTGCAAGGAGGTTGGACTTCCATATTCAATCTATGGGTTTGGCGAGGGAAATGACATCATTATTGGAAAACTAGCGGAAGTTGGCAAACAGTGCTCGATTATGCTCGATTGCACCAAGAAGCTACAGGAAGAAAGAGTGCCCATCACGGAAATGATATAGGATATAAAAGGCAATGCAGGCGATGGATTTGTGATATATGCTAGGCGTTCACGTCGTGGTCTATCTTCCCCTCACGGTCCAACCACAAGAGGAAGTCAAGAACCTTGTTGTTCTCATGTTCGTAGAGGTCTTTCTGGACAAGTTTTCTGTAGAAGGATTTGTTATCGTTCGGATCGGCTTTGTAACGCTGAGGAACAGCCACCTCAATGCCGTTGATAATCCGAACCCTAGAGTTGGGGTTGGACTGGACCAGATTAGCGGCCTCATGAAGATTTTTGCATTTGTTGCCAAATCGACACTTTCGGTTTCTGGCAAAAAACTTGCACACGTTCTGTTTCTTGGGTTTTTCATTCTTTTCTTCTTTCTCCTCCAGCTGATTCTTGAGCTTAGCCTCCACGTTCTTCCGCGTAGGCCAGTTTTTCTTTCTCTCCTCGATCCACTTGGCGATATCCTCCTCTGTCTGTAGGCTAATTGTGGTACCTTCAATGAATATGGGTTCTTCCGGCGCCTTTTCAGGCTCCTTCTGTTGCACCACTGATGGCTGTGATGGAGGGCTAGCCAGGTTCGGTAGATGTGTGGGTAGGTCTATTAGAGGCGACGCATATTTTGCACGTTTTGTGGAATTTCCATTATCACCGTTTCTGGCCCGTTTTCCAGGTGGTGGGGGACCGTAGTTGAAGTCCATGGAGTAGTAAGAGCTGAGATGATGCGACTGCGATGGGGTCAACTGATAAGGCCCAATGTGGAGGTTGGGTGAATTTGTGATTTTGGATCTGACGATTGGAATTGGTTTTGGGAAGGATGAAGCACAGAAAAAAGAAGAGCTTCAAATTGTGTCAGTCGAGGTGGAGGGAGAATTTCGTAGTGGCCACAGCAGTATGCTTCTCATACGTCATTCACTGGTAGCGCTAAAGACCTTCTTCAGGGGCAGAGTAGTCACGGCTCTAGTCTTCGGATTTGTTTCACACTTTCTCTGGAGATGCTCTTGAACGCTCCCAGTAAGAGAAAATATCTAGATCTTCTAGTTGGTGCTTGTGGGGGAATTTCATGGTAGTGATTTCGCAGCCATCAAGATACAAAGTACACGAGAGGTAGGGAAAGTACCTTGACAAGATTGGTTGAATGATCCGGAGAATCAGTTCAATCTCCAGGAAATCTGGTCATTTATTCTCAGAATGAAAGCTTCACCTCGATGGTAGGGGTGTCGTCTCGGTTTCGAAGGTTGGATTCTTCAGAACAGCTGCAAACTCTAGAGTTTTGATAAAAGATGTCAGCAAGACTCATCTAAAGGAGCCAGCTCTTGTTCTCCGCCTGCAATTGCGTGTTTCTACTAATACCTCCCATATAAAAAATCACGGAATCTGACAACCAGTGGTTCACCCACTTGTTGCAAGTAGAATCTTCACCTTTCTGGAAGCCCCAGATGCTCAACAGATCTGTATTGCCCAATTGGTCACCCAGAAGCGGACCAAGTCAGAGAACCGAGATCAATGCAAACCAAAGTGCAAGACAAACCCAAAAAGTTCGATCTCTAAAGAATCTACTACGACCGAAGTCTGCGCCTCGATCCGCTACAATCTCAAGGTGACAGTCCCGGTCTAAAGCTACTCAAATCACCGAAATTCCCATAAACACAAACTGGACCTGATCGTCAGGGGCTCGGCGAAACGCCGTTAGGGCTTTGCAGAATTTGCACAAAGGGTCCACGAGGCGACTCCAAGAACCAGGCACAGCAGCCAAAAATACCGCCATGCAAGTAGCTTTTCGCAGCAGCGTGGCACAGCCATGTCGTCTAGTGATCTAAATACGACAAGGCGAGAAAATTTATAATATACAATTTTTTTAAAGGCCCTTATCAAAGACCTTATCAAAGAGGTGACCTCTGGTCATTTACCGGCTGAGGGGAAATTGCCCGGGATCAACACCTTATTCCCGTGTACAGTAGGACGTATTGTTCAGTCCAAGCCACGGCAGTGCTCAGAACAAATGAAATAATACATGACGAAAAGTTCAGTACAGTTCCTCTTGAACAATTCCTCAGAAAAAATTATCCACAAATCATCGAAATATTCTTGTCTTACGGTATTTTTCTCTCGATTTTCAACACCCCCTTCGGTAGTGTTGCCTACCTGCTCAGCGCTAGAGCTTTGTGGGCGCTGAAGGCCATGATCTTGCCCCGCCCCAGCCGGAAATCCCTCATAAATGCCCCACCCATAACTCATACACCGAGGCAGTATTAAACTTTCTCTCCCCATTTTTTTCTCTCGCTATCTCTTTTTTGGCTCCACTTGGACTGGTATAATGTCGCTTAGGAGTGATCCGAGCCAGTCGTCATGAACGGCAATTGCCAGTCAGATAGCCGCTGGTCAGCGCGGGTCAAGGCTGAGCAACAGCCGTACTGAATGCGACATTTTTAAATATACCCGTGTTAGTCCTGGCTTGCACCCAACGGTGGGAGTGTTCTATGCATATGTCACTGGCGATCCGCGTGAGCCCTCAGTATTGCTGGCGCTCGCTCTGATATATAAACAACCGACACCGCTCGTTTTTCGTCATCAACATGGTATGTTGTTCAGAAAGAGGCCTTCAGCCTCGAACACAAAACGCACATCAGAGTCGCTAACAACAGTCATACGGTCCTCCTCAAGGCGGTTACAACCAAGGCCCTCCTCAGGGCGGTTACAACCAAGGCCCTCCTCAGGGCGGCTACTACAACCAAGGTCCCCCACAAGGCGGCTACTACCAGCAACAACAGCAGCCTATGTATGTTCAACAACAACCCCAGCGTGGTGGTGGTGGCGGTTGCTGTGGTGCCTGCTGCGGATGCCTTGCTGCCATGATTTGCTGCTGCTGCGCTGAAGAATGCTTGGGCTGATCTAAAAGTTGTTTGTATTGCTCAATAGACTATCGCTAGCTCGCTAGTTTTATGACATCCGTGGTTCCAATGAGTCTCTACTGAAGCTGAATTCTTCAGTGTTTTTAAATGAAACAGGAGCTGTAAGATTACTCGATCTGGCAGTTCTCAATGGTATACTTGTTCTCAAGAGAATACCAATCACTATTTCTGAATTTCCTCTTCTCTAATGCGTTCACTATTTGTTCGCCAGTCCTTGACCCATTGAACTCTAGACATTTACTAGATATTTACTGGTTTCTTCACTAGCTCTAGTTTCTCTTCTTTGAAGTGGAGTTCTTGGGCAACTCCTTCGAGTAAGGAATGAAGTCGGGCTCGCCAGGAATGTACTTTCTCAAGACCTCAGGCACAACCAAACCATCCTCCTTCTGGTAGTTCTCCAAAATACAGCAGAGAGCTCTTTGCGTAGCAGACAAGGTCGAGTTCAAGCAGTGCACGTACTTCTTCTCGCTCTGGTTCTGCTGCTTGATACCGCAACGGATCTCCAAGTTTCTCGACTGGTAGTCCGTACAGTTGGAGCACGAAACCAACTCCTTGTACTCCTTCTGGAAGGGGAACCAGGCCTCCAAGTCGAACTTCTTGGCAGCGGCGTTGTTCAATTCACCGGAAACAATACCCACGACTCTGTACGGAAGGCCGAGAGACTTGTAGAACTCCTCAGAAGCACCGATCATACGGTCAAACTCCTCCCACGACTTCTCTGGCTCTGTCAACACAAACTGCTCGATCTTCTCGAAAGCATGCACTCTGAAAATACCCCAGGCGTCCTTACCGTGGGATCCAGCCTCTCTTCTGAAACAAGACGAGTAGCCAGCGTATCTAATTGGCAACTGCTCAGCGGGGCTCTCGAACCACTCATTGGAGTGGTAGGCAGAAATAGGCTGCTCAGAAGTGGCGATAAGGTACTTCTCGTCCTCACCGTCCATGACCTTATACAATTCTTCATCGAACTGAGACAATTGGGCGGTCTTGGCCATCACTTCCTTGTTCATCATGACTGGAGCCTGCAATGGAAGGTAGCCCTTACCGTAAAGGAAGGACAAACCGTAGTTGATCAATGCCTGGTTCAAGAAAACACCCCACTGTCTCAAGAAGTAACCACGGTGGCCCACAATCTTGACACCTCTCTCTGGGTCGTAACCATCCAATCTCAAGAGAATCTCGTGGTGAGACAAGCTAGCGGGAGCGTTGGTGGCAGCAGCAACCTGGCCAATCTCAGACAAGCCCTCTGGCTTCCAGGTTCTGACGATCTCGTTGTTTTCTTCGTCCATGGAGTCCACCACGGAGTCGTGGACAATGTTACCAACCTGGTTGACCTTGAATCTCAAGTCTGCGTCTGCCTTCTGTTCGGTTTCTGTGAGTTCTTTTTTGTCATTGGTGAGCTTGTCCTTCTGGGCCAAAAGCTCGGAGGCATCCTCCTTGGCCTTGAACTTCTGGCCGATCAGCTTCTGCAAGGCGTTCAACTGCTTGTTCAAGGCATCCAAGTCGAATCTGATTTTCGTCCAGTTCTTGTACTCTGCAATGATTTCGTCCACGATTTCAACAGAGGCTCCTCTTTTCTTCTGGGAGGCCTTGATTTTTTCAGGCTCTCCGCCTTTGTCAGCCAAAAATGCGTTGATATCCAACATAAGGGTGGGTTTTACTTGAGGATCTTTTTTTTTTTCATGTTGTCGCGGGTTGGACACGACAGACCCAGTATGGGAAGTTGGGAGAGAACGAAAAGAGAGGGGTGGTGAATTTGAATGGCGATTATTACTACGATCTTCTCTTTACTGTTTCGTTATTTATTTAAGGTTTGGGTACATGGGATGATGGAATAACTGCAAAACGCGATGCGCATCTAGTTGAGTCACCAGTGGTACAGCATACGTAGATGCTAGAATTTGAGTGTATTTTGATTTGCAGTAAGAAGTTGTTGTTAGCGTATATGTTTGAGGTGATAAAGTTAGTCAGAATTAAGAACTTACAAGAGTTGAGATTTAAAAGCTACTTTAGGTGGACTCTCAGCGTAAGCCCTAAGTGTAGATCCATTGTGAAGTCAAGTGACCCATACCCAGTCTGATTCAGAAGATTCGGAAAGGGCCTCAACTATTCACTTAATATGGATGTTCTTATCGGCCTACTTGGATAACGAATTCTTAAAAGTACCAATGATTTTGAAGCTTCATCACCCTACTTATCAGCCATCACACTCACACAACTTAGCCTCCCAAGTCGGAAATCCACAGAATTTACTCTATCCATAAAACGGACTGAGTCTACGAAAACAAACAATTAGATTTCTCATTCAAGAGGCACTTTTACTGTCCTTCCCGTCTCTACCTCCATGCCTTCAGATACCCCAGATTGGCTGCGAATTTCCATCTTCGCACCGCAACTAGATAACCTGATATTATCGACTCGCTTCCATACCGCCTTTATTCTGAACGTATAATATCCCCATGCAATCGCTAATATTGGAGCGTAAGTGCGGTCGAATAACTCCGCTTGAGTTCGCTCAAACTGTCACAGAATCCCTCTATAGCAGTCTACGACAGGTGGATACAGAGGACAAGACGTTTCCCATCAATTGCCACGGCGGAGCCGCGGTAAATAGCTTGGCTTTGGAGTCAATTGACCACAGGTACCTATTCAGTGGGTGTGCTGACTCGTCCATAAAGCTTTGGGACTTGAAGCCAGAGGAAGATGGAGACCCAGACGAGTACAAGACCATTGCGCAGATTCCAAGAAAATCGGCCCACCAGTACGGTGTTTCGGCTGTGAAGTGGTGGCCGTTTGATACTGGTCTATTTATAACCGCCTCATTCGACCATACTGTGAAAATCTGGGATACCAATTCGCTAGAAGTGGCCCATACGTTCGACTTGGGAAGCAGAGTATACTCAATTGCTGTCAATGCCAGCCAACAGAACGAGCATTTCGCCCAAGCAACAATTGCAGCTGCTAGCGATCAGCCATTCATCAGGCTTTTGGACCTCAGAGCAGGCTCAAGTGCACATACTCTTCCAGGCCATAAAGGCAAGACATTGGCGGTGGATTGGCACCCTAATAGACCGCATCTTCTTGCTCTGGGTGGCTACGATGGAGAGGCTAAAGTTTGGGATATTAGGCGAAGCGATAGCTGTTTGTGTCGTTTGGACCTGACGAAAACGAACGAAAGAGACTTGCAGACTGACTGGCTCAATCTCAAATCTGAGGCAGTGAAGGCACACGCTGGACCGGTGAATGCGGTTTTATGGGACGAGTTGGGAACGACATTGTACACTGCCGGAAACGACGATAAGGTCAGGGTATGGGACATGCTAGCCACAAGAGCTCCTCCACTCAACAAATTGGTAAACTACGGGCCATTGACAAGAAACAAATATCTCCAGTCTCTTCCGCTTATGCTCAGTCCGCTGAATGAGACAGAAGTACAGCACTTGTTGTTCCCATCCGACAATGGCGACATTTTGATTTTCAGAGCTGCTGATGGGAAATTGGTATCGAGGCTCCAGCGAGGTTCCCACGCCAATACCACCAGAACCGCTTCCATGGTATATGGTGGACCTTTTTCTGTAAAGTATTTCTGTGGCACAATGGATGGTGAAATAGTGGTGTGGGAGGGTGGAAATCGAGCAGGTCGTACGGTTGAAGAAGAGTCTGAGAATGATTATGACCGATTGGAGGAGAAGCTATTTGGCAGCAAGGATGTGGCTGCTAAAAGAGAAAAGCTCTATGACGATCCGTATTTCAGGAGGCAGAATTGAGCGGCCCGTTTTAATAATTCACCAGGGTATCACTAGTGCCTTCTCTGGCCATGGATTATGAGACCATAAGTCAGTCAGAATGAGTTTCGAGCGAGAGGAGTGATTTTAGTGACTTTTGATGTTACGTCAAATTCTTAAGGTATCAACCAACACGGCAGGCCCTGTTAGGATGCTAATTGGTGAGGGCTTTCAGTCCTACAGCTTCATACACATAGAGCATAGAAAAGCTCACCAAACCCATCCGCACCTCCGAAACTGATTCGAATACAGCAAGGCCATTCAATTGCATCATGCAAAGAAAATAGAAATTCAAAAAAACATCTTCATCCAAAACCACCTTAGAGCTGGTAAGCATCTCTATAGAGTTGCGGTACGGGTGCGTCAAGAAACATCGCGAAGCAGGAACATTTCAAGACTACCTTAATCAACAAATCACGGTTGGCCATGAAGCTCAAACTACAAGTGGTGCTCATACCGGTCACACTGGCTGATGTCCCCACTTCAAGCATATACTGCTTCAAAAAATTCCTACACCTCACGGACCCAGAAAGCTCTGTAGGAGAAGTCTGTGATGCTCTCATCAAAAGGTACAATAAGCTTTACCCTGAAGCTGACAAATTGCAGATCGAAGGAATCCAGGATAATGATCGGTGTGATTTAGATCCGGACTTCTCCTCCTCCGACGTCTTTCAATCGGGAGATGTTGTCCGTGTTCTCGTGGATAATTTACTACCGACCTACTCCAGAGAGACATCCACAATCCTTCCTGATATCACCACGCTAACTGCCGACACGACCGCTGGACCCAAAAGAAGGGCCGATTCCACTGATGCCAATGACTCTCGCATGTTGAAGAAGTCACGCACCATCTGGGGCATTCGCCAAGAATCGCCTGACGAGCCAGCGGAAACCGCTTCGGTATCAGTACCTTCCAACGACTCTGTCACAAAGTCGCCCGTTCTATTGCCTCCACCTACGCATGAAACCCCGGGCTCTAAGATAATACCGCAGAAGAAGCGCTCTCCAACATCCACGGGTGGTAGAAGGATCACCTCAGGCATGCTCAAATTACCTGATGAAGGAGAAACCAGAAAAGAAAACGGAGATTCAATTTCTAACACGTCGCCAAAATCACCAGAGCACGACGAAATAGACAACGGCACTGATAGTGACGATCTGGTATCCAATAGGCTGCTCAAGCATAGAAGGGAGGACGACAAAAACACGGCCACCAAGTTGGCGCCTCCCTCGGCGGTACCTACAAAAACCCCGTCAAAGAAGGACCCTCTCAATACACTGACTCCTTACCACACAAAAACGCAGTCTAGCAACTACCAGCTCAATGCATCGAGGGCCACTCTCACACAACCCCAGGCTCCTCCACAAGCTCCCCCACAAGCTCCTTCACGAGTTCCCCCACAGGCTCGTCCACAGGCTCTGCCGCAAGTTCCACCGCAAGTTCCACCACAAGCTCCTTCACAAGCGCCTCGACAGGCTCCTCGACAGGCTCCTCGACAGACTCCTTTACAGGCTCCCCCACAAGCCACTCCTCAGGCCCTTCCACACGCCCCACAACAGTTTCCTTCACGGGGCCCTCCACAAGCACTGTCACCAGCATTTAACTATGCTACTTCCACGACACCTAATGTGAGCTATACATCGTGGCAAGCACACAATCCTGTTCCTCAGTTTCTGCAAAGTCAACCCCAGGACCAAGGACAGGTACAAAGGTCCTCTCCGGTTACGCTAATTCACACTTCCAGCAATGTTCCCTATCCCATGGGCCAGGTTGCACCCACTCCAGGTCAACAGAGAGGTCCCTATTTGCATGCGCAAAACCCAATACCTTCGCCATATCAAGGGCAAATGGGTTATACGTCATATTTATCTAACCAGGAACCCATTCAGCCACCAATTGCCTCACAGCAAGCACCCCCATCAAAGAATCCTCAACAATGGACGCCATCTCCAGCGCTTCCTCGGCAATCGCTTGCGCCTCATTCTGCTTCACCCCCAGGCCATTCCCTGGATGCCAACCAGCCGTCTCACGATCATTCAAACGCACCTCACAGCTCTTTGATTCGCCATTATCCTGTAACAAGCCCGGTTGAGGACCAGAAAATGCAGGAGTCTCTCAAGCAACTGATTCACGAAAAAGTGGATGTCGCCCTTAAGAGACAGGAGTATCTTGTGAAACAGGGTGTCGGTAAAATTAGAGAAGAGGAGCAAAAAGAGAAGGAGAGAAGGAGGCACGAGGAGCAGCGTAGGATGCAAGAGGAAATGAAAAAAGCTGAGGAAAATAGGATTTTGTTGCCTGCCGAGGAATTGAGACGGCAGGCAGAACTCCTAGAGCAAGAGCAGCAGTGGAGAGACAGGGAAATTCTGCTCCAAAAGCAATTACAGCAGCGAGAAGAATTACTCAAGAAGAAAGAGGCTCTTAGGCAACAGGAGATACAGAAGAAAGCAATCTTGAGAAAGCAAGATGATCTCAGGAGACAGGCTGAACTCAAGCAGCTGGTTGAGCGAAAACAGGAAGAGGCTTTGCGTCAGCAGGAACAAACCAAAGCAAGGGTGCTCCAAGAACAGAACGCGTCTCAAGCTAATTCTACAGCAGGCGTTGATGCTTCTAATTCTCATCGACATCGACAAGCTCCTCCTGTTCATGTTTTTGACCACAATTCTTCTCTTCCAAGCAACATCATGAAGCCTTCCACTGGTTATGGTGGACTCACTCCTGCAGCAGTTCCTCTGCCAGCTCCAGAAGTCAGCCACAGCAATGGTCCTCCTTCGAAAGAGAATGGCCCACGAACAGGAGACGAGTCAGTTTCGGCCGGTTCTACTCGTCCGGAGAGTAACGATGAAGTTTCTTTGAATAAAGGAGAGATCATGTCAATCATAAGAAACAACATGCGGGTTCCTTACAAGATCTACAAAAAGTTATCTGTTCCCACTCCAGACAATTCTTCATTTGTTGCCCATGAAGAGGAACAGAAGCGTCGTGTCAGAGAGGACAACATTGCCATGAACGCCGCTGAAATTGAGAATAGGCGTCGGAGCGCAGCTACTGTTCCTTCGGCTACTACCAGAAGTTTGCGTTCTCGTGTCACGATTGGTGGAGTGCCAAACTTCGAGACAAATTTGGATAATATTGAAGATGAAAGAGATAGAGAGAAGGAAAAAATCAAGGAGACTCGCGCAAATGCTTTACCAGCTCCTTTCAACGACTTCGCCAGCAAATCCAAACTCTCATCAATCTATGTGAAGATGAAAAAGTTGGACGCCAGAATCGACAAGCTGCAACTGGAATCGTTGAAGAAGGTAAAGACTGAACCATCTACGCCTACACTCCGGCGAACTGAAGACATCCAGGACACACTGAAAGACGCTGATGGCTCTCAGCAGAGCACTTTAGAGAAACTTCAAGCGGCTGCGATGGAAGAGTCTGCCAGTGAAGCAAATGATGAGTCTTCTCGTGAGAGACTGGATGCCCCAGAGAAGGAACCCACAGCAGAGGAAGCATTGGTCGCAGCGAAGAGACCGAGTGGAGAAAAAGTTTCGACAGCGGAGAATGAGGACATTGATGCTCCTTACTTGAGTGAGGAAGATTTTGAAATGCGAGATGCCGCAGCTATTTCCAACAGCTCCGAGGAAGATGTTTCTATGGATGATTTAGTTGAGTCCAGCGAGAGCGAAGGTGTCGAAAGTCTTACTCCTGAAGCTGAAACCCGTACCAAAAAGAACTTAAGGAAAGGAAAAGAAGCGATTGCGTTGGCCGCTAAGCAGTTTCAAGCCTCTGCGGGCCCCAAAAAATCTGGAAAGGGAAGACCCAGGAAGAACGCTCCTCGTGTTTCAGCTCGGAGTCCTCCTCGCTCTAGGACACCGCTCAGAACTAGGTCGGCCGGCCCGGAAATCATCGAGTTGGACTCTTCTAGCGAAGGGTCCGAGATCGAAGAGGAGATTGACATTGTCGAGGAGAAGCAGAACGCTCGAGAAGTCGAAAGCAATGATCATCATAAAGACAACGAGGTGGAAGGGACGGATAACCAAAGCACAGATGACAAGGTTGATGTGGAGGATGGCAACAGAAATGAGATTCGTCCTGTGGGAGAGGATTCTGTAAGAGCCTCAACCGCTGAATCTGGAATTTCCGATGATGAAAGTTCATCGATTCTGGCCAATGCCCTGGCTCATGTCACCGAAGAGAACTCTGAGCTAGCTAGCGACAATCAATCACAAAAGTCAGAGTCTTACTTCACAGGTGCAGAGATATCTAGTGAGGAAGGGAAACTTGCTGGCGACTCGAAGTCTACTAAAGCAGCTGAAACGGAACTGAGCGGGCTTAACTCGAAGGCTAGCACCGCAGTACCCGAAGTGGCAACTGACGTTCTGATTGAGGTGAAGTCATCACTGAAGGAGGTGGAATCCGAGAATGGTGCCGACCCATCTCAATCGAGGTCATTGCAGAAACCTGCAGAGCCTAAAATCAGTGATTCCAGTACCTCGTTGGAAATTGATGAGGCGCAAAAGAATAGAGCTGCACCCTCTGTGCCTGTTAAAGCAACTGAGCCAAATGGAACTCAGGTGTCGTCTTCAACTTCCATCAGCTCGCCGACGAAGAAAACTCCACCTGAAAAGCGCATCCAACCTGACATATCTTCCCAAGCATCTTCTCAAAAGCTTGACCTTCCCGTGGAGAAAACTACAGCTCAAAAGGTCCAGCCGGTACCCACCAAGAAGATTTCCCCACAAAAGTCTGAGGACTCGCCTTCGAAGAAAGTCACTGCATCAATGTTGGTGGCTGCTCTCCATAAGCTGCCTAAGTCCAAGGAAAAGTCAAAGGCTGATTCTAATTCTCCTGTTATATCCAAAAGTGGTGCTTTACATGTCAAGCGTGCGTCGCATGGGGAAGAGTCATCGCCAATAAAGAAACCAAGGCTCGCTGTGCCTTCAGAAAGTGAAAGTGAGGTTGAAACTAAAGCAAGGGTTACTGGTCCTAAAAAGGAGATTTCCTATGAATCTGCTGAGTCGGACTCAGATAGCTCCTCGGACTCCTCCTCCTCCTCCTCTTCGTCGTCTTCGGCTTCATCGTCTTCGGAGGATGAATCAGATGCAAAGAAACTGACAGAGGAGCAAGGAAAAGGTGAGACTCTAAGATCGAAAAACGTTGATCTGGGTGTTAGAAGTGGTGTCAAGGAAGATGATCACAAGCCGCATGAGAAGCCAAAGGACCCTGAAAGTTCAAAGCAACCTGAAAAGCTCAAGCAGCCTGAAAAGCTCAAGCAGCTTGAGAAACCAAAGGAACCTGAGACGTCTAATCCGCTTGAGAAGCCTGCTGCCTCTGTTGCCCAATCAAGCTCCCCATCCAACACTAGCTCCAGTTCTGAATCAGAGTCCGAATCAAGTGATAGTGAGTCTCTGTCAGAGTCCGAGAATGAATCGACACCGAAGAAAAAGCTGCCTGTTATTGCGAGGGAGGCATTGAAGAAGGTGCCTAGTCTTGTGAGCTCCAGGTTGGTGAATAAGAAGTTTGGCTCGCTTGCGAAGCCAACTACAAGACCAATCAAAGCCCCCTCTCCCCCAGTGCGAAGACAGTCTGAGGGAGTGAGAACTATCTCGATAGATACGCCGTTCTCGAAGTCATCCGACGAAGACAATCACGGCAAGCCTGAGGTCAAAGCCCAGCCGAAGCCACTTCCTCGTGCTACTTTACCCAAACTTACCTCGCTCAGTGACTTACAAAAAAGAGGTGTTCCTGACGTACGTGATTCGAAGGAAAAGAGTCATGCTGAAGCTAAGAAGCCAGTGGAGAAAGAATCAGAATCAGAGCTGGAATCACTGAGTGACTCTGAGCTGAGTTCTGATTCGGATTCAGATGAGAGTTCAGATTCTGACGATGAGGAGTCATCGAAGTTTGCCAGCATCAAAAAACTCTCTGGTGATGCAGGCAAGAAGACGAAAAAGAAGAAGAGTATGGGATTCAGTAGTCTCATGAGGGATGCGAACAAAAAGTAAAATGCCTGTTTATTATAGCACCATGCCAATAACCTGGCCGAACCTAATTTATAGATTGTTATTTCAATGAACGCCCCACGACGTCCATGCCCCAAGCACGATAGTCGAATTTGATATCCTTCTTCTTGCGCTGTTTGATCTTGTACGAGTCGCTGATAGAAAACAAGATCTGCTCAAAAAGCTGGTTTATCCACTGCTTGGCGACTAAGGGCTGCTCTAGGTAGAGAGCTCCCACGTACTGCTCGAAATAATCAGCAATGAACTCCTCCTCGTAACGAGCCTGCTCGTATGGTGGTTCAATATCCCTCTGGCCAGCTGTGTATGGAATGTACTCCTGCTCAAGTACATTGCGAACGATCGAGTCGTCAAGAGCTACGTGAAGATTGTAAGCGATGGCGAGCTTAGACAATAACGTATTAGTAGCCAAGACGGTTCTGAGTAAATTGTACGTCTTCTTGCCAAAAGTCTCATCGGATGAGTAGGGCTCCAGGTGCCTGAACTTGTACAAGAATTCGGAGGACTCACCGGCCAAAAACAAGTCCCCTAAGCCGTCCAAGAAGGACAAATCGTAGCGAATGACGTTTAGGGCCAGCCTATCGACATTGATGTTCTTCGCCACCAAAGACTTATGAAATTCGTGTTCCTCCAGAAAGACGGCTCTGTAAAGCTCCTTGTGCATCAATGCCTTCGCCAACAAGTGCTTAGACTTTATCTGTGGTAAAGGAGGAAGTGATATCGTTAGCGACTCATCTGCCATATGGATGTTGCGAGGATATGACTTGTGGTCGTACATTAGACGGTAGTTGATATTGCACGACTTGTAGTACTTTGTAGCAAGCCGTAGAATCACCTTTTCCTGAGGACTAGCCAGATCGCTCATTGTGAGCTTATAGTCTCTCAGCTCAAGGTACAACTCCAACATTGAGTCTGCAAGTTGCTCAATCTTGCTTTCGGGCTCCTTGAACATCATGTAAGCTACCTGAACATAGAAGGCCCTTACATCCAGCTTATGACGACTCTTCAGGGCACCGCCTACGTGCTCTAATACTCTAGGATGAGACACACAGGCAGTTTGGCCAAATGAGACCAAGTCGCTAACCACGCACTTTATGAAGCCACTATCAAACTGTGAGGGAAGCGAAAAAAGCTTCTGGTAAATGTGTAATTTGAGCTTGTCCACGGCAAGCATAGAGAGGTGGTGCTTGTACCAGCCTCCTAGTGTTCCTGGATCTAATGGTGGAGATATGGGTACCATGGGTTTATTTGGGAGGGTATTATTCGATATTGAGTTATGACGAATCGGTAGAAGGGCCATTGATGGGGTGTTGCCCACCACTTTTATAGGCAGAACAATTCTGCAAAGAGTCATGTTGTGAGTTTTTGATGGCAGATCGTTATCATAATACATACCTTATCACCGCATGCACTCCCAACGTGGGTCCGAAAGCCAAACATGTGGGTGTCACAAAGGGGGCTTTTTAGAGTGTTGAGTTTTCTTCTACTTGAATGCTTAAGTCTTTAGTTTTACTAATTCAGCTTTTGGTGATACGTTGTGGGTGAGCTTCAAAGAGAATTATTTCGCAACCATTTTGAGTCATAGCAATTGCCACCGAACCATATTGTGACGAGGCAAAGGCGGGGCCAGCATAAAATCCGGTTTTTTTTTTAAAGCTTTAATGAGTCATAAAGGTTTTGCTCATTGTGATGGTCAGGTTATACTGCCTTGCAGGATCTTGGGTATGCGACTCCGGCTCATATGAGTAAATGGTCAACTGTGTGCCCTCTTATTAGATATCTGGGCTTACTGATTTTTTTTCTTTTCCTTACTTGCATTGATTGTCTTTCAAAGCGGTGTTCTTCCAGGATTGATCTTCGGATTGCACCTCTCTCGAATTTTAATTCTTTTATACACCAGAATGATTATACCTCTAAAGAACCTTTCTTCGTCTTTACTTAATTTCTCTCTTAATCTATTATAATGCTAAAGAATTTCCTATTGAAGCAAATTTATAGTTTTTTTGTTGTAAAGGCATATTCTTCCTTTTGGAGCCTTTTCTGAAACACTTTTACTTTGGAGGAATTACTTCTCTTTTCGTTTGCTTTGAAGAAACTTCCCGTGCTAAGCAGTTTGATTTGGTCGTTTATCCTCCAGGGGTTCCCTGAAAATGTCTCTCACAACTCAGAGCCTGTGGGGACGTTGCGCTTGTCTCACCTTCTCCACAACCTCTAGCCCAATACCATAAGAGAGTTCAAATCCGGAGCCCGCTGTACCATAGGCGTTTACAATAGTGACTCCTGACCTTTGCTCTACAGCTAGATTCACTCCCGCCTTTCTAGCCGGTCTGAAGCCCACGTTCGTCTTTATAACATCGAAATAGGCATTCCCATATTTGTCATGCCTCATGAGTTCGGGAAAGTATTTTGCGGCTCTTTCTTTGATTGCCCTGCTGTCCTCTTCTCTCACAGAGCTATCGAAATCATTGATCTGTTTGGTACCGCCAATAATCACTCCTCCATTGAGAGGCCTATTGATGCAAAACGTCCAGTCGCCCAGTTTGTGCTGGATTGTGATTGTCTTCTCTGCGAGAGCATTGTTGTGGGCCAGATTCACGAGAAGGGTCTGGCCCCGGATGGGAAAACAAGTGGGGTCATATCCACCGTTCCATTGGAGACCAGTACCAGTGCAATTGACCACGATGCAACTGCTACTATCTGAATAAACTGCCGCCTCGCTGAGCTGCTCCAACCGCCTTTTCACAAACTCAACCCCATATTCTGCCCTGAGTTTCCGGTAGAGAAACTCAATATAGTGGGGAGCACTCAACACAAAAGTATCATACACAGCCCCGAACGCAAAGCCCAGGGCAATTTCTTCTTTGCCCAAAACCCTGAAATTCTCAATTCCCTCAGTGTATCCCCTGCCCAAAGTCTCGTAGAGCTCGTTCTTCTCTACATACTCCACGCCTTGAGCTAGCCTCACGGAGCTTTCAGGATTTTCAGCAGCAAACTTCTTCATACGTTGCCAGGTCTTCCTCGTAAGCGGATATTCTCGTAGTTCGGCCTCATTTTTCAGCGGAAAAGGCCGAAAGTGGGCCCCTGCCCATGGAGATGTGTATTGACTCAGATAAGGCAGACTGTCTGGGAGGTGCTCTGCAACAACGGTAACACGTACATCTTCGATATTTTCACAAATCGCCAAGGCCAGCGAAAGCCCTATAACGCCTGCTCCCACAATTACTATGTGGCGTGGCATAAAAAAAGTGGTAGGTGGAAGTCTGACTCTCACAGTGGTCCTTCACACTATTTGACTGCAAACCTACACAGACGTCGATTTTCTTCAATGTACTCAATTGATGGACTGGACTGCCCTGGTCTATTGAGCCATTATTGCCTGCTATCGCTTTCTAACATCCTCAAAATGGGCCACTTGTCAACTTAAAGTCGTCTAATCCTATAAATCTACTTATGCTTGAGCAAGTCCACCTTCAAGATATCCACAATGGTCTTGCCAGCAGCAAGAACTTCCTCGTCGAAGTACCTTCTGCCTGTGAGTTGCAAGGCAATAGGGGCGTTCTTAAACTGCTCAGGGTCATACAAGTCGTGCTCAAGACTCTCTAGGTCGCTTCTAGGAGCAGGTTTGGGGTCCCACTTGTCGAGCTTGGGGTCTTGGAAAAGACCCGTCTGGAATGCCAAGGTGGGGAAGTCAATGAGGTTGAAGAGCGTCGTGTACGACCACACGTAGGCGGTCTCGGGCTTGGGCGCAACGTTACCGAAAGCTGGTGAGATGAGCATATCGATCTTGTTTTCGTTCAAGTAATCCGTGTACTGCTGCTTCAACAAGTCTCTGTCAATGCTCATCTGGCGATTCTCGGCAACACCGAGCTCTTTTGAGCCTTCACCGTAGTTCAAACTCCATTTGGTCAACTTGGTCAATGGCTCGCCAGAAGATGCCAAGAGATGTCTCTGCTTGTAGTTTCCGTCAGCAGCATACATCTTGTTGACAAGATCGTAGGCGAATTGGGTTCTGATAGGCTTGTGTTCGACCACCTTCACGCCAGCGGCCTTGAGCTTTTCAGCAACATGCTTCAATCCTCTCACAATTGGAGGAGTAGGACTGACAATTCCATCGTCGTATGCGATAGCAACAGTCAATTCCTCGGGCTTGGGCTTTTTCACCTTTCTCCAGGGGATAGGGAGCGTGGTGCAGTCAATGTTCCAAGGCCGGCCCTGGTTAATGTAAGCGTCCATCAACATCTCGATATCGTCGATGGATCTGGCCAATGGGCCCTGCACGGGAGTAACGGACTCTTGACCGCCAGCGGACGAAACACCTCCTGACTTGGAGATCCTGTGGGTGGTTGGACGCAAACCGACGGATCCAGAGAATGCAGCAGGGCCTCTCACACTACCACCGATATCAGAGCCAATACCGATCGGAGAGCCGCCAAAAGCAGTGATGGCACCTTCGCCGGAGGAAGAGCCGCCTGCAGTCAAAGAAACATTGAAGGGACATTTGGACCAACCTATGAAGTTGTTGTTGCCGCACAAATGCATCAATGTCTGGGGCTGATTCGTTCTGACGTAGAAAACAGCACCCAATCTTTCCAAGATCTCCGCAGAGGGGGCGTGCTTCTCGGGGATGTTTCCGATTTGGGAAACGTAGCCACCGTGGGTGATTTTGCCCTTGTAGTTCATCTGCTCTTTCAAGGAGATAGGCAATCCATGCAAGGGGCCCACAGTTTTCCCGTGTTTGGCGTAGTACTCGTCCAAGTACTTGGCACGTTCCAAACCCTCGTCCACAAAAAGCTCTAAAGCGCAATTGGTCAATTGGTGGGCAATGGTAGCTCTTTTGGCGAATGCCTTGAACACATCCACAGAAGACCAGGTGCCCTTGGCGATCTGCAGCACGATTCTCGAGGCGGAAGAGTCGGTGATTTCGAATTCCTTCTCGGTCAAAAGCTTCTCGTTGTACAAGTACTTGACAGCATCAAATTGTTCTTCAGCCAACTCTTCAGCAGACTTGGGCACCTGAATCAGATACTCCTTCTTGATAGCGTTCTCGAGATCGGAGCGATATTTCTCGAGCTTGGGCAAGAACTCCTTGGTGTACTTGTCGTTGTCTTCATAGTTCTCGAGCGCATCTTTGGTGAGAAACTCTGTATAAGCGACCATTGCGTAGAATGAAGAATAAAAACCTGGGGAAGACAGGACCTTATAAGGCGTGCGATACCACTAGCGCGATTGTCGGCTTCACCTGCCTGATCCAGGAATTTTGGGGACTTCGAGTAACAAGCGCGCTAATGCGGGGGCTCGAAAGAGGAATTAGCCGGATGTTGTGGTTACGTTTGGATCATTGGAAGTTTATAGGAATTCTTCAGAAGTGAAATGGCTGCTGGTGGATGGTGTGTATTGTGCATGCTGTCAAAGCTGTCACTACAGTGTTCCTGTGTATGCCTGTGGCTGCAATGATAAGCGATAAGGGACTGAAAAACGAGATTGAGGCATCTAGTTGTGGGAAGGGTTAGGGTAGTATTTTCTGGAATAGGACCTGGCGACTTTTGTGTGATCCAGAATAGAGGTTTATTTTGGTACTAGATATGTGGATGGAGGGGATGGTAGTGGCTAATATCTTATGGTCCCCTTTTGGCGGTCAAATTAGAGTAACCAGACACGTTTAAGGAGCTTAGGGATGCTGTTACACAAACGCATAGCTTTGGGTGGAGACCTTAGACGTCGCCAGAAAACAGTTACGGCATATTTCTCGCTATCTCATCCACATAAGGAACAGAAAAGAATTGCAATCTCCTATTCTCAACTAATCTGAATTTCATGTGTCACAGTTAGTTCAAAAAGTTAGCCAATTTTTCAGTGTGGCTGTGGTCCCCTTATGCATCTTTTATCGGAGTTTCTCGGTGCTGCGACAAATGCGAGGTACCTTATCAGCTACATGTACTCCCTGACCAGCTAATGATAAAGGCATCTCACATCCAAGGGGTACTTTTTCTTTGTTTTGTCTGGCCCCCATGCATCGTATTTGCAAACAACACTACCCATCGTATCTGCGTCCATAGCGTCACTCTTCTAGACCCTCTGTCTCGAGGTCGCCTCTGGTTACAATGTATTAATGAAAGTTGCACGATTTAACCCGTCTACTCTCAATTTATGAAATTTTCCGGAATGCCCTCTCATTCTTGAGTGCCATTGACCAGCCAAACGCACTAACCAATCAACGAGCGGTAGTACTCATTGCTGTTGCGGTTCTGTGGTAGTACTCATAATGCCAGAGGCTTCCTAATCTTGACCCTCTTCTTTTAATTTGGCCAGGCCTGGACGTACTTGCTTTTGGCGCCCAGCCTCCTATTCAGCCTAAAAACCTCTCATCACAATTCCCTTTGATTGCAAACCGTCTAGCCCCGCTACTTGAAATTTCTTTTGGTCGCCTTGTTCCCGGGCCGATTCGCCGAGCAAACGGAGTGTCTAATAAAGTCAATGGGTCGGTGTGTAATCGGACTGTGAGCCGAAATTATTACGAGCAGGAATTGTCAATCCAAGGTCGGCTTGGCCGCACCGTAAATTGAAAGGTGATCCCCACGGTGGTCTCGTGTTTTTGTTTCGAGATGTTTGGTCTGGTTTAGTGCCCAAAGCAGAATAGACTTCGCAGACCAAGGCGACCGAAAGTTCTCCAGCTGTAACTATGTTCCAAACAAAGAAAAGAAAAGCCATAAAATAAGCAGGTTTTCTTTCGGCATCCCTCGATGGACCAAACCGGGAAGACCTATATCAAATAACCGAACTATTCAAAAGGCATATTTTCATCCTGCCTCACAGACTATTAGGCTAAGCCCCACCATCCTTGGCTGCGAACTAAAATGAACTGCCTGAATGGGCCACAATAGACCACAGCGATCCCAAAAAACCTTATTCACAATTGCAATTCCAATTTGCTTCTTCAATTTCTCATACTTTCTTGTATATTCTTATCCTCCCACAGCCGGCTTCTGCCATTGCCATGTCAGCAGCTTGTGATTTCGCGTTCCGGGCATTCCATTGTGGCCTGGGGTACGTCATAAGGGTTGCAAGGAAAACACAATAAGCCCAGCGATCCTCGCTAGTCTCTCCATGCAAACCAGCCAGACCCCTGAAAAAACCCTTTAATTTTCAAGCCGACTGCTATTTGCTTTCAGTTTTTGTTGCCTTTTTTGGATTTGTGATGCTTTTGCTTCTTCGTGTTTTCGCTAGATGCACTGCGGGCTGTATCGCGCAAGAGGGAGCATCGAGGCGCCCAATCGGCCAGACTTTAGCCAGATCTAACACATCGCAGTCGGGCCAGCGCCAGAGGCCGCATTAGGGGAGTTGTGCCTGTGTGCAGGATTTTGCAACCAGCCACCTTAGTTCTTCATCGGTGTCGATCTCCCTCGAGGTCAATTACGAGCAAATCCGGGAGTCCGATAACCGCATGGGGCTTTGAATAACAAGGAAAATCGGTAAGGTGCAAACAGGCCACTAATTGTGCCTTGACGGAAAACCTCATTGTCGCAGCACGGGGCAGCAAAGCCCACTCATGGCAGACTCTGCCTACAGCTACGATACTTTGATCAATATGTGTATTACCGTCCGTGGAATGAAAGCGTCCGAAAAGCTCCATATGCAAGGGGCCGGCCCTTGCGATGCATTGTAGATAAATAAAAGTGGCAGGCACGTTGGCGCCGCCGGCAAAGCACTCAGTCTTTTCTGCGGGTGCTTGCCAACCAGCTGTAAGCGACAAAGCGGCTTCTGGCCTTGGTGAGATTGTAGTTGGCCACAAGCTTGCGGACCACGTTGGGCAGGTTGAACGTGAGGCCAATGTCGGTGAATGGCTTCTGCTTGGTGACCCATCTGGGCTTGATATACAGCCACAGCATCTGCAACGAATAGAGGGCCAAGTCCACGATGAACATGGCCACAAGAGGCACCATCATCATGAGAGCAATAGAGGCCGATGCCCTCAGCACAAAGTATTCTGCCCTGGAGACGTAGAAGCAGCTCTGCTGGCCCAAGACGGCCAGGCACATGGCAGTGGGATGCATTTTGGAATTGGTGAAAAGTGATGGTGGTCAGGGTAGGCGAGAAATTCGAGAGTTTAAATACCTCACACCCTCACGGACACAAGGATAACCCGAGCTGCGGCCGGCAGAGATATCATCCGCACTGTGCAAGGCGCCGGAACTCAAGGACAAAGGGAACCAAACAATCACAACAATTGGGCGCAACAATCGGCAGCGGACTATCCGAATGTGGATAGCAAAAGTTGTTTTTATTAGCAAGACTTTCAATTTTCTGTGGTTGTGGCCTGGAATTCCAGGGCAGTGCGATCTCTGCTGTTTCATGGACCCCCTAATAATCTGCGGCCTGCTGATTGTGCAAGGCTTTCAGCCGAGGATAGGGAGACTCGGGACGGGCGAATTCGAGGCGAATTTTGAAAAAGTGAAATTCCCGAGGGTATGGTGTAGTTTTGCTTGGGCATGCCATTCTCTGGCACCCCGGGCTTGTCTGTGGGAGAAGCCTACAAGGGTCAATTGTCGAGTCCATTTGTGTGGTGATTTTTCGCAGCCGCTGCGGCGCCCCAGGATGTGGACAGTCTCGAAAGTCTGAGGCTGAAAAAAGGTGCAAAGTCTGGACTGGTCGCAAAAAGGTAAAATCGAGCCAGCCCACTTGAGAAGATAAGCAATTTCCTTGATTTCATTTTTTTATTCTGCTTCGGCCTCTGCCACGGGCACTGAATCTCTGGTCTCAGCCGCTTGAACCGCACTTCCTCATTCCCGAGTCGGATCTTTTCGGGCGGGCGCCAGGTGCGCAGGGATCCTCGCTGGATCTAAGAACGTGCGCGATGGCTGCAAATGGCATCTGATGAAATACGAGAATAGCTGGGCCGGGAAAATCTTCGATGGTGAAGAAAATAAGCTTTTATTGTCTGCTCGATCATCTCGCTTTTCTGGCGTGGGCTCAGGGTAAGCTGCATGGTGCGGTGGACCATTGAAATTCAAACCTCGCCAAAACAAGCGTCCTGCTCCTGGTGCCGAGGACAATGCGATGAGCTCCCGATGCCGGAGCCAGCGGAAGAATAATTCACTGAAACGGGCAGCCAAAGAAAATAACTAATTAATTCAGTTTTGGCCCTCGGCTCCAATTCAGCTTCTTCAAAGGACTCTGCACGAGTCAGCGAGGTGCTCCCAAGGGCGGCAGCTCGAAGCACATTTTGGCGACTCTGCATTTTTTCAGCCCCAGCCAGCCAGACCAATCTCCAGAAATGCTGCGTTTTCCTCCACATTGGGCCTTCTTCAAAATCTTGAAAGCTTATTTCACAATGGCCCCTTACTGCGAGGCTTGTGCCCCACGGGCAATATAAGAAAGCCTCCCGGCCGGGCTCCGGAAAATCACAGTTTTTCAGTGCAAGCGATTGTCAATTGCACGAGAAACGTATCTAGCTGGCTTAAAATTCATCTGCTCTTCTGGTCGATCGTTTATTCTGGGGCAGTGTCTAGGTGTTTTAAACCATAATGGAGCTTGTGGGTGCACCGTAGTCGTTATCACTAGAAATGGCCCCATAATATATCATGAACTTGTTGGTACAGAAAAGAAACGCTTCACAAATCCAAAGACGACAATTCAAATTTGAAGGGTTTTTCTGTAACTAGAAGTCTACTGAGTGTTAGTGTGACTCTTTGGTACACTTCGGGGTTTGTTCTGTGGCTTCTTCGACGTCAACGTGCCTTTGGAAGAAGAAACGTCTCTACTCAGCCATATTCGATCTCTACCCAATATCCGTAAGCCATCACCCCTAATTCTTTCTGCATTCTCAAGAGGTTTAATTTTCACAGGATTTGGACATCACAGTAGCCTTTGGTTTTGGATAGCTCGTTCGCCCACAGTCAGATTTACCATTTCTTCCTGTGGAACCTTCAAATGTGTGAATTAATTTCGTCCCATGGAACATAATTTTCTTTGCTTAATACTAAAATAAGAAGCATGAATCGATAGCAAGCGAAACATCGTGTCAGCTTCCATACCCTTGACGTCACTTCTCAGCCATAGATCATGTCGTCCTTGGTGGGCTTTCATAGATGCGCCATCCTTTTTCTTTTTCGCTGGATTCTCGCGTGGTTGGAATTCCGACGTCTCCACCATCAGCCTCAATTCCTATGTCAAGAAATTCCAAATTTTTAAAAAGTTAGAGTCCAGCCTCCCTCTTTGCTAAACTTCCCAGATTTTCTATCTTCGCGCCAAATGTGGAAAACACCACAAATATCAAGAACCAAGTGAAGTGTAACTTCCGCTCTGAGCAGACTGAGCGACCCAGATGTTTCTGACCGTTTTTTTGGATCTTCCAAATTAAAGGATTCTTGAATGAAAGTCACTTGAGATCCAGCAACAGATTCGCCATTGTCAGGTCTTTTGTTAACGAAAACAGCAAAATGATTACGATTTCATTAATCCTTCCGATCGTCCATTCGCCTATAATCGCCTGGGATTTCCCTCCTTCTACGCCCGGAAAGCTATCCTATTGTCTGCCTTGAATCGTCAATTCAACCTTTGAGAATTCTGACGCACCGCTGTTGATCCCCATGCCAGATTTGGCGATTTGCGGTGGCTTTTTGGACCCCATGATCCTAGATAAGAATTCAACACTGATTCGTTTATATTCTGCCGAAAAGCCGAAAAGTTACCATAAAGACTCAATCTTGAAATAAGTCCTTTAAGCAAGGCTTTCCAATGGACGCTCTGTTTTTTTTTTTTGTCCGCTAAGCGCCCTGGCTTGGCACGGCTATCTAACATGAGCATTTTGCATCACATACCTCAACGAACAGCGCCCTCTGAGCATTTTGAAAACAGCCAATTGACGAAAAGCTAAAACGAGATAAACAAATAAAATGAGCAAATTTGAACTCTCTCGTTGCCACGCCCGCCTATTGTTAATGTCTGGGCGCTTCGCTTATCTGGAATCCAACTCTAACATTCGCGTGAGCGTTATTACTTACTACATTTGGCTGCAAAATGGCTCACCTTAACGTTTTTCACTTACCTTTTAAGAAACCACTTTTCCTTGATTCGCTACACTATGCTTCTCCTGGTCTTATTTTCGGCGATTCCGCTTTTCTTAGCGACAGTTTTCTTGTTTTTTGTGGGCCTCTGGGCTGACAATTACCTGTCAGTCACCTATAAAGGAACTGACCAGTATAGAGTGAATGCCTGTGGAAACTTGCTTACCACTTATTACTCGGGCTGTGGGGGCCATGGTCATGGAGGCCTGTTTGGGTGCTACTGTTCGAATCCCGTTTTGCTTTCGAGTTTTTTGGGCTGTTTCGACAGATATGGATTGGATGCCGACGAAACGGTTGACATAGTCTATAAAGAATGCAAAGGTCCCGAAATGACAAAAGGCTTGCTCCACCGCCGTTTGGACGACTTCCACGAAAAAAGCGTGTACGTGAATGTCACAGGTCGTAAGGATATGGGCCATTTGACCCACGCTGAAATGAGCGACCACCATGCTATGGGAAATGAGTCGTTGATTGTGGACTTTGGCACGTATTTTCCAGATTTATTCGTAAGAATTTATACTGCAAAAATGGGCAACCACGACAAATCTCTTTTATATTCGGTGGGTGGAATCGCCTTCTGGATCGGCCTTTGCTTGATTGCAGCCATTGCCAACTGGACAACTCGCTTGGTGCCCAGCTCGAGAAACATTTTTGATGGAGTTTATGCCCGGGCATGGAGAAAATATGTCACTTTACCAGCTTTGATTCAAAGAAAACACAAGCAAAAACAGCCGTTGTGGACAGTTTTCGACATGCTCATTCCAACCAGATTTGAGTCTCTTGTCAGCTTATCGTTCCTTGCATACACGTTTATCACTCAAATTGTTCATATCCATTATGTTGCAGATAATCCATTCTGGGATGGCAACAGAGCATTGGCGTTCTATGTTGGTGACAGAACAGGTATTCCAAGTCTCATCTGGACACTCTTGCTTATTATATTCGGCGGTAGAAGCAATATCTTGCAATGGCTCACGGGATGGAAATTCTCCACTTTCGTGATGTACCACCGCTGGATTGCTCGAATTGTGGTGCTTCTTGCTGTGGCCCACTCTATTGCGTTCACATACAACGAACACAGGAGAGGCACCTACCACAGTTCCATTAGAATGGACTTTCTCATTTTTGGTTGCATGGCCACCATTTCCGGCTGCCTTATGTGCTTCCAGGGTCTTTTGTGGTTGAGGAGAAAAAGCTACGAAGTGTTTTTGATAATCCACATCATCTTGGCGGCTTTCTGGATTATGGGCTGCTGGGTGCACGTTGAATGGTTTGGCTACACACCTTTTATGATTGGAGCAGCGTGTCTCTGGGTCGCTGATAGAGTTATCAGGTTTCTTCGAATGAGCTACTTTGGCTGCCCAAGAGCCATGGTACTGCTAATAGAAGGAGATACTCTCAGGGTGGATGTGCCCAAATCGCCTACTATGAAGATCACCCCAGGAGGCCATTGCTGGGTGTACTTTGGCTTTGGCCTAGCATTTTGGCAGAACCATCCATTCTGTCACTTTGAATCACCCGACGGAAAACAGATGTCGTTTATTTGCAAGGTCAAAAGCGGTCTCACCAAGAAAATTGGCGACCATCTCCAGAAACTCCCGGACAAGACCTGTAAGATGAGAGTTGCAATTGAAGGACCTTACGGCGGTGCTTCTGTTGTTTCCAGGCATAGCAGCGTTATCTACATGGCTGGCGGCCACGGGTTCCCTGGTATCTATTCTGAGGCAGTACACGAGGCAGAGAGTTCACCCGAAAAACAGAAAATCAAGCTCCATTGGGTTATCAAGGACTACGACGCTTTGCTGGTGGTTGCCAAAGAATTGCAATTGTTGGCTTCCACTAAGATTCAAACTACTATCTATGTGACCAGGCCCGATACCACCAGAGCTCAATTAGCTTTCCTAGGCGGCGAGTCCCGTGATTCGTCTATCGACGAGAAAAGATCTTCTTTGTGTTCGTGTTCGGAAAATGAAAGCTGTGAAAAAGACAACCTTGGTCACAAAATCAAACAGTTCTTCCCCCACATCACCTTTACCCTTGGAAGACCGCGGGTGGAGGAGCTTATTGATGCTGAGATCGAGGAGGCCACCGAAAGTGCTGCTTTCGTCACGTGCGGTCACCCCTCCTTGGTTGATGATATCAGGGCTGGTGTTGTTTCTCGAATTGATACTACAAGAAAAAGAATCGACTTTTTTGAGCAGTTGCAAGTGTGGACTTAGGTGTACTGCCCCAGGCGTATTTTGCAGCCATTCTGCGCGCGTTACCCGCACTCCAGTACATAGAAAATTTGAAGCATCGCTTCTTCTACTACACCATGAAATAGTATGTGAATGATGATTACCATTTTACCTTATCTACATTATCTGAAGCCCTCGGGCGAGGAATACAACGAATATCTGACTAACACATACAAGGCAGGCTAATTTGAAAATATTTGGATGACAGAGTTTTTGAAGAACTGAGTGGCCGTAGGCTGCGCAGAATAACCGAACGACCAAATCCTCATTCAAGGCGGCGAATTCAGGAATCTCAATGAGTCTCTGACGCTGCCTTCTGGGGCCCTTTCATGGGACTCTCCTACTCTTCATCGTCTCTACCGTAGTAGTGCATGTAGCACATGGACCAGGCATCGAATTGCTCATATTCAGCCAGATCCAGCTAGATCAAGCACACACTTGGCCCGTTTCCGCCTAGTTTTCTCAAAACGTCTTTCAGATTTCTCCTTTTCCGTTCGCTGACTATGCCTGTCACACGGTCTAAGCGTACTATTAAAACAGAGGCGGTTCCGCCTTTCCCCACAAAAGTGGCCAAAGTGAAGAAGGAACCGGTCCCCAGGTCGCCAAAGAAGCCCAAGACAAATATAGAGGAATTGTTTCAGGTTGTGGACGTTCCAGCAGATCTTCTGCTTCCTCAGAGCTACATTGACCACCATGACGAGGCCTTCATCAAAGGCATCAATTACATCATCTCCAAAGACCCCACCTTGTACCCTGTGATAGTGCATTCACCGTTCGAAGCATTCGCCAAAAAGGAAACACCGGTGCTTCTGGACCAGGAGAAGCTTCAAAGTTACTGGTATGCCTTGATTAGGTCAGTTTTGGGTCAGCAGATCTCAGGCTCAGCTGCCAAGGCTATAGAAGTACAGTTCAACCAATTGCTCGAGGGCAATTGTACGCCACAGGCTCTTTTAGACCATGATCCTGAAAAAGTCAGATCCGTCGGTCTTCTGGGCCAGAAACTCAAGTACATCACCCACATCAGCGAAGTTTTCAACAATCCCGAATCGACGCTCAAGAATCCGAACTTCTACAAAGACAGCACCAACGACGAGCTTGTAGAGGAGCTTACCAAGCTCAAAGGCATTGGAGAGTGGCTGGCTAAGATGTTCTCTGTGTTCACACTCAAGGAGCTTGATATATTTGCCTACGACGATTTGGGAGTTGCTCGTGGAGTCTCTCGATACTTAGCCAACAGGCCACAGCTTCTTCAGGAAGTGAAGGAAGGGGTGCATTCCGTGGAGGTACTCAAAGCTGGATTAAAGAAAAAAGGTAAGTTCATGACGCCCAGCTCAAAGCGAGACTGGGTTCCGCTCCATGACGAGTATGTCAAGTTTCTCGGGCTCATGCACGCACCATACCAGCTGGTGTTCATGCTTATAATGTGGCGGTTGGCAGCTACGAACGTTGAGGTTCTTGAGAACAACCGGTAAGTGCTAGAGCCACAAGACTAGGCCCACAAGAAAAGTCAAGACATTTTGAGTCGCTGGTCGAGATGCCGCCGACTCGCCGCCGACTGAGATGTTTTTTGGCGCATTTTGCTGGCGCCGGATCATGGTGAGTTCTTTCTCGATGGTTTCGTAACCGTAGTCGAGTTTTGGGCGACGAAGGAAAGCGAGCTGTTTCTCAGTAAAACCCTTGTGTTCGATGAGATAGGCAATGAACTGGTCGATGTCCAAATCGATGACGGGCTGTTTCTGGATTTTCTTCGGCTTGGGCTTAGGCTCGTACTCCTCCCGCAGTTGTTCGACCAAGTGCCTGGTGAACTCGGAGAGGTCGTGTTCGTTGGACAAGCGGCTACCGTAGTTTGTGATTTTAGTCCGCATGGGTTTCAGAGACGGAGCCGGCGCCTCCAATGCCCTGAGCTCGGGCGTCTTTGAGAAAAACTGAAGATAGTCCTTGATCCAGGCAGTGGAAGCCACTGTCGCTGAGACAGGTGGGAGAACATCAGGTATTCCCAGAGAGAGAGAAGCAGCAGGAGAAAGCTTGATTTTAGAGTCCGGAGCCTGGCGGGCGATATTGACCAGAGAACACCAAGAGGCACCAATCAACAATGCCATAGAGATAAGAGACTGCGGTAGCATGGTGGTTGCAAAAAGTGGTAGCACAATGCGGCGTTATAAAGCAGGCGAGACAAAAAACCCAAATTAGTCGTCCTGCGTGGGTAAAGGGGCAGCGCGGCACTTTGTGCCACTAATTTGGCAGTGGTCAGGCTGAAAACAGCGAGAACGCGGTGACAGATGCGCAGCGGCAGCCCCTGAAAAGACAACGCGAGCAGCGTGGCGGCTAAAGCGAAGGCAACATTAAGAATTAGAGTTTGTCTGATTTTCCATGATACGAGCAAGGAGAATTTTGTGAAACTCTGCAAAAGGGCCCTTTGCAGCTGGTTGAATGGTGCAAGTTGAGTTTGGATACAGCAATTACATCCGGGCTGCGAGCTGCTCGGCCCGGCTGAGAGACCGAATTATTCCGAGGCGTGGGGTGTAAAGAAGCAGAGGCCGAGGAGCGATTGGCATGGAGCGACAGAATCGAGGGAAAGAAAAACCGTTGAAGTGTCAATTAACTTTCAAACTCTTTTTTCACTTTTTTTTTTTCCCACTTGCTTTTTCTGGCTCTGCCCTTGCCTTCCTGGTTTATTCCTTCTGCCCTCGCTTCCTGCCTCTGCCGCCCAAAGTCGGCTGGGACCAAGGGTTGCGGCCGCACTGCGCCAGCAATGTTTTGTTTCAAAGGCGCATGCTTCCCCCGGGCAAACCGCGTGTAAGACACCGAGCCAGCTTGGGTTTAGACTCGATCTGAAATGGCAGCAAATTCGCCTTTTTTGCATTTTGCAAGTTTCTCGCACGGCTCTTGGCACCAGCAACTACGGAGCTAGCGCGTTCGCACCGCTGGCAAAAATAGAGTTCATCTGGTCCGTCGGCTTAGGCGAGATGCTTCGGGAGTCGCAACGGACCACCTGCCAGGCCTGCGATCCACGAACCAAAGCCGGAAGAATAGAAAATTTGAATTCTCCGCTGGGCTAAGATTTCCTTTTTTTTTTTTTTTTTTTTCACTTTCCATATGTTTTTCTTAAACCACTGTGTTTGCCAAATCTCGGTGCTCGCTAATCTGGCGGAATCTGGTGGTTGCAAACTCCTGCTGCCTGTCTCATCCTGCGCACTTCCTTGGCCCCACGCTTTCTCAGCCTACCCTTTTCTGCTTTTTACCCATCACTTTGTTTTCCAGGCCACCTGGGTCCATTCGCTTACTTTCTGCTGTCTTTGACTCTCCACTTGAAAATCGACCGTGCTGATTGTCAGCGCCGCGTCTCCATCCACCTTTTTCACCCGATCCACCAAACCTTTACTGGAGAGCTATTGCTTCTCCCTTCCCATCGTTCCACTAAGTTCCGAGCCATCTCCTGGCCTATGTGCTGATGCATCGCTCCGGCTCCTTTTCATCCAACCTGGCCCACCCAAGGCTAGCTCGCCTGGCCCACACAGACGACCTCTTCGCCGTTGACGACCGTGTGGCCCGTAAACCGAAACAAGACCCACAAGGCCCCTTTTATTTTCCCAACGGCGAAGTCTTCCGCCCCAGAAACGCTCCCCTGCGCCGTCACAGGCCGCCCAAAATCCACCCCGAGCCGCTGAATCTACACACTCTGAACCTTCACCAAACACCTCCCCAAAACGGGCCACAGAGCTTTCTGCCTTCTCCAGCAGGGTATCCCAGCCTGGGATCGCAAAGCTCTTATTCGCCTCAGCCGGTGAACCAGCCGTATTTTTCTCTGGTGCCAAGTAACAGCTGTGGAATATCCAACTTCAGCGCCCCAGGAACCCCAAACGTGGGCCCTGGCGGCTTTCCACAAGCCAGCTTCTCTCGCCAAGCACCTAGATCCAATTCGCTAGCGTCAAACTCGTCCGCCAAATCGGTCACGTCCACAGCTACTTCCACAGCAGCTTCCGTTTACATGACTCGCCTGCACTCGTTCCACAACTTGAGGGCCAAAACTCGCTCCGACTTGGCCCAGCTGCTACGTAACACCAAGGTTGACACCAATATCAACATTTCCAACCTCGCTCCGCCGTCCAATCCATCTCCACAACCCTCGCGCAACTTGACCCCGGGCTTCGCCTTCACAGCGCCCGCCATTCACTCCCGAACCCGTCTGCTATCCAATAATAAGTACCCGGAAAACTCTTCTAACATCGTCAAGTCAGAACTGTCGTTGTGTCTGGATCGTGGACGCCAAAGCGCCCTGTCGGACTCTAAGAACTCCAGTTTGTCAAGCTACAACCTCAACAGGTCCAGCTCCACTACTCCGCAAACACTGGTGACTTCTGAACAGCAGGACAGAGAACTTGGCGAGGAATACAAAGAAAGCGAGAGGGATACCAAGGATGAGACACCGCTTCCTACGTGTCTGTCGCTCGAGTCGATCAGCGAAGGTGCCACCAAAACATCAACGTTTATTGCCGATTCATGCCGCAATCCGGAAGCGTCTCTGGAATCATCACTGCTTCATTCGTCCACTTCTTTTGCTAGTGCACACGATGAACAAGGAGTTTCTGAAGAAGCACCCTCAAGTGTGCATGAGGCGCATTCTGCCCATGAGTTCTCAGCCCCGAACTCAGCGGCAGAGAGCACCACATCTTTTTCTTCGGCTCCCAACGAAGCCTCCTCTGATTACCACCGATCGCAGGCTATGAGTGATTCCAAGGCCGAAATTCCTGTTCTGCCGGTTTCAACCCATTCGGCTACAGACCGAACCGTGTTTACCAGCGACAAGGATTCTGCCAAAAACGGATCTCCGTCAACCTCCCCCGAAGCTTCTCCACGAAACATGCCCGAGGCTTCCCACAAACCCTATAGATCGATGCTACTAGCTGAACCCAACGCGTCGGAAACGCCAGCCCAACAATCACCTGAGGCGTCCAGTCTAAGACACCAGCCTTCGGTCCAAGATCTGGCAAAGACAATATCCCAGAACACCAACACCTCTAATGAAACACTAGCCAAAACGCGCCCCCGTCCAGCCACCATTGACACCAAGAGAGCTCTGAATCTAGACGAGGATGTTTTCACGCCGTGCAGCGAATACAGTTTTGCGGTTGGAGAAGAAAAACTCGTCTGCAAGCAGGATCTTCCAGAAGAGGAGAATGAGCCGATAGCCGAGGACGAAAATCAGCTCATGGAAAATAAACCTGGCATTAAGCGAGACACCAGTATCAGCAATATTTTAGATGCCTATGCGGAACCAACTTCACACGAAACCGCACAGAGTCCCAATTCAAATGATGCGCAGGACCCGCAGCAGCCTCAGGAACAGTCTCTGGAAAGTCTTGAGCTGAGCGTTCCTAAAATGGCAATTGAGAAACAAGAAAATGTCAACTTTCCCCTTCCCACTCAAAGCCCGCATCCGTTGTTGGCGGCTGGACATTCTGACTTGACACACGAGCGTGTGCCTGAAAAATCGCGTCCTGCGGCTTCGTCTAATGATTCTACATTGCACCATGGGTCCCCCGAATCTGACCAGAAAGCCGTGGGTAGTGGGATTGACACATATGAGGATCAGTCCTCTCCCATGGTTGACCATGCGAGTGAATCGAAAGAAGCTCTTGAGAAGGAAACTGAGAACGCTGAAAAGCAAGGCATTGCTGACTTTGAGACCAATGAGGTCGGGTCTGACAAAATTGTCGCAAAGGAGGATGGTGCAGCCAAAGATACTGGAAATGACGATGATCTTCCTGAATCCCCCGAGAAAATTCAGCCGAGCGTGTTGCCCAACGATGATAATGTGTTGCTCGAACAGACCAAGTCTGAATCGCCCAACTTGCCTGGTAATGACGTTTTGAATGAGGCTGAAATCTCTGAAGCTTCGAATGAAGTTGAGCTGCTGAACGTTGAGCAAACTGCCTCATCGCAAGAAGTGACCAAGAAACCACCCCCACTGTCAGTTGGTGACTCTCCTCTTAGAGGACTCGTTGCTAAGGAGCTGGAGAACAAAACCTCCGATAACACCTTAATTGGCAACCGATTGTCCATGCTCAATGTTGTGAATGTCGACTTCGACAAGTCTTTGCCCACAACGCCAGACAACATGAAGTTTACCGTCAACATTCCTGACAGCGTGTCTCCAGCATCGAAGAAACTGCTCTCGCCCCAAAAACCGCCCTTGTTGCATCGCACTAATAGCATGAGCAAGTCATTTTCCGTAAACAATTTCAAGAAGGTTTTTGGACGCTTCGGTAGTGAGGCTTCTGTGAAAGACTCGAACGAACTGATCCTGTCGAAGAAAGAGTCATTCGGCAGCAGACTTTTAAAGAAAAAGCTTTCGTTTTCTGGTGACGACTCTATTTCTCACAATAACCTGTCGTCATCATTAGTGACTACGCAGAAGAAGCCCAAGCGAAAGTTTTTTAAGACACTCAAGTTCATCCCCGGCAATACTGTCAAAGAAGAGGTTCCCTCGCCGGTGTACAGTGTGAGACCTAAAGTTCCATCTCCTACATTCGAGAACTTCTCGGAAGAGACCCCACCAGCTAATCTTTATACTTTACCGGACTTCGAGACGGAAGATGACGGATTTCTGGATTTGTTGACGAAATTTGATGAGGTTGAGAAGAAGGCCGAGTTGGAAGATGAGCTAATGAGAAATAAACCCAAGGCCAACGCTTTCTTCATGAGAGACGATGAGTTGACCAAGGCGCAGATTGCCGACCAGCAGAGAAAAGATCATCATAGCTCTGACGATTCCCTCCCAGAAACACTGAACGAGAATAATGACGATGAAAGGGAGACAAGTGACAGCTCCGAGATGAAGTCAGATATTCCTTGGTCTCCAGGATATGATGATTATGCGTCTGGGTTTATCACTCCTGAGACGGAGCTGGGCCCCCGGAGGGTGCAATCCTTGAAGCTAGACAAACACGAGTTGCAAGATATGTTGGACAAGAAAGCTCACAGCAACCACTTCATAAAACACGTCAGACAAATGCGGGACATGGATCTGGTTGAGATTGTTGTGGAGCCTTTCGACCGCAACGAGAAGAATAATGAAGATCTGGTGGAGCTCAGAACAATGAACCCTATTTTGAGAGATGCGAGCATCAACAAGGGCAATGCCGCCAAGGCGGTGAAGTTCTCTAGCAAGGTGTCTATCAGTGAAACGTACCCATCGTACGTCTACAGAAGATACAATAAGTCTGTGACACAGTATTACCTCACCGAAAATGGCGAGGTAAACAAGATCAAGAACGAGTTGAACGCCTACAAATGCTACGAGATGTTGGTGCACGAAAAATCTCAGAATAATACCCAATTCTTCTACTAGAAGATGCATTTATACATAATTACACCAAATTCATTTCTTTCATGCATTGATTTAGCTGCCACGGTATGTAGAGTAGCTGTGGTTGGCCAAGAGTAATGGCACGTGGTAGTGATTATCTGGAGGGTCCTCAACTTGAAACACGATCTCCACGAAAGGGAAGAATGTCCTGCTATTGCTGTTCAACTCGTGGAAGTACTTGCCAGTCAAAAATTTGATCTTATAGATCCCAGGCTTGAGGTCCTGCCATTTGGCCTGGTTTATGCCGACCTTAGATGCTGTGGATGCGTCCAATTGCGGGTTTACAACCCAATTCTTGATTCTGCCGTCGTTGTCGGTTTTGCTCATGGCAAAAGGTGTTTCTGGGGCTCTGAGCTCGTAAGCATCTTCGGAGCCCTTCTCAGTGACAAGCGGCCCTATGTGGTAAATGGAGCATGTGACGCCTTTGGCTGGCTTGCCTAAGCAAGTGTCCAAAATATGGCAAGTAATCGGATCAACAGACATGGGGAATGTGGTAGTCTGAGATATGGGGCAGACCTTGAATAAATAGGCGATAAGGTGGGGTTGATGTGCAGGCCTCGGTGATGGCCGAGTTTAGTCTAGCACAATGATCAGGGCTTCCTCGAATGGAAGTTTTGGACTATCATCCATATCTGTATCATTTTGAGTTGAGTGATCCGGAGTAAACGTATGGAGTCTCGGGGTGTGGTGCACCTTTTCATGCTGTGTAGAGTCAGAGTCAGATTCCTCTATGACCTCCATGTTGAAGCTGTCTAAGACTGAAAATGCCTGCGGCACCTGGCTCGCAGGATCGGCAATACGTAGCTGTCTCTTTTCTAGTCTGTGCAAATAATCTCTTTTTGAGAATTTTGGCTCGCCTGATTCTTGCCGTTCAGTTGGATGCGCTGGCACAGGCTTATACGTCCAAGGATGTCGTAGGTGCTTCCTGGTATTCAATATCTGTTTCCAAAAATCGATCTCAACCGCTAGAGCTGGCCCTCGAGACAAAAGTCCGAGTCGTTCTCCGACAATCTGTCGCAGATAGTCCTGGAAAAACAGAACATGGCCCACAATCTCCAACAACGAGTTTTCATCAAAATCCTCATACACACAGCTTGCCAAAATTTTGATGTTGATATGTGATACATCGCCCGAGCAGTCATCGAGTGTTATGATGTAAAAGTTATTTGGGTTCGTTCTCCCCTTCGTATCGTAGTTCTTATACACGTACGAAAGTACGCGTCCAAACACTTTGATCGTTTTTATGGGAAAGTTGTTGACCAAAACACAGCCCTTGGCATGCTCCTCGAGACCCTGGACACCGTATACCTCAAGCATGGTCTTGGCTTTGAGCACGTCTCGAATCGCCAAAGGGACTATTTTGTCTGCAGTGGGGGCCAAGTGAAATAGTTGTGGCGAGTAGAAGGTTTTGCCCCATTTTCTTAGAGCAATGTGATTTTGCCCGGGCGCTATATCTCGTCGGAGCGCCATACCATTTCTATTAAGTAGTTGTTGATGTGCGCATAAAAAGTATCTCTGTTTTGATGTGAGGAGGTGTGGTAGATTCATTTTGGTGGCCAAGAGAAACAAAGCTTTTGTGGTGTTTTTAGATTGTTTAATTGGGAGTTCTCTATAGTAACCCTCTGATTTTTAGACTATGCGGTATAAGGGTTTCCCACTGATCACTTCCTACTACTTACTGTCTTTCGCAGCCAGGGCTAAGAAGGGTAAGCTCCACAAGTACACAAGGATAAGTGAAACATAGAAGAAAGCCCCTCGAAGCTCCCTTTGTCTTCAGACTATCAACCCATCTTCGAGACGGTTTTCTAAATTTGTTAAAAGTCACATATTTAGTCTTTGTCTCAGATGCATCCATCCGGGACAAAGGGCGACCCACCTTCGGCTACCCACCTTCGGCAGAGTACTATACAAGAATTTTTAAAAGTTGTAACTAACGGGATCTTAGCTGCCAACAAGTGAAAGCAAGCTCAATCCCAGATCAGAACTGCTTTTGTATTCTTTTAGTAGTGCATCTATGCGACTTATCGGACCTGATGGTCTCAACACCCCGTCAGTCCCAGCAGATAAAAAAGCAACTGTCCGATTTCAAACTCTGTCTCGTAAATCACTCCATTGGCTCAACCCACGAAGATGATCAGCCTGGCTTCAGGTTCGAAATCAAGACTTTCCGGCATATGGTCCTGTCCATAGTAGTAGCTGCTTTAGATGAGATGAGCTTCACTCTCAAGCTTGCCTAAATGTCGTTGTTTGAAGTGAAGGGCTGGAATCTCAAGGCCGATAAGGTCGCTGTAGGAGGAACCGATAAACCTGAAAAGAACAAATCGAAGAAAAAGGAGAAAAAGAACAGGAAAAGAAAGCTAGACCAGGAGGCCCAGGCAGAAGCAGCTGAAGCTGAGGGTGAAGCAGAAGCAGAAGCTGAGGTGCCAAAAAAGCAAAAGATCAATGAAACGAAAGTTCTGAAAAAGCATGATACCAAGCAAAAGTCGAATACAGACGAATCCCTCAAGAAGCTGACAAAAGAAGATCTTCCCAAGGAGTCTGTGTCTTCCAAGGAAATCTCGTCCATCGCCAGGGATTCGGAGACAGAGAGAAAGCTCACTCCATTGCAACAGAAAATGATGGCCAAGCTCTCTGGCTCCAGGTTCCGCTGGATCAACGAGCAACTCTACACAACCACTTCAGAAAACGCATTGAAGCTTGTCAAAGAACAACCTGCTTTGTTTGACGAGTACCACGAGGGGTTCAGATCTCAAGTACAGCTGTGGCCTGAAAACCCAGTCGACGTTTTTGTGGAACAGTTCAAAGCCAGATCGAATAAGCCAGTGAATGCTCCTGGTGGTTTGCCTGGTCTTCCCGATAAAAGCATTGTCATTGCTGACATGGGCTGTGGAGAAGCCCAATTGGCTTTAGATATTCAAAACTTCGTGAAAGAGCATAATCAGAGAGGACAGAAAAAGAAGGGCAAATTCCATGATCGCAATGGTCCAGCCAAAACGTTAAAGGTGAAGACCCACAGTTTCGACCTCAAAAAGGCCAACGACAGAATCACAGTCGCTGACATCAAGAACGTTCCAGTTAAAGACGAGTCTTGCAGCATTGTGGTGTTCTGCTTGGCCCTTATGGGTACCAACTTCTTGGACTTTATTGAGGAGGCTTACAGAATATTGGCACCCAACGGAGAGCTCTGGATAGCCGAGATCAAATCCAGGTTTACTGAGCTGACTAACGCAAAGACCAGAGTTGCCGATGACGTCGGCTCGGAGTTTGTGGAGTCGCTCAAGTTACTTGGTTTCTTCCACAAGAAGACTGACAACGACAATAAGATGTTCACGAGGTTTGAGTTCTTCAAACCCTCGAAAGAGATAATAATGCAGAGGAAGGCGAAGCTCGAGAAGAAGAAGAAGTTCATTGAGCAGGAGACGCAAAAGGAGGAGCTTGACCAGAAGCGTAAGGACAAGGCCGAGGGTGAGTGGTTGTTGAAGCCCTGTATCTACAAGCGGAGGTAAGATCATTTGCATCGCAATTTTCAGCATCGATTAAATTAACACGTCAATTCTTCATTCACAAGTTCACCATTCGACTAATTTACTGTTCCACAAATTCACTATCTTACAGTGCTTGATGACTGCGGCTTGCAAAGCCAGCATAACTGCCACATCTCAGGGCTTGTAGCGCGCGCCCTATGACCTCACTAAACTCTACTGGTCGTAAAATTAGCAAGATTCAATGCAAGCCATGGTCACGGCTGCCCGAATCGGCGGAATCCAAGATTTCTAGGGCGCTATCGGTATGTGGTCGAGTCACGTGACGGCCTAATGGGGAAGGTGACGCCAGCACGAGCTGCAAGTTTGACATACTTTCGCACATCAGCCAGCAGAAATGCTGAAGATGTAATGGCTGCGAAAAAAAAAGAGGTCCTGGCTGGAATCCCAAAAAGAAAGTGCCCAGCTTTCCAGCCACGGCGCCATATATGAGGAGAAATCCCAGATTCGGAGAATTCTCAGATTTCTTCCCCAACTTTAGACTCAACTAATTTTATAAGACTTTGACCATCTTGCAGCTCCAATGGACTTCTACGAACCCACGCTTTTGTTCAGGCAAAACGCCATCAAGAGAGACCTGGTCTCCCTGCTGAGTTCCTACTACGGCTCCGACAATGACTCGTCGGTGACTCTCCCTTCACATCACTCCAACAGGTCCAGAACCCTGTGGCTCTTAAACCACGACAACGCTCTGGACACACAAATCCTCAACAAGGCGTGCTCCTTGAACAGAGTCAACATCAAGCTGAATTACTGGAAGATCCCCGACAACAAAATGGACTTGACAGCACTAGCGACCAGCAACGTCGAATCAGCGTCGCCGCTTTTAGCCATTTCCAGCGCCCAGGCGGAAAACAATCTCTTTATCTACGAGCTCGATGCCGTCAACCACTACTTGACTCACCACACCACCATCTCGTTGCCCAACATCCACGCTCTCTCGTGGGTGCCAAACCAAAAATCCCGTTTTCTTGTTTCGGGAAACAGCAAGGGCTACGCCCACCTCGTTTCGGTGCCTCTTCCTCATACATTCACAGGTGAACCAGAGGGAGAAGAATGTGCTGAAATCGTCAAACGCTTCAACCACCGCAAGCACCTTAAGTCCGTCAACAAGAACCCCTCCGCCCATACCCATACCACCACATGCATTTCAGAACTCGGTTTCACCGCAAACGACAAATTGGTCTCCATATACGACAACACCTTGTTTGTATGGGACATGAACGACTGTGAGGCCTCCGTCAAGCCCCGTCCCGCTGGAATCCTGGTGATTCCGGGCATCAAGAGTTTCGATACTACACCTCAGCAGGTCAACGATCCTTACACTTTGGGTCTCTGTGGCTCTTTTGGTATTTCCCTTTTTGACTTCAGAAGCAGGGGCCACAATGTGCCCAGCTCCTCGCTCCATGCAACGGGTACGCCTCGCCAGCTTTCTGCCAATTTGCTCAGATGGTGTCCAACAAACGAATACGTCATGGCAGCTGCGCATGGTGATGGGGTAGTCAGACTCTGGGATCTTCGAAAGCAGGACACTTTCGCCAATTTGACTGGCCACAAGAACAAGACGGTCACATCGCTCGAGTGGAATGACAACGACATTTTTACAGGTGCCAGTGACGGAAATATCATCCATTGGGACTTGTCAAGTGGCCTTGAACCTACAGACGACATTGCGTCCCACTCAGGGAAGTTCCAAACATGCTCAATGAAAGAAGGTATTTCCAGCGTTTCCTTCGACACCGTCAGCAACACCATGGTGGATGCTGTAAGCGAAAGACAATGTGGCACGTTGCTTCCAGCTCTGAACAATAGAATCGTGGGAATGTGCCGTGTGAGAGATCTGGACAACGACCTGAGTGACTGCAAAATCGTCACCATCGACGGCTCCTCTTTCCTTGGATTGCACTCCAAGATATACGATGCAGTGGAGAATACCAGCAGCGAGAAGCACTTCTACACTGCCGAGGACATCGACTTAATGCTGAAGGAGGAATTGTCCAATGCTACACTCATTAACTCGAACGACAGCTTGACGCAGCCATTGAACATCCAGAGAAAGTACTCTCACTCAAAGACAAACACAGAGTCCTCCATTCGTACCGACGACTTTAATTTCAATTTTGGCTTTGGCTTGGACGAAGTGATATCGCTTCACTCCGTGGACTCTGAACCAAGCAAGTCCCACTCCAGCGCTTCGCCCAACTCGTCGGTCACAAATAACGACTCCAACTATACGCTTTCGACGGTTGCCACGGTGATCGACTCTCCAACACAGACACACACACACGCCAAAAAGTCGCTGTTGGTGTTTTTAGATACGGGCCTCGAGAAGATCTGTTTAGATTTCTCCAACAGCAACCAGGTTACGGCTACATAGGAAATAGGCAAGGGATAAGACGGTAGATACTACGTAGTGGCCAGGCATTTTTTGCTTCAGAATGCAATTAAGTGAATTGGCTGTTGATGATAAATGACGGAGAGAATTGTAGGGTCTAGGCGATGTTGATGTCGAAAATCTGAGGGCATTACTAATTAAACTGCGAGTTGCATTGACTAATGTTTGAATACCAGCTAAGCTATCTGTAGGGTTCAGGCTAGATAATACACAAATGACGACTTCGAGTTGTGGTATGATATTTCTGTAAATACAAGAAAGTGTAGTCTCCTCTTTCCTGGTATATAAACGGCTTCAGTGCTCTATACATTTGCCCGTCTCTCAGATTTCTCCTCAATTTTGAATGTCAGCCCAATGACCAAAGCCTCTTCGGATCAATAGCTGGCCGTAAAGGAACTCGTCGCCCAGAGCCCCAAAAGCTTACAAAGCTACTCTCCACAATTCCTCACTCAATGCGCCATATTCCGTCAACAAGGGGCCCAGTCTCGAAGTCTATAGCACTGGACTTTGAACCTCCAGACCAAAGAGGCAGTCTTAAGTCTTCTTCTCTGCTGATTCTCTTTCCGGTAATCCAAAATTGCTGGCACTTGGCCGGGAAGCTTGTGCTTTATGGCTGTGCGTTGAAGGACTTCTCAAAGCGGTATTTTGCAGCCAAAGTGAGGGTGCTATTTCGAGACATGAGCCAACCCAAAAATTTGAAGATTTCCCAGAGGGCCATAATTTCCACTATCTCGGATTACCGACAACATTTCTTCAAATCCCGCCTTATCGCTCCGTATACCCTGTGTCGTCTGCACAAAGCCACACCATTTACTACACATACGCACCCAGTAGGTGCAGCGATAAGGAGTAAGCAAACGGAGGCCAGGACTCGAAAGTGCAAACACGAAACTCGAATTCACAGCGCTTTTCTGAAATCACTATAATTGGAATTAGAATTATGCAAAAGCGGTGGAATGGACTGCAAACTTCTCTAAACAACACATAGTCATTCTACGCTTCGCCCTAAAATAGGCTTGGATGTGTACTTGTCACGTGACCCGTAGTGAATCACAAACGGAAGGTGTTCTTCAGGCCATGGTTTTGGGAATTCGAAGGCCAGGTTATGTTCGGAACACGTATTATTAAGCTAGCCATACGCTAGCACCCCCACACAGGAAATAAGGCCCTCACAAGAACTACCCCGATGAGCCGAACCACCAGTTGCTATAAACCCGTGCACCACGGCCACCAAACGATAATCGTCCTCAGTGAAAGAAATCTATTGCTTTTTACACCCAACGTTAAGATACCTAAAACCTCGGCGTTTCGAAAAACGGTTCTTACACAGAGTCCCTGGCTTCTATTCTCCAACCTCCCGCTAGAATCGACCTTTTACCGGAAAAGCCTGTCTACTATCCCACCGCCTTTTTTTCCACGTTTTCCTCATAGGGCTCCCTTACATTGACTTCACCGGACAAACTTTTGGATGACTAAAGTCAACGTCAAAGTAGTGGCTGCCGAGTCATTATACAAACGTGATGTGTTCCGGCAGCCTGACCCCTTTGCGGTGATCACCGTGGATGGAGATCAGACCATCACCACGAAAACAGCCAAAAGAACGTTGAATCCATACTGGAACGAGTCTTTTTTGCTCAGTGCCTCCGAAGACTCCATTTTGGCAATTCAGGTTTTCGACCAGAGAAAGTTTAAAAAGAAGGATCAGGGGTTTTTGGGCGTTGTTAACGTGCGTGTGGGTGATGTCATTGATTTGTCATTATCGGGCTCCGAGGAGACTATCACCCGAGACTTGAAGAAATCTAATGAAAATTTGGCTGTCAGTGGGCGTGTTATCATCGTTTTGAGCCATAACACCAACTCCTCGTCTGCTGCTCCGGCTACTAATGGTGCCACAGCCTCAGCTCCTAGAGCATCTTCATCCGCCCGTAACTCTGTTCCTAACTCGACACAAGCCGCTCCACTGGCTCCTCCAGCTGCTAGCAGCAACGGTAACGGTACTAGTGAGCAGTTCACTAAGCAGTATTCCTCGTTCGAAGACCAGTACGGAAGATTACCGCCCGGATGGGAAAGGAGAACAGACAACTTCGGCCGTACCTACTACGTGGATCATAACTCCCGAACCACCACCTGGGAAAGACCCACCTTAGAACAGAGTGAGACAGAAAGAGGCCAACAGAGAGAAAACCACACTGAGGCTGAAAGAAGACAACATCGTGGCAGAACGTTGCCTGGTGAAGCTCCTCAGTCGCCTACGATGCCTTCTGCAAGCTCATCCACAAGTAATAATGTCACAGTGAACTCGACCGGTGCAAACACGCCTGTGAGTCCCGCTGCTGCTGTCTCCATGGCTGCTACTGGCGGCACTACGAGAGGCTTGGGCGAATTGCCTACCGGGTGGGAACAGAGGTTCACCAACGAAGGCAGGCCCTATTTCGTCGACCACAATACGAGAACAACCACATGGGTTGACCCCAGAAGGCAACAGTACATTCGTACTTTTGGCCCAAACACCACCATCCAGCAACAGCCTGTGAGTCAATTGGGCCCATTGCCTTCTGGCTGGGAGATGAGATTGACCAACACGGCCAGAGTGTATTTTGTGGACCACAACACGAAGACTACCACATGGGACGACCCCAGATTGCCTTCCTCTTTGGACCAAAACGTTCCTCAGTACAAGCGTGATTTCAGAAGAAAGGTGATTTATTTCAGATCGCAGCCAGCGTTGAGAATTTTGCCTGGTCAATGCCACATCAAGGTGAGAAGAGACCATATTTTCGAGGACTCTTACCAGGAAATCATGAGACAGACCCCCGAGGACTTGAAGAAGCGCTTAATGATCAAATTCGACGGAGAAGAAGGTTTGGATTACGGTGGAGTTTCCAGAGAGTTCTTCTTCTTGTTGTCCCACGACATGTTCAACCCATTCTACTGCCTTTTCGAGTACTCGTCTCACGACAACTACACGCTACAGATCAACCCCAACTCGGAAATCAACCCAGAGCACTTGAACTACTTCAAGTTCATCGGAAGAGTTGTGGGCTTGGGTGTTTTCCACAGACGTTTCTTGGATGCTTTCTTCGTTGGTGCATTGTACAAGATGATGTTGCGCAAGAAGGTCAATTTGCAAGATATGGAAGGTGTTGATGCCGAATTCTACAGATCCTTGCAGTGGATCCTTGACAATGATATTACCGATATTCTTGACTTGACATTCAGCGCGGAGGACGACAAGTTCGGTGAGATTGTTGAGGTCGACTTGAAGGAAGGCGGAAGAAACATCGAAGTGACTGAGGAGAACAAGGCTGAGTATGTTGAGTTGATCAGTGAATGGAAGATCCACAAGAGAATCGAATTACAGTTCCAAGCATTCATTGACGGGTTCAACGAATTGATTCCTCAAGAGTTGGTGAACGTTTTTGATGAAAGAGAGTTGGAATTGTTGATCGGTGGTTTGGCAGAGATTGATATCGAGGACTGGAAGAAGCACACAGACTACAGGGGCTACCAGGAGACCGACCAGGTTATCCAGTGGTTCTGGCAGTGCATCAAGGAGTGGGATTCCGAACAGAAGGCTAGGTTGTTGCAATTCACCACCGGTACATCTAGAATTCCTGTTAATGGTTTCAAAGACTTGCAAGGTTCTGATGGCCCAAGAAGATTTACTATTGAGAAGGCCGGAGAGCCTAACCAATTGCCCAAGTCCCACACCTGTTTCAACAGAGTGGATTTCCCACCATACACAAGCTATGAAAGCATGAAGCAGAAGCTCACGCTTGCCGTTGAAGAAACCGTCGGATTTGGCCAAGAGTAAGCTGGAAGAAAAAGAGGCTTTGTCATACACAAAATAGCATATTTGCCAGGATCTTTTGAAATTGGAAGAAGCGGGAAGAAAAGTTCAGTTCTTTTTCCCCGCGCTTGGGATTGAATTCGATAAAAGACATGACGATTATACGGGCTGCGATATTCTGCGATGGTGGTAAAAAAGCGGCTTCTTGATCCGCATGAACCCGGATCCGTCCAGGAAAAACGTATTCATACCGGTCCAGGCCTGCCAGTTACATTGTCATTTGATAGTCACGATTAATAAACACCATTATTCGAGTTCCTTCTTTGTAGTAAGTAGGCCCAGACCTTTTGCAGATAAGAGATAAGTCTGTGTAGAGTAACCGCGCCGCATTAGGGAGTGGATGGGGTGGTGATTTTGCAAAGTGGAGAAGCATGGAACAAAGCCAAAATATGTCGTTGGATTATGTACGTCTCAGCCCTCCCCTATTAGTGACAGCTTAGTAATTTGGCTGAAGTGACCGGCGCTCCCCTCACAATGCCACAGTATAAAAGCAGCCCTGGATCTGGCCACTTGCAAGTCCACCATTACCAACTCCACAATGCCAGATCTTTTCGACAACTTCTTTGGTAAAATCTCCACCAAATTAAACGGCGGCAAAACCACGCCCCACTATGGCGGCTCTTCCAGGGTAAACACTGGGCCTTTCTATAGCTATCACATGAACGGCACCAATAACAAATACTGGATGACTGATGAAGAGATGGCAGAATCGCGGAAGACGGCTCAGGAATGGCGCAGGTTCAGCGAGACAAAGGCCAGAATGGGGTCTGTGGGTTCGATGAATTCGGAATCAGATGGCGACCAGTCCCGCAAGAATAGCGTGGCTTGATAACTTTACCCTATACTAGGTGAGCAAGTATTCCTTTTGATGAGGCAGGACCTTATTAGGCATAATTGCAAATAGTCTAACGATGATTAAACAGATTAAATGTAGGCAAATGTTTCACTGAAGTAGGCATTTCATGTGGCGGTGCTAGAAGCAACAGCAGTTTCTGCGAAACCACAGCAGGTTTTTTCTCCTCTCTGCAAAACTCGATGTGTCAGAGTGGTTGTCGCCAGCAGCGGGCGGCGGCTGGGCATGCTGATTTTTCTGTTTGTAAGCTCTTCGGCTCTGTTCATCGGTGATGGAGTTGTAGTTTGGGTGGTTTAACGATTGCGACTTGGTGAGGCGTTGCTGCGACGAGTTGTTAGGAAGCCCGCCAGAAAGCTTGTCCTGGTTGCCGGGGCGTTTCAGAACGTTCACCACGTTGTTGGTGTTGTTTGCTTTGCGTCTTTGCTGCGGAGGGTGGGGGTTACCATAACCGTGGAGGTTGGCTTTTTTGTTTAACGCAGCGTCCCAGCCACGGCCGCCATTGAGATCCATCCAATCATAGTGGCCATCTTCGGTAGCATCAATCAGCTGAAGCGCCTTCTCCATGAGACCCACAAGGTAGTCGTAGTCTGGTTCCTCGTCGAACTTGAGGTTCCGCACATATGTCAAATACTGGGCAAACTGAATGGGGAAACCTTGGCAAAGATCGTTCACCAGGGTGCTCTGCTTCTTCATACCAATGCGTTCGTACTTCTGCTTGTTCGTGGGCGCTTTGAGTCCCTGCCAGGGCAACAGGCCACGAAGAAAGTACATAAAAACGTGCCCAAGCGACTCCAAATCGTCTCTTCTCAGCTGCTCACGCCCTAAGTGCGTATTGATGGACATATAACGAGCGGTGCCACTCAAGGCCTTCTTCTCTCTGTAAGGAATGTGGGATTTAGTCTTGGGGTCTCTGTACTGCTTGGCCATGCCGAAATCCACCACGTAAACCTGGTTAGCTTCCGGGGTGTCGGGCTTTCCAATGAGAAAATTGTCGGGCTTGACGTCCCGGTAAATCAAGTTTTGCTCGTGGATGCCCTGGACTCTCTGAATCATTTGCTTGGCCACCTGGACCACCGTCTTGACCGAGAATCTGCGTCCGCACCAGTCGAACAAGTCCTCGAGCGAAGGCCCCAATAGGTCAATCACCAAGATGTTATGAACGCCCTCCTGGCCGAAGAAATACGCCTTGGGCACTCCTGGGACGTCGTTGAGAATTCGGTACGACCGATACTCGTCTCTCAATTGCGGAGCTTCACACTTGCGGGGCTCGAACTTGATGGCCACCTGCTGGTTGTTGAGAAGGTTGATGCCCTCGAAGATAATGCCGAAAGACCCTTCGCCGATCTTGCTGCCCACTTTGTAGTGGACTCCGACTCTGCTGGAGCTATTGGATTGGGCCATGTTTGGGTTGTCTCTTTAGGTATTTCTAGCGTCGGAGTATCCGAGCGCTGCTTGGTTGAGAGAATATGGGGTGTTTGTGCTGTGTGACGTCGGGGTCGGTGGAATTTTGCTGTTTACCCTGGTGATATTTTCGTGCTATCGCAACTGGTGTTGGTTTTTTCTGGTTTTTTTGAAACACCTTCCGGCACACAGTGCGGTACCAGCACCCTGGGGGAATACGAAAAAGGCAAGATAAACTTGTCGTGGCTTACGAGGGAGAACTGAGGTTGGGGGCATTGGAGTATTTTGGAATCGGGTCTTTTAAAACCACGTTTTCGAAGCTCTGTCCTCGCGGGATTTTGTCCCAGCAAGGAAGGCGCCAGAGGACGTCAATGCGGAAAGTAGATAACGTTTTTCTTAAAAAAAAAAACGCAGAAAACATGCTTCGTGCCGTGGATTTTAGGATCGGTGGATGTTTCTCTCCAGCTTCTTCGTGCCTGTTGGTGATTTATGTTGACATTGCCGTGGTACAAATGCCTTTAAAGAACTACTAACACGAAGATGTGGGGAACGTTCTCTGATATTTTGCAACAGTCATTCTTTTGTACAACTCAACTCATTCTGTGTTACTTTGGCTTATAAATTTTCCTTTTTGATAAATCATAAGATTTTGAATAGACTCTCTCTTTGAGTTTGTAGCGCAATTGTCTGATCACTGGTTTGCGATTTGCAGCCATTGCGCATATTTGCGTATCAATCATGGATGTGTTCTACTTCCATACGACGTAAAGTTTTCAGCGTGGTAAATTTGAGATGTATCGATGGAGCAAAGGAACTTTTAAAATGCTACCATTTACCTCATGACGCCTTTGCTCCTACGAAGATTTCACTAAGGGACAGCGGTGTTGACTTCAAGTTTACAGGCTGTGTCAAACAGATAAATCCTGGAAAACGCGAAGACGGGGCCATAGTAAATTGAGTGTGCCTCAAAAGTATCATAAAACTTTAGCGAAGATGTTTGACTTTTCACTCAAGTGTGGCTCACGAATTCTGGCCATAACGAAAGTGTCGAAAGACCAAGCTCAAAGAAGGCATCAGAAGTGGTCTGACGACCGGTATTCAGTTACAATTGAGAAGAAGATTATAGCTTATTTGAAGAATGCAAATACACCTGTAAAAGGGCAAGCTCGTCTTATTGATACTAGGCCTCTGTTGAAGGCAGGTACCCCACATCAAGGATAAGTGAACTTCAGTATTTATGAGCTAGAATCGATATGAAAATAACTTCATGCCTAAAAAATCAGAAGAAAGAGTCGCTCATAGGGACAGACGAAAACAAAACACGACCTTCTGAAGTTTTCCATCAATTTTCATCGATGTGAATCAAAGCAACCTTTGCAAATAATCCTTAATCCATGAGGCTTAAAAGTCGAATCAAAAATTGTTGCTCTCCCCGATTGTCATTGTCCGTTGAATAAATCAGTCTGCGGCAGCATTTGAAAGCAAGCAACAGCCACGAACCTGAGCTCCTTCAATCAAAACCTTACATATTTTTTTGCTTTTGGAGATATCAATTTAGAATGATTAAGTAGGACAGCTACGGAATCAGAACATTTGTATTTAGATGTCCAAGTATACGTCTAGTTCGTGATGTTCATGTAGACCGAATACTTTACGACTTCTAGACCAACCAGAATTGCAAATCTCAACTCTTGACCATCTCCATAGTCTTTTTGAATAATCCAAAATTTTTAATACAAATCATAGCCTTGCCTGGTTCTGCACCACTGCCAAATCTACCATCTTCTTAATCGCGCTCTCAAAAACTTCAAGTGCTACTCCTCACCATGTCAGAAAACGAGAGATTTCTGCCTGGATCGCAGGTTTTGGCGTATCATGGCCCGCTTGTATATGAGGCGAAGGTGTTGAAGTTTCGGGAGAAAGGAAAGCTATTTGTGGAAATTGGAGAAGGACAGAGTGAACCGATAGAGAACAACAAGATACCGTTGTTTCTCCAAGACGGCGATGCCTACTTTCTACATTACAAAGGATGGAGTGCTAAGTGGGATGAGTGGGTGTCCAACGAGCGTGTTATGGAGTTTAACGACGACAACTTGGGATTATCAAGAGAACTACGAAACGCTCGTAAACGAGGAATAGATCGGTTGGATCCATCCAAAGAGAAAAGCGATCTTGTGAAGGAGGAGCCCAGAGAGAAGAAAAAGCGAAAACTGCCGTCAGTAGCTCCTCTGCTGGCGGTTTCCAATGGAAGCACAGAATACCGGTCAGCATCAAATGGCCAAGTGAGAAAGAGACTGAAACAGGAGCACAAGGGGCCAATGTACGAAATCATGATGCCATTGCGGCCCAAACTAAAATGCATGCTTGTGGACGACTGGGAGCTCATGACCAAGGATCACAAACTTATAGACTTGGACACCGCAGTGCCGGTCAGACAGCTTCTTGAAGACTTCTACGAGTTTCAGAAAAAGAAGGTGAGTACGGACATGCAAAGAACCGTGAAAGAGGCGGTGGACGGCCTTGCGGTGTACTTTGACAAGCAGCTTCGTTTTAATTTGCTCTATCGTTTTGAAAGACTTCAGTACAGCCAGCATTTGGAGAAGGACCCTACGCTCAATGCCACAGATCTCTACGGAGTGGAACACCTTCTCCGGCTCCTTGTCATACTCCCGGCGCAAATTGCCCACACCAACGCAAACAGCATCACTGTGAACACTCTCATGGCACAAATGAGAGATCTAAGCACATTCATCGACGAGCATATCAGCACGTACGCCAGTACGTACATGAACGCCAGTCCTTCTTATGACCGGCTAGCACGGGGCGCCTAGAACTGAAGTGGCTACAAAAGAGCGTCTCGTAAATCATTTATTCATCGGCACATAAACATAAAGCGTACAAAAGTGTCATAGAAGCGTAACAGTAGGTCATTCGATACCTTTACAAGGGGATGGCCTTGTAGTCGACCTCGACCATTGGATTCTCGTTGTTGCACTTCACTTCCAACTCCAACTTCCAGTGCCTGTTGTACAAGTCCTCCTCTTCCTCGCTGAAGCCGTGGTGGCCCTCGTCCTTGAACTTCCACACAATGTTCTTGGGCGACTCTTCCATGACAGCCTTGCCAAAGTCCATCTGGAAACCGGAGCACTTGGCCATTTCCGCCATCAAGTGACGCTTGATGTGGTGTTGCAAGTTGCGTCTAAACTTTCTTGAGTTTTTGTTCATGGTGGGCTTGATTTTTTCCATGTTGCCCTTGATCTCCTTCATGATGAATGGAGGGTAGTACTGTAAATGAGCGTGGCAGTAGTCGAAGTCGTTGTCCCAAGTTTCGTCACGGATGTACGACTCAAAGGCCACGACGTCGTCAAAGTCCTTTCTTGGAGGAGGTTTCAAGATCTCCTTCATGGAGCCGTCCTCACTTTCGATGGAGGTGATCGACAGCGACCTGGACTTGGGAACGGGGCCAAGGTGCTCAAGCTTCTCGAGTCTGTCGAAGTCCAATTCGAGCACCTGGTTTTTCTTAGATTTGACCATGATCGATGTGGGTAGTTAAAGCGGTAGTTAGGTTCTTCGTATCACAATGGGTGTCTTCAGAGTGGGTATATCTAGCTTGCTAGATATTTGAGTTTCTGGAGAGATGGGTTACAAAAGGTTGGGGACGGCCTCCTTATATAGTGGGAAAGTGGGTCTCCGGCTTCGGCCAGAAGTGGAAACCAATAGTGCCATGCACCAGTCACTCCACCAACTCCACATTCCAGGTGCCGAACAACGCAAAAAGAAATCCCGCCGGGCGAGCGACCCAAACTGGTGTGGCAATTTGGACAGCTGGACTTTTCAAAAAATTAGACTTTTTTTGTTTCATTTCCCACGCCCACTTCCACTCAATTGTCTCTCACACGGCTGAAGCCATGGACTCGCAGGTGTTGAGTGGATTTCGCAGCCATTCCCGAGGATGCGACACAGCGCTCGTTTTGCACCCAAAACGCCCACCAGCGGTCGGATAAACCCAGCGTTTCCTTGACTATTGGCCCCATTCGGCCCCATTCGGCCACCGCCGCACATGAAGGAATTTGAACGTCCAGCATTTTCCAAATCACCAAATCACAATTCCCAGCGTTGGGCTTTTCTGTCTGGTGAGGGTGTCACGCACCTGCACTGGTGGAGCCAGGGGCAGATGGGGAACCTGCCTGGGGAGTCCGAAAACCTGGGGATGGTGCGATAGGCTGGGCGTGGGGGCAGCGATTGGGTGGTTTTTTTTCCGTATTCCTCCGATGGGGTGACTTCGAGGTTTGTGTTTCTTGGTTTTTTGTGTTGAGCTTTTGGTCGTTTTAGGCGACTTTGGTAGTGTGACGCTTTGCTGTTTTGCTGTTAGCGTCTCGTGAGGTGGTCTCGTGAGAGGCTGGGTCTGCTGTGGAGAAGACGAGGGGACGCAGTGGGGACAGATGGGGACTGAAGGGGACAAAAGAAATCCTAGAAAGCAAGAATCAGAATGGGCCGTGGATTTTGTGATTTGTGAGTTTGTGATTTCGGTTTTGGTCGCTGGGTGGTGGAGGTTGATTGGCTGCAAATGCGTGGAGCCAGAGCCCTTTGTCTGCTTTCCGAAAACGGTCCACTTTGCTACCCTTTGACATTTAACAGAGGGAGCGATCTTGGCGGTTTTCTGGCACGTTCACTGCGAAGACGTTGGGCCGTCTGGCCCCACCCAGAGCCCCTATTGATTTGACGGCAGGGAAGAGATCAGTTGAAAAAAGCCACTGCTGATTTGACGGCTGGGCAGAATCAGTTGAAAAAGGAGACAAACATCTAGAGCGTTCGAGTGGCTTTGGAGGGTGGTGGATGGTAGGAGGCATTGCAGCCATCACTTGTTCGACTCGATTCAAAAGAAGCAGGCTCTTCTTATCAACCCACGTGCTTGGTGCAAAGCCGACTCACTAGAAGCTGGTCGTAAATGCACTGGCGACTGGCTTGTGGTTCAACGGTGTATTGTGGGTGCGCCGTTTAAGCTCATACTGTAATACACCCTGTGATACTAGTGAGGAAACAAATGAATGTGTATATTTACGAAAAGGTTCTGACATTGTCTTGAGGCTACCAATTTGTTCTTAAGGTTCATGTGGATGATTAGGTTAGACGATAAGAGTGGTTTAAAAACTATACCACCGACGGTATCGCCAACTATATATGATCATGATTTTGTAGCGGTTTTGTAGCCATGCTTATTGGCCACTTTTATGGCCACTTGAGGTAAAATCAAGTTAAGAAATGACCCATATTGCTGAATGCCATAGTATACCTCGTTTGCTTGTCAAGCAAACCCAAGTCCCCAGCCGATCGAACACATTTCAACTGAATGGCTCATTTAAAAGCTTCAACAAATTCTCTCCTATAATCAAAGCTGGAACGCTCCTTTCCAAAGAAAATTGTTACTATGTGAATCTAACTGTGGCAATTCCTCATCAAACGAAACCCCAGCCAATACTTCACCTCCATAAGCGTTTGATAAACCAAAGGCTTCTTCGCAAAGGCATGGCTATTCGATCCAGTTTTAAGCTTAGTACCGCTTCACAAGATTCTCCAGCTGTGAGCCACCTACCTCCCTGACTTTCAATATCACTAAGTGAAGCCTCATCAACGGAAACATACTCTTCAGACTTCAAATCAGCCTTTTGTTGAGCTTTTGAGATCGTCACATCTTGAAGATGGGCTTGATCCCAAATTCCTCCCCTCTCGAAATTCTTTACCTCAAACCGCTTCTTAATCATTTGCGATTTAAGAGCCACATCTCAGGGAGTTTGGGTGTTATTGTTAAAAGCGAAGGTCACTGCTCATTAAAAGAATCGTTTTAGCTGTAAAAGAAAAAAGACAGTTCTTTGACATTTGTAATAGTACAACCATTCTTCAAGCTCAAATGAGGATTCTTAGCTTACCCAGTCAAGGACAACGGGTGATCTTTTGAACGGAGCCGAAAGAAGGGAAATGAAGACAACCTAGACAATGAAAGATGGAAGAAAAAAGTAGAAAAGTTTATTAGTGATCCATGTGCTTCTCTGAGTATGCTACCTCTTTCTACATATTTCGCAGCCATTACCAACCCAAATCCAGCCATCAACGAACCACAACTCCTAGAGCAACAAGCTCAAACCCATCGTAACGTATTACTTATTGACCCCAAACTAAAGCAAGCCATCCAATAAAAACTAAACCAAACAGAAATCAAACCAACGCCTCGGTGCGCCTTTTTCTAGGTATCAACTTTCAGCGTGCGAAAAACTCATCTCTACTCTCCATGTTCGGTGTCTACAATGGGCCCGGTGAGCCCGACAAGCCGCTAGAGATGATGACCCAGGAGGAGCAGGCCGAGGTGGGTGCTAAGAAAATGATAGAGTTTATGCAATCGTGCCCAGGCAAGTCCATCATGTCTGGTGTCACTGGTTTTGGTCTTGGTGGTGTTTTGGGTATTTTCATGGCCTCCTTGGCCCACGACTCGCCCACGGCGCCAGGTAACATCAACCACTTGCCAATGAAGCAGCAGATGAAAATCATGGTCACTGACGCTGGTTCCAGAGCGTGGTCCTCGGCAAAGAACTTCGGATACATTGGTGGCATTTACGCCGGCGTGGAGTGCTGTATCGAAAGCTTGAGGGCCAAGCACGACATCTACAACGGTGCAGCTGCTGGCTGTGTCACTGGCGCTGGTCTCTCTATCAAGGCAGGCCCACAGGCAGCGTTCATTGGTTGTGCTGGTTTCGCCGCATTCTCCACTGCCATCGAGCTCTATATGATGTCTGACGCCGCCGCTCCGCCCCGCAACGACTACGATGACTGAGCCTCTTGTAAATATCCTTGTAAATTAGACAGTAATGTACATTTTGTGCTAGCACCAGTAGTAGCAGTATTCGTAAGACATGTGGCCGAGCCAGAACGACACGGCGCCGAAGGCGAGAAGGACCGCTGCGCCGGCCGCTAGTTTTGTGCTCTGATCGTGGCTATTTCGCTCGGCCGGCCGGAGATGCTGTAGCCGCTCGAGCTCCTCCATTATGCTGGCCTCCTTCAGCTCTTCTATTAGCGTGTCCAAATCCTGCTCGATCGCTCGAAGTTTGGCCTCGATTTTCTTGTCCACGGCCTCATTGCCACAACTGCTACGTAGCTCCTGGATTTTCTGTTCTATAGTGTTCAACGTGGGTACTAATGCACTTGACCCAACACTCACATTTCTCCTCCAAAGCGGTAGCCTAGGTGGACTTGGTGGTACCTCTGGCTCACTCACTCGCAGCTCATTGTATCCAGAAAAGAGCCTACGCCGTATGGGTGGTTCTGAAGCGAGTCTGACTGGTTCATGCTTCACTATAGTGTCTGTAGATTCGTCCGCTTTCGCTTGCAGCTTGGGCTTGTAAGGTAGGGGAAGCGGCTCGCCGAGTTGGGCCCATATGTCGCTATTTTTGCTTTTTCTGTTCATGCAACAATTATTAAATGAATGACTGGAGTTGGATCTGGTTGTTGTTGTATTGTTGATACTCGCGCATGGTGTTTTATGTATGTCGCTATGGACAGGAACTACAGATGGGTGCAAAATCGTACTCCAAAGTTCATTATTGTTTGCTGGCACGCAGCCTGAATTTGTCCATGAATCTGAACACCAAATATGTTGTACAGCCGATAAAACGGAAGAGCGCCATAAAGGCCACCGTCCAAAGAATAACCGTGAGGAACACCCGGGATCTTTCGTCCTTGATAACATCAGTATCGCTGTCAGGGTTGAATTGGTTGAAACCACCAGTCTCGAGAACGATAGCCACAATCACAAAGTTCGAGATCATCCAGATCAACACCGTCATGGATCTCACGAACGCATAGTAGTCTTCGTTGGTACCAGAAAACAGCTTTCCATCGTCCTCTTGGGGCTTTTTGATCTTTTCAAGTTGGTTCAAGTACGACTGGTTGATTTCTTCCTTGAGCACGGGGATATTCACGTCGAAAGTACCGTCCTCTCTGACCTTAGCAGCACCCAAATCGGTGGCCCCGGTATCACCCTTTGTGCCCCACGAGATATCGTCGATGTTACAGAACGCGTAGATGTTCAACACGTTGATGTAGGAAGGTGAAAGCAAAATGTACTGAACAAAGGACGTGAACATGTGCCAAGGCTCGAAGTACATGAAAGATGCAATAAAGTACAATGCATAGGTTGACGATGTGGCGACAACCAAGTCTCTAAACTGCGAATTCTTGAAAAAGAGCGAGACAGTCACACCATTATTGTCTTGATAAATCTGTGTGATAGCGTTGACAGCCATGAATATGGCAGCAAATATCATGTATGCCATAAGAATAGCAAAGAAAACCACAATAACAATGTAAAACTTCTCGGTACCCTTCGGCTTGTTACCAAAACTCAACACGAAAGTAGTCACAATAGAAGCGAGGTATAACCATAGGAAAATAACCGAGAGAACATTGCCTGGAGCAAAGTGTAGACTCTCATCAGAAAGTGAGGTTGTCAAGATTCGGAACACCAAGAAGTATGAGCCAATGGAAAACCAAGAAACGACAAGGTTGATGAGTTGGTAGAAAAACTCAAGGTGGAACATAATCTTCTTCCCGAAGCTATGCAGCGAATGCCAGATCTTGTAAAAATGAGCGAGCGAGTAAATGGCAGCGAAGAACGAGCCGTTAAGCCATCTTCTTCTTTGCAAGATAAATTCAGCGAGGCCTTCAGGCACATCGGTCTCGGCGCTTGCAGATTTGCAATAGCGCAAAACCCACGAACAGCCTGGTTTTGCCACAAGCTCGTAACAGAGAATTCTGTCCTCGGCAAGGTACATGTTGGAGGTGAAGATGCCAGCCTCTTCCTTCAACATTTTCGTTTTCAACTCGTACTCGTCATCATTGGGATCAAGCTCTCCACTTCCATGCAAGAACTCACCCTTGAAGTATTTCTCTAGAGGGCCCTTGCCGTTGATGTCATTCTGCAAAGCAACGTATCTATAGGCGGAGAAAGCACCAGGCAAGACAGAAATGAAGCCAAACACAGATTCGGTTGGTTTATCAAGAATGTTTGAGATTTTGTACTCGAAGTTCTGGCCGTACACGATGGGGTTAGTGAGGATCTGCCTCTTCTTCAAGGAAGCCTTGATTTCACCACAAGTACCAGCCACACGAGGGTCTTTGTCGAACTCCTTCCACATATGGTACAAGGACTTGCCAGAGGGCTGGGTACCGCAGTCGAGCAAAACGACGATATTAGGGTCAAGGACCTGCGAGAGTGCTTCGAAACACCAACGATGACTGTTGATCTTCTTGGCGTTGTTCTCCTTCAAGCAGAAGACCATTTGCACAGGCACCACCTTCTCAGTGGTCAATTTGACGGTATCTTCAACGGCAGAGATACCCACACGGGTGGTGTACTCGTAGATATGACCCTGGACCTTCTTGTCGTCAATTCTCGATTTGGCCAATCCTTCCTGGTACACACCGATAGCCGCCAAAAGTGCCTGGGCACGCTCGTTGATTTTGGAACGGCCGTCGCTGACAACGCAGACAACGATTTTTTTCCACGAGTCTTTGCCCCACACTGGAGAACGCGATCTGGACTCCAAGTGCTTGATGTTCTTGAACACGCCCTTGAGAGTACGTGCGAGAAGAATATCGTCCTCATTGTACATGGTGATGACCACCATCATTTCGGTCTGGCGTCTCACGGGGTAGTGAATGGGACGCAAGATGTAGCCGTCTCTCCAGAAGTTCGAGGGACCACAAGTCACAGCTGTGTACCGCATGTACGAGAACTCTCTACTTAGGCCTCCATCCGGTAAGCTAGGATTGTAATCTGGGAATTTCGTGAGGAGTTCGGTGGCCACTGGACAGTCCAAGACCAAATGGCCGTTGTGACCTGTAGCGATACCGAGCTTGGGCTTCTCACGAACCTCCTCCTGCTCTGGTGGCTCTGGAAACTCCTCTCCCGTCTCGACAAACGGCAGTTCCATCTCGCGGTCGTAGATCGTCTGGCCGTCTTGTTCAGAGTCGGACTCGGCCACATGGACGGTCTGGAGGTCCAAGCTGTCGCCCTGAAACTGGTTAAATTCGATCTGCTGGTCGAACTGCTGCTCCTCCTCGTCATCGTAAACATGGGGCACAAACGCCTGGGAGAAATTGAAGCCGCTAGTCGCCGGATCATACGCCATTGGCTCGTATGGCTGTGGGTAGGTGCCCATTTCAAAGTCATTGTCTCTGAACGGGTCGTGGGCCGGTAGCGGTTCTCTGGGAGGAGGAGGCGGCGGAACGTGCAGCGTGTTGAACATCGCCAGGGGCCGTTCATCCTCGTAGTAGTCCAAGAAGTTGTCGTTGGACTGTTGCATCTGACTGGAGTAGACGCGCTGGGGCTGCTGAAAATTGATGCTGTCGACTGCGTCGTTGGAGTAGTTATAGACTCCGCCGGTCTGAGTCAGGGGATACCTGAGGTATCTCAGCTCGTCGTCGTCTTCTCTATAAGGCATGGACTGGGCAGTAGGAATTCAGTCGCGAGTTGAGAAAGCGGGTTTAGCCTGGAGAATGGAGGAAGCTGGGCTGCTTCTGTGTAGGATCCTTGTGCTGAAGGAGGAAAAGAAGGACTTGGGGGAGTTTTGCCAAATTGGCTTTAGAGTTTGGGCACGTCAGAAAAGTGTATCTTCGAGCTGCTGGTGCTGTGAGTTGAACGGCTGCGTGGTTTCCTGATTTAGCTAATTCGCGGTGTGCCCTAGTTAATTAGGGTGCAGTTAATGGGGGTGTAATTGGGTGCTTCCAAAGGGTAAAGAAATAAGATCCAAAAGCGGAGTATTGAAGAGAAAAAAACTTCGGCGTACCCAGAGCTCAATATGTGTTCCGGCGGTTGCTGGGTGGGTACTCCTGTGGCTCTATTAATAGGTCAAACATCGCTCCTACACCATCATCCTAAAGCGCACGCCGAGCCTGGCATAGCCCACCGTTTAGAATGGGTGTGCGGCGGGGGATGATTTTCAGGGCAGGGTTCGATACGGCTTTTTTTGGGTTAAAGAGTTTTTCGGTTTCTTGACGTCGTTCAGGCCCTTTTCTCTTTTTTCACTTTTTCGATCTTTGGTTTTGTGATACTTCACCTGCTTATCAACACTTTGTGCAACCCCATCGCACCGACTCTACCCAACGATCATCTCTTCTCCTGATCGTCTTCTCCTGCACTATGACCCGTTTTCCCTGCTCCAGCCACTTTTTAAACTTTCTCCGGGCCTTACCGAAGTGTGAGCATCATCTCCACATCGAAGGCACTTTGGAGCCCGAGTTGCTTTTCACCTTGGCTGCAAGAAATGGCATCGCCTTGCCTGACTGGTTTCCCCAGTCCGTGGAAGCATGCAACAAGCGGTACGCCGAATTCGCTGACTTGCAAGATTTCTTGGACCACTACTACGTGGGCATGGGCGTGCTCATGTGTGAAGACGATTTCTACGACTTGGCCATGGCATACTTTGACAGGGCTCATCGCGATGGATGTCTCCACTCCGAGATTTTCTTTGATCCCCAGGGCCACGTAGAGAGAGGCATTTCCATTGATGTGGTCGTGAATGGTCTTCACAGAGCGTGCAAGGAAGCTAATGCCAAGTACGGCACCACTCAGATGTTGATAATGTGTCTTTTGAGACATCTTCCTGCGCTGCTGGGAATGGAGACCTTGGCTTCCGCTGAGAAGTACTACGAGAGCGGTGTGATTTCTGGATTGGGTTTGGACTCTGCAGAAAAGCCCTTTCCTCCAGAGTTGTTCAAGGACTGCTATGCCTCGTTAAAGGAGAAGTTCCCAGCCGTGCGTTTGACTGCTCATGCTGGCGAAGAGGGTGACCACAGTTACGTCAGCAATTCTTTGGATGTCCTTAAAACCAGTCGTATTGATCACGGTGTCAATTCGAAACAGTCCGAGCAGCTCATGGACCGCTTGGTCGAGGAGGGCACCCTTTTGTCCATGTGCCCTTTGTCCAATGTCAAATTGCAGGTGGTCAAGGACGTCGAGGAGTTGCCTTACAGAGAGTTTTTCGACAGAGGCATTGCGTTTTCCATTAATTCCGACGATCCAGCGTACTTTGGTGGATACATTTTGGACAATTACGTGGCGGTGCAAACCCGCTTTGGCTTTTCTGTGACCGAGTGGTGTACCATTGTACTCAACGGCATCAACGGCTCGTGGTGTGGTGAAGAACGGAAGCAGGAGTTGAGGGAGATTGTCGATGACGTCTATGCAAAGTACAAAGAGGTTTTGTAGACCTGACAGGAAAGTTTTTATAGATCTGGATGAGGAGGGTGAATTTATAGATTTGGGGACGTTTAATCATGATGTACCTGCTTGGAATTAGAGTGTAGTTTGGTAGATACCAGTAGTGTGTTAGTACATGAATGTCTTGGTGCATTTGCAACTGGCGAAAACGACCAAAAAAGCTTCTTTGTTGAGTTGACCTTCAGGAAGGCCAATTTGAGCTGTTTGGGGCCGTATCCAGATACCTTGAGCCAGCAGAATACCTATGCTAAATTTCTAGTATCACGACAATCTTTTGATGGAGCAAAAAGTAAGATTTTTGGCTCATTATACAGGACATATTGATTCCCCAACCTGCACAACTATAAAGTGGCTCTGTGGCCGAGCGGTCTAAGGCGGCAGACTCAAGTTCTGTTATCGTAAGATGCGCGTGTTCGAATCACGCCGGAGTCATTATTTTTTCCAATTTAGCAATTTTGTGCCATTTGGCAATCCGCTTTTTACCCAAAAGCTTTAGCATCATTAATTGAGGGAATAGCAATTTTGTGTGCTCTGGACTGCCGAGAACGGCCAAACTGTGGATGCGCTTTATTGTTTGCAAAAGTGAAGAGAGGCCGAAACTCCGAGAGTAAAACGCATGGTATGAAGCTTACTTTAATTTACTAAACAAAAATAAACTCAATTGCACTATTCAAGATCTGCGAGACCGATGGAACCGTGGGGTAGCAACAACCGGGAGCAAGCAGCTTAGGTGCATGATGCCACAGTGGAAGTATAAAGAGGTGGCTTGAGGGACAAAATTGAAAAACCATAATCTCCGAATAAAAAATAAAAAAAATGGCTAGAGGTATCAACCCAATCATTATCTTGTTGGCTATTGCCACCGTTCTTCTTGTGGTGTTCAGAGGCTCCTCTAACAAGGACAAGGCTGTGGACACCTTCGCTGCTGTGACTGACACAGTCTCGGATGCTTGGAACAACAACTACATCTTGTCGTTCGAGCCAACCAAGAAGGCCAAGAGCACCGAGGAGGCTGAGAAGCTTAAGGCTGACTTGGACAAGGCTGTGGCCGAGTACAGAGAGTACTTGGAGAAGGACTTGGGCTCCAAGGTCAAGCACACTTATGATTCAACCCTCCACGGCTTGAGCGTCCAGGTGGACGAGACCCAGCAGCTCTTGAAGGCTTTGGGTAAGAAGGCAGTGGGCAAGGCCAACAAGCACGAGGCGATCTTGACCGACAAGCTCTACGAGCTCTTCTACAAGTTGAAGGGAGACGACCTCAAGAGATTGGGCATCAAGATCAAGTTGGAGAAGGACAAGTTGGTCCACGCCAACGCCTGAGTGGTTGCTGATCTGCCGCTGCCGCTGCTGCTGCTGCTGCTGCTGCTGCTGCTGCCGCCTCCGCTTCTTTAGGTAATAAAATTGGAACTCAATTGCGTAGCCCATTGACCAGTCAGCGGGCTTATGGTATATAGTCTCCAGTGTAAACCTAGAGCTCCACCTCCTCCACGCCGTCAATGGCTCCAAAGGTGTTTTCGCCCGAGTACAAGACATACAAGAAGCCGTCTTCGTCCTTGTGTTCCTCATACACGGTGCTCATCAAAGCTGCTGTCGGTGGCAAGATGTCATTGACAAAGATAAAAATGGCCTTTTCCGAGGGCAACTTGATTCTCTTTCTAATCACGTACACGAACTGGCCGACCGTGAGGTCTCCAGGTACAAGGTACTTTCTCTTGTCGATTTCCTGGATATCCGAGTTCTCGACCTTCTCACAAATAACTGGGAGTCTGTCCTTGAATCTCTGGAGGATTCTTGTGGACTCGGACTTTCTCTTTTCGAAAGAGTTCTCATCTTTGAACTGCGATCTCATTGGTGGTTGGATTTGGGGGGTTTTCTGCGTGTTTTGTAGTTGTAGTGTTTACTGCGATAGGGATCCTTTTATCTTATCGTCACCCCTTGTGGGGAGGATTGACAGACAGGACGGTGGTCGTGCGCGCACCACTAACCGTCCCACACATGGGTCAGCAAGTAAACAAACCGTGTTTGTGTTTTTAATTTTAAGATTTATTGGATCGATTCTGAGAATAAAAAGAAGTGTTTTGGAGGAGTGGTGATATCTCTGGCTTTTATATATAATAGGGAAGTTCTTTGAATGGAGCGGTCATTAGTCATGGTCGTGGTGGCAACTGGTGGCGGGGCTGACTAAAAAAAATTAAAAGCAGCGTAAGCAAGAGATCCCTTAGTTTGGAAAATCAGCTATAAAAGTTTTTTCAGTAGGGCTCGTGAAAAGGGCTTGACCTGCTCGCTTAACCTTGGTTTGCAGCCATTTATGCAAGTACTCCGCAGGATCTGTCAGTGAAGAAAGGATTCAAAAGTCGATGTAATTTTGAGAGGGCAAAAACGGTTTGATTTTAAGGATGTCCTCCGCTAATCTTCTAAAAGATCGTGGATTTTTTCTCTTTTGCTGGAAGTTGCTGATGCGAGCACTTGCTGTATTGAATTGGCTTTTGGCAATGAAGTGGTGGGGCCAAATGAAATGATCCTTGTTAGTCTTAGGGAAAGCTCCCTCAATATATTCTTTAAGGTTGAAAATAAAAAATCAAGATAAAAATTTGGGTGGTCGGCTTGCTTCGTACAGAAAACATACATCTTTAGTTGACTGTCCAACATCACTTGCAGCCATCCATGCCTTCACTAAAGGGCTCAAAACAGAACAGCTTTAGATCCAAAAATCACTATAAGCATACTTCGCTCATAAAAGATTCAGTTTCAAAAACCTTTTCAGTATGACTTCTTGGCTTTCCATAATTGCTTGCGCTGACTTGAGGTTGCCTATACTTGATAGATGGCTTCACCAAAACACCTCCCTCCCTTGGCCCCAGATCACCAATTGCAAAATCTCAATTAATGCAATTTCTTTAAACTGATACTTCACAAATTTTACCTCTTTTCTCAAAAAACGTCGTTCGTTGAATCCATCGTTGCACCGTTGTTGCAAAATCCTGCACTGGTGAGGAAGATCAACCTCGATACTCTAGACATGCTCCATAGAAGACTTCTGACCTGGACTCCCAAGCCAGGCTATTCCTTTAAATGTGGGCTTGAAATCCACACTCAGCTAAAAACGAAATACAAACTTTTTTCGCTATCGAAAAATGACCCAGATTCGCCCCCAAACGCTAACACAAGTTACTTCGACTATGGACTCCCAGGAACGTTTCCTCTGCTTAATCCCGAAGCTTTGCTTTTGGCGCTCAAAGCTGCTGCTGCTTTGAATTCTAATATCAGTGAAATGTGCCATTTTGACAGGAAACACTACTTCTATCTAGACCAGCCATTGGGATACCAGTTAACTCAGCATCACAAGCCATTAGCCAAAGACGGCGAGTTGCTCTTGACAAAGAAGTACGACAATGTTAGTGAGGATCATGTTATACGAATTGACCAGATCCAGCTTGAGCAAGATACGGGAAAATTGAACTACCACGAGTTTGACGGAGCCATCACTATAGACCTTAATAGAGCAAATGTGCCACTTATCGAGCTCGTCACAAAGCCAGACTTCACCCATTTAGAGCAGGTGAGAGCCTTTGTCAGAAAGTATTTAACCTTAATGTCCCACTTGGGCGTTTGTTCAGGGGATATGGAGAAAGGTGCCATGCGATGCGATGTGAATATTTCTGTGAACGGAGGAAAGAGAGTGGAGGTCAAGAACTTAGGTTCCACTTCGGAGATAGTTGCTGCTGCCACATATGAGTATAATAGACAGGTGGAGCAGTTGAAGACACTGGAAGTGCCTATTGTGCAAGAAACTAGAGCCTGGGATGGAAAAGCGACCGTGAGAAGAAGGGACAAAGAAGACGCCAATGACTACAGGTATATGCCCGATACGGAGATCCCCAGAGTAGTTCTTTCGCCAAATATCGGAGACGAAATCCGGGCCATTCTTCCAGAATTGCCCGAACAGATTTTGGACCTGCTCACTCTGAAACCCTACGAACTCGAAATCAAACATGCTCGTTTCCTTGTTGACAACGTTGAAATCCTCAGGTACTACTCTGACTTATACGAATACGGATGCATTGGAGCCATGCTTGACGTCAAAACAATCAACAACTGGCTCCTTCACGAGTTGTTGGGCACGTTTCACAAGTTGGATCTTCCCTTTGACTATTCGGCTATAAACCCCAGGAGCTTGACGGAGTTGATGGTGATGGTCAAGAAAGACGAAATCACCTTCTCCTCGGCCAAACTTCTTTTGTTGCAGATATTACAGAGTGAGCCAGACGACAAACATCTTCCAATACGCCGGCTTGTCGAGAAATACGATTTGGGCTCTGCAAGCGGTGCCTCTCTCAATGATTTGGACGAGGCCATCACGGAGATTTGTCAGGAGATCATCAATACGAATGCCGACGTTGTTGACAAGATCAAGAAAGGGAAGACCAATTCAATTAACCACCTCATTGGGCTTGCTATGAAGCAGACGCAGGGAAAGGTCAATTCCAGTGAGTTTAAGAGAGTTTTCGAAAATCTCATCAATTAAAGGCTATCTATTCAACGTTGCAGTGTCTCCGCTAATCTGATCCTGAATGGACATGTTATCAGAACGCTTCAAGGTGTACATCATTCCTATTTCACTTTCTCTGATCAAAGTGTCAGGCAGGTCAAGTGCCTTCTCGCTTTCTCCAAACACAAGGTCCTTGAGATCTTCTAACTCGTGCATGGTGGCCAATGTGTTTTCAGTCTTGACTGTCTCTCTAGTGAGTTGCTTAGCCTCTGTGAACTCGGTCGAGATGACAGGGTCTTCATCGTTGAACTTGGAGAATCGCTTGAAACCGAGGAAGCTGAGAAACCCACAGTACATGGAGAGAGCGTCTGTGCCCAAACCGAAGAGAATGAAAGTGCAGAAAGCAAGGCAAATATTGATAATGGGCGACGCGAGCTGAGACGTTCCATAGTCAAACGCATAGATTGTGCCCCAGTATTCATTGTGAATTTCAGACAAGCTGAAGTGCAGCTCACTAAAAGTGTCAGCAGCGTTCACGAAGTTGTAAATGGCAAAGGGCACCAAGACAAAGATGATGAGCAAGCTGAATATCACCAAACGGGCAAACCTTCTCTGGTTAAGACCAGAACCGGTGCACCTCAAAATGTCCTTGATGTCTCTGCGCTTTTTGAGGTAGGTGATTAAGGTCAACAAGGCAAATACAAGAGCCACCAAGGACCACACAAGGTTCCAAATTTGGATCAAGACGACGGTCAAGTACGAATAAGCATAAGCTGCAAGGCACCCACGGTATCTGAAAATAACGTACCGGGTGGCTTGGACAATAACGGAGGTGCCCATTACGAATATTGGTGTGAACCAGCACATCGCAACATTGGTGAACAAGCGTCTCTTCGACTTTGGGTTCAAGAACTTGTGGTTTTCAGCACGAATAATCATGAACAAGTTGAACATCACCGTGGCGATGCAGCACAATTTACCAGAAGATGAGCCGCTGGTAAGTCTGACCGTAATGTCACAATACCCTGGTGCGGTAGTAGCCTGTTCGAAATCCTCACCACTCCAAATAATGGCATTGATAAAAGCAACAAGATTCTCGTAGCATAGCCAGAAAATCAAACTGCAAGCTGGAATGTTTTTTTGTCTTTTATGGTAGAAAAATGGTGGTATCAAGATCACGAAAGCTATGAATGAAAAAGCTGCGATACACAGACCGGGGCCGTCAAGTGCCATTGTAAAAAAGTTTGCAAAGTCTCTCAAAAGTCTCTCAAGACCGGCAAATGATGCACATTTATATTACTTGCATTGCATGGGTTCGGGGGATATTATTCTATTTCTTTTGTGAGATCCATCTCAGGCGTATGAGAAGTGCCATTGAAGGCCGAATATGGCAACCACTTCTCAAATACGAGATGGTGATTTTCAGGCTGGGCAACTTTTTGTTTGCCAAGCAGAACGGGAATGAAATTGGTCTCACATTTTTAGAACTGATGCCGATTTGGCTGTCAACGGCACTTGCCACGGTTCAGTGAGAACTAGATTCAAGGATGTATGAAACAACCCAATTTCGTCAAGACATCCTGAAAATTTTAAAAAATCACTTTTCCTCTTGGAGATCCGATCAAGGTACATTCCCACAAAAGCTGGTTTCCCATAGATTCATCGTGATGACCTTAACTCAATTCCACGCCTCACAGAAGCTTCTACAACTCACTCAATTAGTCTTAATGTAATAGTATATGAACCCCTATGTTTTTCTCTTTCTCATATTAATGATAGTTATGCAATGACAGACTTCAAGATCTCGTGGGAAGCGATCACAGATGCGTACTTTTGGTTCAAGAACTTCAACAAGTCCACAACCTTCTGTTTGATCTCCTCAGACTGGAACTGCTTCATCTTGTTGAGGTATTCCTCTCTGCCCAAGGTGGACTCGGCAATCAACTTGAGTCTCTCGGCCTCCTTCTGGAAGATCTCGGCGAAGATCTGGATCACTCTCTCAGACTGAGAGGCGATCAACTCGTTGCCGCTCTCGTACAAGCTGATGATCCATTTCAAGATAGGAACGTTCTCCTCAGAAGCAGACTGCAAAGGCAAGTGGCTGAGGAGAGCTGGCAAAACGTGCTCAAGAGGAATGGCGGCCTGGTTCTTCAAGGCCATTCTGGCAACACAGCCACAAGCATTGGCGTTGGCTCTGTTGACCACCTCCTTGGTCTCCTCGTCGTCAATCTGACCTTCCTTGTCGGATCTGCTCAACAAGTGGAACATCATTTGCAAGATCTGCTGGTATTGAGCAGAGAAGTCAACTTGACAAAACTCAATGATAACACCAACACCGTAGGCGGCGTTACCTTTGACTTCCAAGGACTTGTCGTTAGCTAATCTGTCGCTGAATACCTGCATCAACTCTTGGGCGTATGGGTTGGCGTCCTTCAAGCCAACGGAGATTTCAGCCAAAGCGCCAATGGAGCTGACTCTCTTACCCTTGGACTTGGATGTAACGTTAGAGAGAATAACACCCTTAAATGTCTCGAAAACCTTGATGAAGTCAGGACCCAACTTCATGGAAAGCAAGATGACAACCTCCAAAGCGGAGTCGTACATCATAGCCTCAGTCTCGGAGGCGTCTTCACCATCCTCGATTGGTTCCTCGTCGTCAATCTGAGATGGGTGCTCCTTCTTCAAGAGCTCCATCAAAGAACCACACAACTTCTCCAAGTATTCAGTGTCGGAGGGTCCGTTCGTGACAGCAATGGCGCCGAATGTGTTAAGAGCTTCACAGATGTTCTCCAAATCACAACCAGCCAATGTCACCTCGAACTCAGACTCCAAGTTGGAGATTGTGAGCTCTCTGGCCTGTTTGATCAACTCCAAAATAGGACCATCAATGTAAGGCAGCTGGGGAACACCAATTGGGGCCTTGAAGCTATCACCGTAGGTAGCCTTGAACATAGCAGTGACAATCTTCCAAAGAGCATTCATAGCAGCCTCTCTCATACCGTAAGAGACCTCGATTTGCTCAGCCAAAGTGGCGATAGAGTCATTAACGTACTTGCCGAAAGCACTACCGGTACCCATGGCCAATTCAGCAAGGGCAACAGAAGCAATCTCCTTCTCGATGGTGATACCAGTGTTGACCTTGAACTTGTCACCGAGGTTTTCTTCATCATCCTCAAGGAGACCTTCAGCATCCTCTTCTTCGAGGTTGAAGGAGAACTCCTCCTGGTTCAAGCACTTCAAGATCTGAGGCACGAGATTGTCCAAGAAGCCAGCAAACTCGGAACCGTAAACCTTGGCCATGTTGGTGATAAAGGCAAAACCAGACTCTCTGATTCTGGAGTGCTCAGAGTTGAGAGCAACGTAGGAGGCATCGACCAAAGGCTTAGCGTACGAAGAGAACGACTCAGAACCCACAGCTCTGGCCATGGTAGAGATGTTCTCAAAGGTGAGGGCTCTCAATTCGATGTCCTGCTCCGTCATACCCTCAGTGTCTCCGGCGTTCTGGACGAATGGCTCCAAAACACGGATAGACTGGTGGAAGTATGGGGTGAAGCCCTTACCAGAAGCAAAAGCTGTGGAGCCAATAGCGGAGACAATGGCAGCCTTCAAAGAAGAAGAGTTGGCTTCCTGCAACATGGAGAAAAACTTCTCCATCAAAGGCTGTACGTAGTCAGCAATAGCGTCGTGGCCCATGAACTCAATGATACCGTCCAAGGCAAAGCAGCCGTGCTTGTAAGTCATAACGTGCTTGGCGTTGTTGATGATATCCACAAGAAGAGGCAAGAATTCCTTATGGAAATCGGCAATGCCGTCCTGCAACTCGGAGGACAACTGGGTCAACGCTCTGGTGGCAGCAACCTTGACAACAATCTCAGGGTCCTGCAAACCTCTGACGATGATAGGCACGAGCTTCTCGACCTGGTTACCCATGTAGTCGGGAGCACCGGAAGAAGCGACACCAATACACAAAAGACCGGCTCTTCTGGCGAACATGTCCTTAGAAGCCATCTGGGCCTCCAAGTTCTCGAAGAAGGGGTTGATCACCTGCGAAGGAGGCAATTCGCCGGACAAAATGGCCATCAAACGGAGAGCCAAAGTCGAAGGAATGTTCTCCTCGTTCTCGTTCTCCTCCTCCTCGACGTTCAACTCGTCGTCCACATCGATCTCCTCAGAAGCAATCTTGAGGGCAATAAGAGTGAGCGCAGGACCCAAGTTGTTGGCGATGATCTTGGACTTTCTCATGGAAACCACGGTGATCAAAAACTGCATGGCCATACAACGAATGTCCTCGTCCAAGTTGGTGTTGGTAGCGATTTCCACGACAAACTGGATCAACCCCACAATCTGGTCGCCCAACAACTTGTTGTCCAAGAAAATCAAGGAATTGAAGACGTTGAAAACGCTCTTCGTCTGGTCGGCCTCGTCCGCTTCAATGGTCTCTCTGAGCACCTGGACCATGCCTGGAACCGAGTTCTTGAACTTGTTGGCAGTGGCTGGGTTCACCTCCACGTCCTCCTCGATGTACTGGGAAAGCACCTCAAGCGACATAGTGGCGTTCACCCTGATGTCTCTAGGACCCTGCTCCTGCAACAAACCAGCAAAAAGAGTAACAAAGTCGTCCAGGTGGGGACCAAGCGATGGGATCTGGGTCTCCAACAAAGTGAACAAAGTGTAAACAGCCATGTCCTTGGTCTGTGGGTCGCTGTCGGCGACAGCATTGACCAAAGTAGGCAACAAGTCGGGCCACAGATTCTGCTCCAACTCGATCTCTCCAATAGCAGCCACCACACGAGCAGAAGAGTGTCTGATCAACTTGTTCTGCTGAGTGAAGGTGTTACGCAAAAGAGCCTCCTTGATAGGCTGCTTCAACGAGGCGTCCACGGCCTCCCACTTGGTCAGAATAAGCTTACGGGCCTCCACGGCAGCCAACTGCTTGATCTGGTCTTGCTGAGCATTTTGCAAGATGTGGAAGAGAGAAGGCAATGCCAATGGGTTCAGGTAAAAGTCCTTGGACAAGCGGGCCGTAGCCAGCTTCACGGTGGCCGGCGCAAACGTCTGCAGGAGTGTTTCCTCCAATGCAGCAAGATATTGGGGGTCCATCTTGAAGAAGGTGTTGGTGGATCAAAAAAAATTGACCTCGCGATGGAGGCGTGCACGGTAGCGAAGGACGGTAATGGGGTGAGCTGGTGGAAGACTGGGGGAGAGAAAAAAGTCCTTTACGATTTTTGGTTTGAATTGCTCCGCCTGGCTTTTTTCTATGAAATTTTATTTGTAGTTGGGTGGTGGTTGAGCGGTGGATGGTAGTATAGTGTGTGCTTGGCGATGAGCATGAGCGATGAGACAGTTGTGTATCTTGTTTCAAGAAGGTATAGCTCACGTTGGTTTTCGCTGATTCGATTCAAAAGTTATCCGGTTTCTTCGGATTTTCGCTTGTTGCAGGTGTTGCTTCGCCAAGACATCAGCTGAAGCAAACGTGAAGCGAGCATGGGAACGAGCTGGAGCAATCAAAGGAGAAAGCCATTTTTCCGAGGCATTTCGAGAATTTGCCAAAGGGATTGTTTTCAGGTTGCCTAATTGACTTGGAAGATTGGGTGTTGATGAAATGAGTTCAGGATTGCTTCCACTGACGAATGGCTGCAAACGCGAGAAACGCAGCTTGTTCAAGTATCGAGCACACGAAATGCCCTTCAATCCTCCTTTCCTCTAAATTTCACCCTCGGCCAAACAAAGGCTGCCTTTTCCAGCGGCACCTGAAATGAAGGCTGTCAGCTTTCGTAAAGGTTTGACTTTTGGGGACATCAAGAGTCTCAATGATGGAGCCACTCACCAGCTGAACTTTCTATTTAGCCAGCCCTTGATCGTAAAATACCCCCTTGATTTTAAAACACCCCGACTCACAGAAAGTCCCTATCTCTCTCATCTGGATAGATCTCAGTTTATTGCATTCTCTCCACTCCTCCACCTATCCCCCAAAGTCCATGGGCATCTCCCGAATCTTGATCTTGTAGTACCGCTGCAAATCTTTAAAATCGTCCCTGTCCTCCTTAGTCAAAAGGTTGATCGCCTTGCCCTTTCTGCCAAAACGCCCAGACCGCCCTATCCTATGCACATAGTTCTCCTTGTCTAAAGGCAAGTCGTAGTTGATCACCAACGAGACCTGCTGCACGTCAATGCCTCGTGCCCACACGTCTGTCGATATAAGCACACGGGAATTGCCAGAGCGAAAGTCGTTCATGATCAGGTCTCTCTCGTCCTGCTTCATATCACCGTGCATGGCCACCACGGCAAAATTGGCCTTGCGGAGCAGATCAGCAAGCCACGTCACCTTGGCCTTGGTGTTGCAGAAAATCACTGCTTGGGTGATGGTCAAGTTGTCGTAAAGATCACAGAGCGTATCGAACTTCCATTCCTCCTGCTCACACTGGATGTAGTACTGTTTGATTCCCTCCAAAGTAACGTCTTCCCTCTTCACAAGGATCCTCACTGGATCTGTGGTAAACTTGGACGTCATTTCCAACACCTCCTTGGTGAGAGTGGCACTCACCACCACCACTTGCACCGTCAGTGGAAGCTGCCTGTAAATCTCATAAATCTGCTCCTTGAAGCCCTTGGTCATGAGCTCGTCGGCTTCGTCCAAAATAAGCATCTTCACACTGCGTGTCTGGAGATGCCTCCGTTTGATCACATCGAGCACTCTTCCTGGAGTCCCACTCACAATATGCTGGCCCTGGCCGAGTTTCTTGGTGTCGTCACCAACCTGCTTGCCGCCTGTACACGCGTGGGTGTGAATGTTCATATAGCTGCCCAAGTTCATGATAACGCTGTTGATCTGGGTAGCCAACTCTCTAGTAGGAGAAAGCACTAGGGCCTGGGTCTGACGTAATTTGGGCTCTAGCGCCTGGAGCATGCCTATAGAAAAAGTGGCTGTTTTTCCTGTGCCCGACTGGGCCTGGGCTATGGTGTCCTTGCCGGAGATGATTTGCATGATGGCTCTACTTTGGATAGCAGAGGGAGCCTCAAAGCCGTAGGAATAGATACCCTTGAGGAGGTCTGGTTTGAGGGACATGGCCTCGAACGTGCTGTGTACTTTGACGTTTTTCGATGACTTGACGGAAAACTCAAGCTCGTCGTCCGCCGCTCTATCGAAATCCATGGTGGTATCTGGGGTAGTAGTACAAACCTACTCATCGCGATCATCGCGAATCATCACCACTTACCACATCTCATGAACACGGTGGTGGTGCTAATTGGCGGGGGCCACGCGGCTGGAAAACGCACGACCGCCCACTGGATAAGAGACGAGCTAGCGAAAGTGGTCGTGTCGCCGTTGGACGTGGAAGTCGTGGATATGGACGACTACTGTGGTCAGAAGTGTCTTTCTGTGGGTCAGGAACATGGCAAGAACTCGGCCATCACGGTGGACTCGAACCGAGCTGTGAAGCTGCTTAAGCCATCGAGGTACGATTTCGATCGTTTGCAGCGGCACATCGAGCAGACTGTCGCTTCGCTGTCGAAGACCAAGGTGCTTATTGTCCATGGGCTATATGCTCTTTATGTCAAGGCCATTCGGCAGCTTTCACAAATCAAAGTTTTCATCGGCGGTGACGCAGATACAAGACTTATTCGCTGGATTCGCCGTGACGTGCTTGCAGACCCGAAAACTGCTGAACTAGAGAATATCATCAATGCCTACCTCCATGGCGCCAAACAGGAAATGAACGACTACATTTTCCCTACGAAAGAACAGGCTGATGTGATCATGCCGCGTGGTGCTGATCCCAATGCAATTGCCTTGATTGTGGATGGCATTCTTCCATATCTTGGTCCCAACGAGAAAATGTCCGAGCCTACAAGCTCTAACGTGTTGCGTCCGTCAGGCCACTCGTTCAAGAACGAGAAGTTTGACGCCCAGAAACGCAAGTACTACGACGTAGGGTGAGCAATCTTTTCTATTAATGCTAATGGCTCCTCCTCACCTAGATGAAGGTCTTGTGTAGTTGCACCCACTTGTCCACTGGGTCTTTTTCCAACAGGTACTCTGTCATGCTGGCAATCTGCTCGCCTTCAACCGAGTCTTTGAGCTTCTTATCGTTGCTGTACCACTTGCGAATCAAATACACCATCTCCGACGTCTTTAGGTATTGCGTGAACCCGCTGTAGACGTCGTACGCATTATGTTCAATGAGTGACTTCATCAGAATGTACAACTTTTCGTATGAGATCTGAGCCTTCGAGAACATCTCCACCACGGCTCCTTGTGGCGGTGTTTGCCCTGCAGCATCCTCCTCAATGGCGCTCTGAATGTACTTGCAGACCATCTTGATCAACCGGTCAACGGGGAAAACGAGGTCATTAGGTGACAAGCTCAAGCCAACTGGAACAATCCTCTCGCTGATCATTTGGTAAAGCGGAACAGTGTTGGATTTGTCTGTCATGTACTCGTGGAAGATCTTCTCGAAGAAGAACTCCCATCTTTTGAAAATTTCGTCGGGGTTTTTGTAGTCGGAAACTTTGAAAATGGAGAAACATATTTCATAATATCCCAAGGGGTCGGCATACTCGTTGAAAAGGTCGCTTGAGCTCTGGATTTTGTTGTTCAAAGCGTCTGATGCAATCTTCTTGTTCTCTGCGTTGATACGCTTATCGTTTTGGATCATTCTGAGAAGATTCAATTGCACGTTGGCAACGTCAAAAAGCTCGTGAACCAAGTTCGAAAGATGTATCATTTCTTGCCTCAAATTGGGTGGGCAAGTACAGTTGCAGAAACCGTTCGCTCTGGAAAGAAACTCGATTCTCTCGTTGAGGGGAATGATGAAGTCTGAGATCGCCAAAGAGTACAAGATTCTGGCTGCCGCGAAATAGTTCTCTCTTCTGGCATGATAGAGCCAAAGGAGCTGCGTCAAACCAAGATCTTCCTGGGAAACCTCTTCCAAGAAGGGAAGGATGTAGGGAGTCTCAACCGTCAAAAGCCTTTGACTGTTGCCCTGATTTATGAACCACTGGTAGAACTCGTTGTGGAATTTCTGATCATCAGAGGCAAAGCAGGTCTCATAAGTTGCATCTCTTACGTCCATGAATTCTCGCAACATGAGTTGGGTATTGGATTCTTCAATCTTCAAAGCATTCACATCAAGACGCGTCAAAACTTTGAAGACAAGGTCATAAAGCTGCATCCTCTTTTTGTTGTTCGCCTCAAGCTGATTTTTGAAATTGTCGACCTTGTTATCGCCATTGCTGATTAAAGTGGATGACTGGGCATTTGCAACAGTGTAACACTTCTTCGCAAGCTTCAAAATGAATTGGACTGCGCCAGTGTAGAATTCCAACGTAAGCATGATGTTAAGCGCATTCTCGATATTTTCAAGAGTGAGTGAGTCCACAGCCTGTTCGAACAAACCGATAGCATTGTTCAAGCACTTGATCTTCAACTCGCTGTCTCTATTGCCGATATTCTTAGCCTTCGTCAAGTTTTCAATGGCTTTGAAAATGTACACATCGTCACTGGAGCAGAATGATCCGCATCTTCCTTGGAGAGAAGTAGCTATTGAGTCGATTGATCCACCCTTGAGGATATTTTTGTTGATGATTGAAGACAAGAGGTCTTTGATGAGGCTTTTCACCTCCTGCGTTGGAAGTAACAAATCTTTGAAGCTCAATCTTAAGAAATTGACTTGGTTCGTGAGCGACAAAAATTGGAAAATGTCATTGAAGTTTTTCTGGTCACTTTGGGTTTCCTCAATGAGTACCATGAGGAAGGACAACGCTTCTTTCATGGAGTTCAATGATCTTACGATCGATGTAAACGCAATGTGCTCTGCCCTCATGCAAACCTCATTCTCTATCTTCGAGGGATCGGAACTGTAACTTGGAGCGTTGAGGCCCGGAATGTCATTCAGGTTCTCATTGAAGAATTCCAACAATATGAAAACGGAGCCGATGTAGAATTCAACCTGGCTCTTTTTCATGGTGAGCCCTTGGACAATCAAATTACCTTCTTTCAAGGACAGCACCTCCACAGAACCATCGTTAAGCATCTTGATGTGCGGGAGTGGCGTGAACACCTTTTTGTTCCAGAAATCTCTGAACAATCTCGAGATGAGGAGACAGGTACCGTAGAAGCGGTCACTGAGCACAACCTGTTCCACCATACGTTTAGAATCAGAAGGTTGAAGTGGAAGATGAGAAGGACCACCAGATACCGTCGAAGCATTCTCGGAAAGTCTTGCATTGCTGCCTGCGTGTGAGAACAACATAGAGGCGGTCTTGTGGAACAAGTCCTTCCCACTGAAGTATCCTTGAGAGCAGGACAAATAAAGCAATGTAGAGCAAGTCTCTTCGTATCCATTCTCTTCAATGAAATTCTCAAGAACTTCGTCCTTGAGCGAGCTGATGATCTGATCCGAGGTTCTGTACTGGTAAATGAGGATACCGTAATTAGTCAACACGGCGAACTTGAGTGGTTTCTTGGTGTATTGAGATGCAAGAACATTGGCATATCCATTAGGCGTTTCGGTTGCATTCATCGAGGGTGTAAGCTGGACAATGTCGTGAATGTAAATGGGGGAACCATCTCTTGATTCAACCTGAGAAGCTACCTTAACGAATTCAGCATCTTCCACCAACTTGTTGTTGCGTTTGAGATACCCATAATTTGTCGAACTAACAAACAATTTGTCTGAGCCCTTCGTTCTCTTCACAGCCAAGAAAACACCTGGACTTATGATTTTGGAGAATTTTGTGTTCTTCAAGAGTTCCGAATTTTGTTGATTCATCACCATTGTCGCCACATACAGCTTGATTCTGGTGAACTGATCCAACTCAGGGTTCATCTTGGTGACCTCGTCTGAGGGAAGGAATTTGACGGAGACCAAAGTCAATTTCAAACTCGTTGAAAACCTGGAGGAATTGGACATAAAAGAAGGGTAAAGGCTGGCAGTGCCAATGCGTAAAAGAATACGGAAACCGTAGTTTGTCGTAGCAATGAGAGACACGCTATTGGATTCCTTTGATGAAACCGGCTGTATGCTGACCACTCTGAATTTCAGGAATGACTTGATGTTGGCATGGTTAGAATACAAGCCAGATACGGCTCTGAAAAACTCATTTGGAGTAAACTGGCTGTGCTGCGAAAACTCCTTCTGGTCGGGCGTCAACTTATAGACCCTGATTATGGACTTGTTGGAAAGAGTATACAAAACGTTTCTCTCACCATCAACAGACAACTCCAGGATACATTCAGGAATTGCATTTGCCTTGTTTTTGTCTTGAGTTCCGGTTTTGTTGTGTTCATGCTCAGAGTTGAAAAGATCAAAGCCCCTCATTTTGCCGATTGGAAGGACAGACGACAAGCCGCTTTTCGTGAGGCAAATCTTGTCACATTTGTTCTTTATGAAAGAAGAATTAGAGTGGTACTCCAACTTCCAGACATTAACGCCATCGCTCTCACCTGAAAAGAAGATTTCATGGGAAACCTCGTTGAATGCAAATTTGTTGATCATGAGGCCCTGGACATTAACAGAGAGGTTTGGATTAAAAACCTCCAAATTATTAAGCAACTCGTCGTACTTCACCACGTAAATGTGAATGTCCATGGTGGTTGCAATTAGAAGCAAGTAGTTGACGTCTTTCACAAACACGCCTGGTTTGGGCCTGACAAGCTTCACTGTCAATATAGAGTGGCGTATCTGGTCGATGGTGAGGAATTGTGACGACTTGTTGAAGGAAGATTGCGGTAACTTGTAGTTCCAGAATATCAACTTGTTGTCCACTGCAATCCACGATCTGCTAATTTCAGGCATGAGACCCATGTTCATCAGGCATTCCGTCAAGTTAATTTCCTCGAAGAACTTGTCGGGAAGGTCCAACTGAGAAACCTTCTCAAAGCGAGAGAAATGGCCTAAGCCATTGTCCTTATCGAAGAAATAATTGTCCAAATTATTGTTGCCTTTGTTCAAATAAGTGTCTCCGTACATATCACCGGGCGTCATCGAATCTATTCTGATCAAGTCTGTGATAAACTTGGATCCGAGTCGCAAAGGCGGTAGGTTCTCGAAGTTGGGTACACTTATTTTGTAGCTCACTTCCCCAGCGGAGTCAAGAGCCTGCGGAAGCAAAAATCTTTGGGACATCACAGATCTCGAGTCACCATTGGCATTGGATCCAGTCAGGTTTTGCTGGAACTGGAGCGTTCCTATGGAATCGTCAGCTGGCTTGATCGTTGGAGTAATATACCTTGAATTTGCACCATGCCCATCTGGGGCGCCATTGGCGGCCGGCCCGTTCTGCAGGTTTTGCTTGCCCGGGATCACAGAGGCCAAAAGACTCATTGTGGCCAAAGAATGTGTCTTTTGAATGCTAACGATGAGAGATGTTTATTTGAATCTCAAAAAAAATCAGACCCAGTGGGCTTGTGTGCAGGTCTGGAAGTCAGAGGCTGGAAAGGTGCCTCCAGGTTCTTGGGTTGGTGAGTTTTATGTAATGAGGAGTTTGATTATGGATTCTCTTTTCTATTACGGTCGGTTTTCTGGTGTTGTGAGAGGTGGGCTGTCAACTGGCTGGGGTTGCGAAAAGTAGTATCAGAAGCAAGATACCACGAGAGGGATCACAACATTTGACAAGTTTTCTACTTTTGCTTGCCTTTTATTTTATTCGGCATTGGTATTGTTTTATATTCTGGGAGAGTTGCCAGAGGGAGACCTCGATGTTCGTTCCTCACGAATGGTGTATGTGCACCTTTCTTCTGTTCTCCAATTGTTAATTGATGATGCGATTATAGTTGCTTTAAAGAAGAAAAAATGGCTTCAGCCGTAAAAGCCGTATTTGTAGTCGGTCGGGCCGCTGAATGTTGGAACAAATAGCAGATAGAGGAGTAAGGCTCAGTAGTGATCATGATCGTCTCGCTTTGTCGCTTCATTAAAAGTGATAGACTCCAAGACTCACTCCATTTCTTCTTATTTATCTATTTTATTCCTGAAAAGTTGCTCAAATACTCTGTTGAGTTCAACCCAAAGTATCAAGTGCCCGCTTCAAATCCACGATTTTCATGGAGAAACAAAGCTGGCTGCGAAAAGCTATTCAGCCACCCTTCACCATAAATCACAAATACGACCAATTAAAAAAAAAAAATGACAAACACTTGATATCTTTCAATCTTCTCTCTCAGAATCTCGCCCCAGTTGAAAATTCCGTTTTGCGTTCCTCGGCACACCGTTTTTATCTCCTAATCCCTATCGCACTTCTATCTTCTCCACATATCACCACTTCTTTCCATGAAACTCACCACTTTCGTTGCTACGCTCGCGGCAGCCAACGCCATTAGTTTCAATGTTTACGACAATCTCTTCCACTCGTCCGTGCCCGACCGGGTTTTGAAAATCGCCGACGATTCCTACATTGCTGCCTCGGAGGCTGATAAACTCAGACTCAGAAGAGAAGGCAAGCGTTTCATCGATGTTACCGACAGCATTCCCGTTCTGGAGGCTGTAAGCCAGGGAGTTGTGGCGCAAACTGGAGGCCTGGGGCTTCTTTCCTGGTTTACCAAGAACATCGAGGTTCTTAGGAAACCCATTCCCAAATACAACTACCCTACCAAAGCTGCCCAGCAGGATGTGGTGGAGCCTCTTTTGAAGAAGATCGACATTGAGGGCGTCAAGGCGCACTTGGCCAAGTTTTCGTCGTTCTACACTCGTTACTACAAGTCGGAGAAGGTTTGGAGAGTGCCAATTGGCTTTACCAGACCATTGAGGATATTGTCAAGGTTCTTCCCAAAGACGGCGTTTCCATCCGTAAGTTCAAGCACAATGGCTGGGACCAATACTCTATCGTCGTTTCCATCAAGGGCCAGGTTGACGAGAAGGTTGTGGTTGGGGCTCATCAGGATTCCATCAACTTGCTTTTCCCTAACTTATTGAGGGCCCCTGGTGCCGATGACGATGGACTGGGAACCGTGACTACCCTCGAGGCGCTTCGTTTGGTCTCGGGAGCCCTTGCTGATGGATCGTTCCTGCCATACAACACCTTGGAATTCCACTACTACTCAGCTGAGGAAGGTGGATTGCTCGGCTCCATTGATGTCTTTTCCAAGTACTTTGCCGAAAACGCCACCGTCGTTGGAATGCTCCAGCAGGACATGACAGGCTACACTGCCGGTACTACCGATGCTGGCGTGGAGCCACACTTTGGCTTGATTTCTGACTACACCTCGGTAGACCTCAATGACTTCATCAAGGTGATTGTCGAGAGCTACTGTGCGATTCCCTTCCACGAAACTGAATGTGGCTATGCTTGCTCGGACCATGCTTCGGCTTTGGAGAATGGATACCCTGCCAGTTTCTTGATTGAGAGTGAGTTCAAGTACACTGCCAAGCAGATCCACCTGACCTTGGATACGATGGACCGCTTGGACTTTGACCATATCAAGGAGCACGTGAAGTTGACTGTTGGATATGCCGTGGAATTGGCCCTGGCCAAGAATTTGTAGGGGAAGCGGCGGCGGCTTTGAGGGTGTTTAGGCTCTTTCGTTTATCGATTGAGTAATCAGGGTGGTCAACAAGTTGTGGGAGGTTGAACAAGCGAGTTGGTTGAAATTACGAGGACTTCATCAAAAATCTGATCGTTTGGAGCTTTCTAAACCTGAGATATTGAAGTGCCATGAAGCACATCTGGCCTCAACAGGAGAACACAAAAAAATTGACTTCGATATTCAATTTCTATAACCCCTAGTCAAGGAATATTACTAGTTTCATCCCGACATCTATGGCAAATGTAATAGTGAGGAGTCTCCTCAGCGAGAATTACAAAATCGTGTGTAGTTTCAAGGCTTCTTAATACGTTGAGATTGAATTTCCCGGTATTCTGTTATTCTAATGGCTTCTTGTCCACCTCAGAAAACCATATCTGGAGTGGCCCGATCCAGTTCTGGTTGCCGTGATACCATACAGTGATTACTTAAGCCAACAGAATCAATAGGTTTTGATGAGGCCCCCTAGTTCATAGTCCCTACAATGACGTGATATTCAACATAAGCCATAAATTCACTCTTCTACCAGTCCTCAACACTAACAATTGTCTTTGAGTATTACGATTGTTTTTACCTATGCCCACCGCATGGTACCCTTCAATATGGAGCGAGCACCCAGAGTTGTGAGCTTCTCAACTTCACTCTTCCTGTTCGTGCTGTACTAAAAAATGTGGTTGGTTCCTTATCAAGCAGACGAACCACTATATGCGCCTACACATTGATCACTGGGTATCATATTACTATTTACTCGGATGCCTCATCCTCGAGCTTCTTAGGGAATCTCACAACATCGAAGCTTGTCTGCCTCAAAGAGGTAACAATTTTGCCCTCGCCGTTCTCGTCAACAATTTGCCTCTGGCTGACAGAAGCCTCAACGTAAACCTGGGCACCGCCTCTCAAGTGGTTGGTGAAAAACGCCACCTGCTTGTCGTCAAAGACAGAAAGGTTGTACCAGTCGGCCACGGTGTTGCCGTTCTCGGCGGCTTGTGGGCTGTATCTGTTGACAGCCAAGGAGTAGGTGAGGAAGGGCACGCCGTCCTTAGTTTCTCTTGGGGTGATGCTGCCGATGTTTCCGAGCAATTGCATCTTGGCGAAGGCGGAACGAGACGCCGTTGTGGAAAAGGCACGTGCAATGGACGTGGCAGGGGTTTTCAACATGGTGTAGTTGGTTTTCAATGATTAGGATTTCTTGATATTTGACCAAAGCGCGCTGGCACCACGCCGGAAACAGACAATTCGCGTTGCGTGCACCAGCGCCACAAACTGAGGATAGAGGGAGACAGATAGATAAGGCTCTGTAGCTAATTGAATATTTGAGGAGGGTTTGCAGATGAAGTGTTGAGATGTGGAATTATTGGATTGTCGTCTTGTCGATTTGAATTGTAAGCTTGCTGCCCATTGACTTGTAGAGTAGATGTATCTCGGATATCGCGAGGTGGGCTGTTGATGTAATAATGGAGGCAGAGAAACAAGCCCGTCAGGCCGGCTGAACAGGCCCCGAGCCTGTGAGGACGTCACTCACAGACTCTGCTGTTTCTCTGAGTGACGGCTCTGAGTGATTGCTAAAACCTGAAGCATGTTGATTTGGTGCTTCCGTCGTCTGCTGCTTCATCTTCAGACGGCCAGTGGGTTCAAACACTCCTGCCGATGCTGGGGTCTGCCCTGTTGCGGCAATCTCCCAATGTATCACTTTCCTGGGCTCTATATATCGTTCCACAGCAGACCTCCACCACACATCACCATAGAGCTCAGAGTCGCCGTGTCGGAATACTCCACGTCACGGAACCCAACCGTTGGCTGCGTCCGGGCCAATGTGTTCATAATGTAGTCGTTTACTAAACTGCCCAGCGTATTGAGTAGATTTTGCCACTGGAGAACCTGGAGCAACCGCGTGATGATATCCTCAACAACTGGAGCACCTTTCTTGGTAAGCAGCTTGCGCAAGATGGCGCTGGCCCGCTTGAAGCGAGCATAGTCGGCCTTGGACATATTCTCAAAATACTCGTCGCCGTAGAACGACGGCACGCGCCGGAGAATCGACGTATCAAGAAGCCTGCTGACCAAGTCCAGGTCCAAATCCCATGACGCGATATTGTCCGAAACGGCGGCGTCCGTGGCGTTTTGCCACTTGTCTATACGTGAAGATAGCGACGGCTGGACTTCGTCAATAAGATCGTCGTTGTCTGTTTCTTCGCTGCATTCACTGCCACTTTCGGAAACGGCCTGGCCTGAGCCCTCTGTAGTAAGCGGATTTGTCGTTGAAAACAGAATCACGTCGTTGTCTAGCCTTTCTGGATTAAATACCACCCACAGAGACTGTGACTCCGAAAGCACGGCTGACTCCGTTTCGTCCCGGACCAGGTGCTGCTCTGGCACCCTTCGCCTTGTTTCGTAAGCTGGATTGAAGGCCATAATTTAAAAAGGTTCTTTTCTGGTGTGTTGTTGGGTTTGCGGGAAGTGTGGTATTTATAACAAGTTGTGGATTCCCGTGATCCCCTTATCGTAGCGTCCTGCACGTAAGCGCGGGTTGTCAGAATGTCGGGCGCTGTGGCAGGCTTTTTTGCTCATCTGGTGACACGCCGAGTTCGCTCCGAAGATGAATTTCGGTTTTGCGGAACCAGACAGGGTAAGGTCTGGCGGAGGAATGGTCATTTCTGAGTCACATTTGGTCGTGCACCGCCTAGAAACACCACTTTTCTTTAATAATATTTCTGCGATTGCCGGTCTAACGGCCGCATCTCTCTTATCGGTCAGGCAGGTCTTACTTGCGGTTACCGCTTACTGAGGAAGATGAGTGCAACGCTTGCTTTATGAATTTCGGGTTCTAGAATTTTTTGGATGAAATTTGGGAACTTTCTACAAAGTGGCAAAACGAATTAGAGTGAAAAAAAAAAAGACCCGCTCTTAGTGGTCCGTAGTTCTCTGCTTACTGTTCAGTATTGGCTGCAAATGGAATGAGATGGCTAACGATGGGAGTGCTTTCAGGACAATATGGTCATGAGACAAATCGAAGACATTTGCGACACGGCATTTGGTCCAGAATCCAAAGTGTGCCATTTTCAGGACATGGGCTTTACGTCAGTTATACAGTCGAGACCGTGGCTGAAGCCTCACCAGACGAGGGGCATTTGCTGGGTTGAAAGTTGGTCCTGGTGGCCTGGAGAAGTGGGGGCAAATCCTGAGGGGGTGTTTAATGAGGGACTTGTAGACACTGAAAGTGAGGAATTTGTAGACCTTGGAGATGAGAGGAATTGGGGTACTGATAGCAGGAGCACAGATGAGAGAATGGGCTATTCAGAGTCAAGAGATGCCAGCAGGAGACCACATCAAGGTGAGGGTATAATCACTGTTAAGGCTCAATCAAGCAAGAAATGACCAATTCGTGTCAGATGTTTCATCGACTCGTGGTCGATTTGATACCTCAACGTGACCACTGATTCGTGTGACTGACCGTCTCATGGCCCAATGCCCATTTTCTTTTCTCTTGAACTTGGCTATTTTTAATTTTCTCGCCAAGTTTTGATATATTTTGGACTGGAAACCCAAAAATCTGCCAACTTCGTGATACTCTCCAGCGACTGCCTCTTCCATATCGTACCCACCTTTCCCACGTTTTCCCTCTTCATATTCCCGTAAAACTTTCAGTCATCCAAAATCATCCACCAAAGCTCTCAGTCATGAATTCTACTCCCAAACCACGGATCATTCCCTCACTTCCTCAATGGCTCAATGGCTCAATGGCTCAATGGTCCTCAATGGCTGCGAAATCGGTAACAATGGCAAACCACCTGTCACCATCCCCTCATTTCTACCGGTGATTTAGCCCTTCAAAGCCTGCAGCCCTACAAACTCAAAGCCTGTACGATTCTCCCCAAATTGTCGATCCCCCTTCTCTCAGCCTACATCTTAAATCTCCTCAGATATCCCCAACATCTTGGGTCACTCGTGACTAGAGGGTCGTCTGTAACCAGCGGGGAAATTCTTGCCATGCAAAGTCAACCATCACACGTTATTGCCCCGCTTTCTTCCCCTCTGTTGGTTGACCTTGTTGGTGTGTATCTGCCCTGGGTGTTTGGATCTGGAGGCATTACCCGCCACAAAAATTCTCATTCTCATCAGGCGAAAAAGCTTTTCCACAAGCTAAGCTTCTTTTTATGCCCCAGATCGACAACAACAACGAATTCGCTAGTTTAAAATTTTTGAGTAAACTCCAAGCTTTGTGGGCTTAATTGATCTCTCTTCTCTCGCCGTTGTGGCACATTATCCAGAGAGGCCTTTGGATGGTGTCCCTCATGGCCACTTGCGCTTATGATGATAAATTCCTTGACTGACACAGATGAAGATATTAATAAATCGAAATTAGTCTTTCACCCCTATCTGAAACGCAAGTGTTCTCTTGTTGAATGGTAAAAAATGCAAAAAATGACACGGACAGGAATCGAACCTGCAACCCTTTGATTTGGAATCAAAAGCTCTGCCATTGAGCCACCGCATCTTCTGTGGGAATTTGGGATGCTGGCTAAATATGTCAAGCAAATGTCGCGCTGGTTAATACAGGATTACAGCCAAATTCAAGTGTTTTTTAGCTATAGTGTTCTGCAATACAGGCCCAAGCTTAAAATCGCCAAATAAGGCCTGATGCTCAAAATAAGTCTGTTGCGCCCTTTTGGAAAGGAAATTCTGTGAATTCAAATCGTGGGTTGTCTTCAGCAATAAAACATCCTCAAATTCTTCTTAATGGCAATTCAATTGGAAAAAAATTCAATATGTTCTGTGGAGATAATGCCTTCTCTTTAAACCCCACCTGCATATACCACCTTCCACAAATTGCGATAATCAACTTGTCAAGACCTTGTCCTTCGGCTTCTTTGCTAAACACCGTCATTTCGTCATGAAAGCTTCCATATTAGGCTTGCTTTTCGCTACAGCGTCCGTATATGCCAGGGGCTCGCTGTCAGCTGCTGTTTACGAGCTCGCCAACACTGCCAATGCTGAAGCTTTTGATACACCCTCCTCAGCTGGTCGTTTATATTTGGCCGAGAAACTCGGTCTCGCCGACTTCTTTTACGTGGAGAACAAGGATGTTGAAGCTTTGAACGAATTACATGCAAACAGTGTTCCTGAGACATCCAAACCTAAGCTTTTCGTCGAATTGAAGGGTGTCGACCACCCCGCCGAATTGTTCGAAAGCCAGGAATTGGCCCCACATTTCAACGTCAAAGACCACGTTAAGGATATTGTGGGCGGCTCGCTCCACAAGTTTGCATCCCTTCTCTCCGCTACTGAAGAATACGCTTCAGCTCACTTGACCAAGGAGATCAAGGCTGTGGGCCCTAAAGAAGTTGTGCTGAACCTCAAGGGATCATTCCATCATCACGAAGATGCTATGATCAAGGCTTGGAAGCACTTCACTGGAAAGGGCAAGCGTCAAATATCTGGCCAGCAGCCGCTCGACCTTGGACTCCAGGAAAGCGGCTTGAAGCTCGTCAACGACAAGCATTTTATCAACGACCTCGTCTCGTTAATTCAATTAAAGACCGCTGAAGCCGGGGAGAAGGCTGTTGTTTTTGCCAAGTCTGTCTCGCTTCTCTCCATCGGCCGCAAAATCGGTTATAACACCAAGACGTACCAATTGTCGAAGAAGGCACTTGGAGACGTGCTTCTCGAGTTGCAGAGTAAGTTCGATGTTGTGATTGTGGCTATTGGCACTGATGGCAAGCTTCACGAAACCCAGCAGGCTGAATTGGAGAAGCGTGGTGCTGAGTTGGAATCTTTGTTCTCTACATTCGACAAGAGAGATTCGGGCTCTGCTTGCTTTACTGATGAGGCTGCGTGCAACAGCGCCACCTCGAACTGCTCTTCCCACGGCTCTTGCCAGCTGATTAAAAAGAACTGCTGGCAGTGTGCGTGCAAAGCCACTTTCGATAAGGAGAAGAGCAAAACCACAAATTGGAGCGGGTTTGACTGCTCCAAGAAGGACATTTCCGCAAGCGCCCACCTCTTGTTGTGGACCTCGGTGGCATTGGTTTTGTCTCTTGCAGCCGGAATCAAGCTTCTCTTCTCCATAGGTGACGATGCTTTACCCGGTGTATTGGAGGCCGCTACCCAGAGCAAGAGAACCGGTTAATGAACGGGCTGGATTCTGTAAATAAGATAATTCAAGCCATTTAGAAGAGAAGGAAGCCCTTCGTGTCTTCCACTCGTGTTTGTACACGTGATCACCACCTCTATACTAAATAGGAAGTGGGCAGATAACTCTAATCCTGAACCACCAAGCTATCAAAAAGAATGCTCCACACAAGAAGGCCCATTTTTGCCGTGTGCCTTCTTATTCTTGTTTCATGTGCCATTTACTTTGTCGCTTCGGGAGACTCCACGTCTCTCGGTACGTCAGGACCTGTGAGTGCCAGAACTCCAGTGTATGAAAAACAGGCTCCCCAAGATGATATCAAGCTTTCTGAGGCGGAAAGCAAAAAAATTGAGGAGCAAGGCGAAGACACAAAGAGCTCTCAAAGCGTGGGAGAGTTCACAGATCAACCCTTCATGCCAAAAATGGCTAACGAGACTTTGAAAGCAGCTCTCGGGAACTCAGCATGGCACCTTTTGCACACAGTTTTGGCCAGATATCCCGAAAAGCCCGATCAGCAACAGAAAGCGACATTGAGCCAGTACATCCAGCTATTTGCCCAGGTATACCCATGTGGAGATTGTGCCAGACACTTCCAGGGTCTCTTGAAGAAATACCCTCCTCAGGTGAGTAGCAGGAAAACAGCAGCGCTCTGGGGGTGCCATGTTCACAACAAAGTGAACGAACGATTGCAGAAACCCATCTATGATTGTCTGAACATTTTGGAGGATTACGATTGTGGATGTGGGTCGGACGAAAAGGAAGAGGATGCCACCTTGGGAGGAGACAGTGTGGACCATCTTCGGCAAATAAAGGTTGACGAGAAAGAGGAGAAGCAGAGAGGCGGCTGAGCTGCCATTTGAACCAATAATGCAATGTATTATCCTAGAAACCCAGCGGGGTGGATGAGAGATCTGTAGACGAGAAGTGGCTTGGACTGCCAGCAGTGAATCACAGAGGATTTGCAACTTCAGGCGATTGTGCAGCACAGACCACCGTTTGTAGTTCCCAGCTTCATCAGCTGGTGAGCTCTGAACTTGTTTTGCTGGGAAGCATCCAGCCATAAGTAGGGAACAAGAGGATCACTGGTCTCCTCAGTCTGCTCTATGATAAGCGCCGCAGCCTTGGAAGCTGGGATCCGGTCCTTCTTGAGCTGCTGCTTGAGACGCTCATTTAACTGCTCGATTCGACGTAGTCTCAAAAGACCGATACGGTCGTTGAATTCTGCATCCATGATTTCTTGGAGAGGAACTGCCCGACATTTATAGTCAACTGCGCACAGCATTATTTTTTACAACCTGAAACATGCTTGTGCGGTGGACCAGGTCCAAATGGATATAGACTGTGCAGGCCAAGGTCGGTCAACCTTGACTTGTGTAGTGGAAAGGCTTGGTTGGAGACTTGCTGATGAGGCAATCTGTAAAACGGTCTGCACTTTTGGGGAATAAAAGTCGGTGACTCGGAGAGGTCTTGTATATGCTATTCCATGGCTGCAAATTGACGATGCCATAAATTGACGCTATGCCATATTTGGCCTGTAATCCAATATGTCTTGAGTATCGTAAAACCAGAGTAGACATGAAGGTATCAGATTGATGGGTCGTTCAGGAGAGCATAGCTGCTCATTTTCATCATTCGAGAGTCACATTGTTGTTGCTAGTATCAAGGAGGCAGATTCCTGGAGTTCCAAGTTCTCAACGGATTGAATAATAGAGACATAGAGCCAAGTTGTATCAAAACCCATGTACTCAATCCAGTAGCGTGTTGATCCACCAATGCGCTTTGCCGTGAACTGATCCTAGGGCTTCAAAGTCAAACAGAAGAATGTTCTCAGTGCATTATCTCGTTGCCACAGAAAACAAAGAACAGGAAATGAAAAATGCATGGTAGACAGCGCATTGCACTCAAAAGGAGTCTCTTCGGAGCTTTGATTTGCTCTTCTTCGGGTTCAGTACCCCACAAATACCTCTGCGGTTGCAATTGTAAAATATATCAGTTCTCCACCACCATGGTCTAATTCAGCCGTTGATTCAGCTTTCTATCGAGGAAAACATGTCTCCTGGAATCCAGAAGACACGCCCCCTCAATTCTCCCACCTGATCCGAACCGTGCCGTTCTTTTCCCTTGCTTGATGATTGCAGGCTTAGTCGAATATAGATACCGCTTCAAGTGCTCCTCCCTGGTCACCTGGTATCACCATAAAAAAATCGTGTACACACGCTTTGTTCACACTCTAAACTCCACTCAATTCCCTTATTCTCCCCATACTAATGCTTCTCTCTATCCAACCCTTAATGTAAAAAACCTTTCAAGCAAGGAAAAATAGACCAATGATGCAAAATGCAATGACAAAACCCATGATGAGCGTATCCCTCTTTCTCCGCGTATTGATCTTCGAAATCAACACATTGATGCCCGGAATACTCTGCAAAGTGCCCAGGACTCTATTGGCGGCGTTCAGCAACTGCACACGCTGGCTGAATAGCTCATCTCTAGTTTCGTACGCCTGCTGGAGAAGTCTATCAGCAAAGGAGTTGGCATTATCCACACGTGCTCTTTCATCCAAAATGTAGTTGTTCTCGCTGTCTGGCCCCAGCAGAATCTCTCGCTGTTTATGGGCGGAAATGTCTGATCTGATGGTGAAAAGCAAATTGTTTCTATTTCTCTCCTCCGTGATTCTACCCTGGATCTTGCTGAACAGACCCTTGTGGTCCGCCAACACCTCCTTGTGTCTCTGTAGCTGCTGAAGCTTTGACGTGGACATGGTCACATCGGCTTCCAGAAGTCGGTTGAGTCTGCCCACGACTTCGTCTCTTTTTTCGAGAACCTCAAGAATCGAAGTAGTGACGGTGGTTTCTTCTTCAGTTGGATCCACGGAAACACCGCCAGATTGGATTTTTGAAAGGCGGCTTAGAAGCTGCTCTGTTTGTTTTTCAAGGTTTTGTGCTAATGTTCTGGTTTGTGTGAAGGTTGCAGAAGACATGTTGGTGATTTGGTGATAAATGATAATGTGTTGATTTCGCGCCTTGCCAATTGTGTTGGCTAGGTATGGAAGGAGGGACGAGGAGGATTATTCGATATTTTGAAAAATTTATAGCAATGAGGTTTGCACTTAGGTTTTTTTCTTTTTTTTTTTTTGTTTGATTCTTGTGGAGATCTTCTTTGTATGGGACAACGTTAGTAGGATGGTCTCCGTGTTCGGTGAGGCTATGTTACAACAGAGACTAATCCAGGGGCTCTAAATGTGATTAGTGAAGAGAGATATTTATTTCTTGTGATTTTGCGGTTGGAGGGCAAGTCTGTCTATTACTTGTGAAACTCGGTTAGATCGGTCCCGAAATCTCGTGGGTGCAAATTTCGATGCAAGGTCGTGAATTACTGATATTCGAAGGAGAATTAAATGTGGACCCAATTTGGATTATTCTGCTCTCCTACGTATTTGGAATGATGGATAAATGGCTCGCTCTGTTTCTGACCCAAAAATAGCAGATACCGCAATGAAGGGATCAAAAATAAGATCCAAGCTGGCGAGCAGTGATCTATCAAGACTGAATTCATCCGGCTAGAGTATTTTTCTAAGTCCATCCAAAGCGTGAGCATCATCAACGAGACCGAATATAGAGAACAGCGGCATCCTCAATGGACTACCTTTTATGTCTTTAAAGAATATTGTTTAAGAGTATGATCACTAACAGTCAGCCGAGTCTCTTCAGTAATGTGTGTATTAAACATTGTCTTGGCCAGGGGTCATGTTCTAGTACCAAGGCTGAACCTCCAGTTGTGATAAGGATATCGATACCTTCCTCTGAATATGCCATTGATCCCAGACCAAAGTCACCACTTCGAGTATACCAATTTTGACTTTTTTTTCTATTAAGTACTTCTGCAAATGAAAACAAAATCAATTTCAGCTGTTCATTCCTCGACAACAACCTATTCTTCCTGATGCATTTTGAACTGTGCCGCTCTTAAGAGAACCCTTCACCATCGATGAAACACTCAAATATCCCAGAGCCAATTGAACATGGAGCATCTTCTCATTAAACTCAAAACTATGCCCCTTCAAATGCCTATCTTTTAAATCTCCGCCCTCACATCCTCTATCCTTTCAATCCCATCAGTGCCTACCACCACACAAGCACATTGATCCAGCCACTCATATTTTCTAACTTTTTTTATTCCTAACCTTTTCCAAGCCCAAGCTGCTCAATGATATAAATATTCCATGTCTCTCTCTTACACCATTTGCACATCCCACTTCCCTCATAAACTCCATCCACATCTTCGCAGCAAGAGTAGTCCAACCAGCACCCTGCAATTTCTGCCTAATGTTTCAAAAAATAAAGACTCCTTTCTTCATCCATCATTATCATACCTAATTAGCACCCTTCAATTGTCTGAAATCCTTTCCCAACCCATCATTCACCGACACCTCTACCACACCCATATTCCACTCACCAGCAACATTTCGCAGCCATTTCCAACATCAACTCATATTGCTAAACCACGCAACTTGCCCAACCAAAGGTTTCAGCCTCTCCTAAATCCCACCCACTTTCCAAAATTCCCCAACCACGTTTTCCTGGATCTCCGCAAAATCAGCGGTCCTCCACACAGCAAGCTTATCTTCACCATCTCCCATTGGACATCACCTCATCTCGACCAATGTCTGTGGAAGACCTCCGACAAGTTGATCCTGCGCCACTAGATCACATCTACCCGGAAGACGAACCGCAGCTCTCTCCAGAGCCACCCAGAAAAACCTGGATCCACAAGGCCTCGGCGCTTCTACTAAACATTCAGAAATACCTGGCCTATGGGTTCTTGGGCTTCTACGGGCTTCATACGGCGTCGACCGTGCTAGTTCCTGGAATCGGAATTGGACCTTCCACGTGCCAGGACGTTTTTGAAATGGCCAGAAATGTCTACATGGCGCCATTGGTGGAACCTACCATGGTCTATGCTACAGGTCTCATTCACATAGGTGCTGGTCTAGCACTTCGAATTCTACGCCTGTGGGCGAACAAACGTCCCAAGCGTAAGGAAACCAGCATTATCATCAAAGAGGAAGATCGAGACGATATCGGGCTTGGAGGGATCGGGACGATTTTCGGTCTAGGGTTCAAGAAACTGTGGATCTCCACGACGTTCCCCAGCTTTACGCCATTGACCTTCTCTGGCTATGTTTTCACAGCGGCTGTGGCCTACCATGTTGCCAAAATGAAATGGGGGCCTGTGGCCGTGGATGGAGACTCTTCATTGGTCACACTCTCATATGTGACACACTACTTCCACCAGCTGCCCTGGGGCCAATTGGGCACGCTATTGAACTACTCCATGCTTGCTCTTTTGCTGTGGGTGTCTTTCTATCACACGGTCAGCGGTTTGTTCAAATACAGAAGACAGTTCAGCTTGAGAGCTAAGAAGATCGCCTACGGAGTTATCGCGTGTTTGACGGGACTCAGTTTTATTTCCATGACAAGGCTCCGGCACTGGGAACTCGAGGTGGGGTTCCTAGGTAAACAGTTCGCCAAATATCTCTATGTGGTGTGATAGATCAGATAAGAGCATGTGCAGCCAAAGTCAGCCCACAATTCTGACGCAAGTAATACATAAACCCACAATCTACAACAACTCATTTTACCCTTTTTATTGGTTTTTTCATTTACATTCGGCGTACAATAAATAAGACTATAACAAGCAGCATGCTTGAAACACCGAGGGGTCCAGCCGACGGAGTGCCGCCATTTGGACACTGACACCCACAGCTTGGCCAGATCCAGCTCCAGCTTTCGAGGGAGTAAACATCATCATAAACCGTTTCCACATTGAAATAGTCGGGCCCTCTGGCCAGTGTCACATCGTTCATGCATATGCCCACCTACGGGGCGAAGGCCGAAGAAACTTAGGCCGTGGCAGGGCCCAAAGTTGGCTCCTTGACGGCGCTGGTTCTCTTCGACTTATAGTCCTTGACGGCGGACTTGATCGCGTCCTCCGCCAACATGGAACAGTGCAACTTGACTGGGGGCAAGGACAATTCCTTGGCAATAGCGGTGTTCTTGATAAGCATGGCCTCCTCGATGGTTTTGCCCTTGACAAGCTCGGTCACGTACGACGACGAGGCAATAGCAGAACCACAGCCGAAGGTCTTGAACTTGACATCCTGGATCACTCCCGTGTCTTCGTCAACCTTGATTTGCAATCTCATCACGTCACCACAGGCGGGAGCACCCACAAGACCAGTACCCACGTCCACGTCGTTCTTGTTCAAAACACCGACGTTTCTGGGGTTGGCGTAATGGTCAAGCACCTTCTCGTGATACATTCTCTTAGTGGCAACAGGCACCATGGAGGGCATTCTCAAAGCATGGGCAGCCGAAAGTGCCGGTCTGGCAACTCTGGTGCTGTTAAGCATAGGTCTTGCAATTTGTCTAAACATGGTTTGCGGAAAAGACGTTGGTCAAAAAAGATTTCTATAGTGCGGAGAGATTGATTTTTATGATAAGCGATGACTGGAAGGAGAGGATTGGATACAGGCTTGGTCATGTGGGAGCCGATGTCGGTTCCGGAAAAAAAGGCCGGGGCGCGCGACATTTACTAAGCAAGCGAAGAGGGCCTTTCATTGGTGGATGGAGCGACATTGTCGCGCAGGCGGGGACTTCCTTCCGTTGACGGAGCCGTACATATCCTTTATTTCTGAAAACTAGACTGATTCACCATGAATTGAGGTAAAATGACCGCTCTTCATTTCCGAATTGTAGGGGACCCGTCGGACGACATTATGTATGTCGGTGGGCTGGCTGCTTGGTGCGCGACATTGTCGTGCTTACCTCGGCAAAGGTGGAGTCAGAACGGAATAGACGGAGTAGTGGATTTGCTCATAGTGTAGAGCGAGTCGATAACATTCTAGAGGTGTCCGTAAGCTGCTTTGGTCGTGCATATAGCGCCTTTTGTATGGACCCCTATGTGTGTCCTTGCGACATATTCGCAGCCATAGTAGTGTCCATGATAGGTTGCAAATGTGTCAGACTTCTTGCAGCTGTAAGCAATGTCTTACTTTTTTGTGGTCCAGAAGGTCGAGAATGTTCGGTATCATGATGTTGCTTTCAGGGATGGAGCGTGATATTTTTTAGATAGTACAATGATTCCCTGGGTCCACTTTATCGAATCGATCTGCAGCTGAGGGTCAGGTCAGAGTCAGTGGAATCACCGAAGACGGCTTGTTGCGAGATTGGTGGATTGAGAGTGGATTGAGGGGAGCGTTCTTGAAATGGAGGTTAATGACCGAGATGGTGTTTATGTGGAGGTTGGAGCAGTCAAGGCACGACAGGTTTGGGTTTAGAGTGAAGAGTGAAGAGTGAAGGAATGGAAGAGTGGGGGGTTTGAGTTTATTTGATTCCTTTTTTTCTCTTTTCATTATTTTTATTTGCTTGTTTTTTGGAAATGGTTTGGATCATTTTGCTGGGTGGTCCTTGTGGTATCGTTGTAATGGTGACAGTCTGGCTCGAGTAGTTGTAATCGCATAGAGCTTGAGCGCTGGAGTATATGGTCGTATGTGATATCGACGTGACTCGCAGGATCATGAGGACAGCCATTGAGGGGTCACAGAATCGATAGACTATAAAGTAGAGAAAATGGAAAATCTGTTGCTTCTTCTTTTATTGTGAGAGATTCCGTGGCCTTGAAAGCTGAACTATGGCCATTCTGCCATCTTTGGAGATAAGATCTTGTTGCAAACCCTTCTGTTACTTATGGTGTACTTAGTCCATTTCTCAGAATACTACGATTGGGCTCTCTGTCTAAGTGGGGCTTCCCACGAGATCCACATAAATGTCTTACAGATCTTGCTACTTTATGTGGCGACTATATACCCAAATCCACTTGGGGCAAATATGAACGATGCCAATGAGATGTTTTTGACTCCAAGATGCATCGAGTCTTATCACGAGATGCTGGCAAAAGTAGCATGGCGCATAGTTTTCGATTACCTGTAACGTCAGTAGACGCTCCAATTTCTATACATAGATTCAATCGTTTAACGCCTTCTATGTGTCTCGAAAGAAATTGCGACCTTGATGGCAGATGTGAAAAGGAATCCTTTCTTGGTGTTTGGACTTTTGACTCAGGTTCCCCAATCCGGTCAGTTGCTCGATTCAAGAAACCCCCTTTTATCGAATCACTTCTTGCCTTTTTTATTCACCACAGCCAGCTGAACTCTTCTTCGATTTGCGGCCAACTTACTGTTGCTTTGATTCACATGCTTCACGAGGCTCGCCTACAAAGTGAACAGGGCTTATGCACCAATCAAATACGACAGTTGTTGCTTATCAAGATCGGCCGTGGACGTCTAAACGAAAAGGGCAAATAGATAAAGCTGCTTATTTGGATTACGGAAGAAGCATCTGAGACTGGAAGCTGATGGTGTTGGCAATGTAAGGTGAAGTCTGTATCGATGAACAGGGAAGGGTATTGGCAGTGTGGCGGGCCACCGAATAATGACAGATTTTTTTTTTTTTCATTTTTTCTGACGCCAGGCTTTGTCTCAAGTTACCGCCTAAAGCCCTATTGTCTGAACGAATGCTACTGAACAAATGCTACTGAACAAATGCTAATGAACAAATGCTACTGGACGAATGCTACTGATTGAATGCTTTTCGACAAAACCACGATGCCTCTTCCAATACAATTTCCTTTTGGAGCGCCCTGGTAAAACTAAACTTGCTCTAAACTCTACCAAGCATAAACCTGCTCGTTGCTTATCACTTTCTTTGTATCCGTTGACTGCCGCTCCAGGACATTCATGTTTCACCCCGCCTCTTGGGTCCCACCAAAATCACAAAAAAAAAAAAAAGGAGAACCTTCCATTCCCTTTTACCACCACCACAGCAAACCTCAAATTCACAAACGCCATTTTCTGGAGTTTTCTCTGTTTTGGCATATCTTACAATGGCTCGCGCGGGGATTTCGCAGCCATTTCCAGAACAAAGAGCTGCAACAATAAAGTGAATGGAAAAAGGGCCAAAGAGAATTTCTTCTATTTCACAAAATCTCGAGCTCTTTGGGTCCTGGAAAGCAAACAACACCCAGCCCGAAACCTGAAACGGAGAATTCTTGGAAACGCACTATTAGCAATTAGGCGCTACTAATTACCGCATCATAACGCACACAATCACGCCAGATTGTCCCAACAAAGGAAGCAACCTCCAGAGTTCTAAAAAAAAAAATCGAAAAAACCCACGTCAAACTCAAAAGTTCTTCGAATTCGATCCTCGGTAATCCTAAAATTCAACGCCCCGAACGCCCCTCGCCCGTATCTGTCTTCCTTCTTCTACGCATTGCATGCTAAATTAGCCCCATTGGCAAACTGCCTATATGTCTAACCCCCAACAGAATCACACCTACTCACAGCAAAGCTACCAAAGTCAACCATAGGAATTGCTTACTTAAAACTCCCATTAACCCAAATCGCCCATTAACCCAAACCGCTTAATCCTCCCACATTGCAATCTGACTCTGAGGTCTAAATCACACTGCGAGCAACACACCTGAAGAATCACCACAGAGTCTCATGTCTATTCCGCCCTCAGACATCGAGACCGGGGTCTCCAACGGCGATGTCGATTGGCTCTTTCGTGGCAAGTCGAAGAAACTCACCAAAAAGCTCCATCTGGAGAAGCTGGAAGATGACGATCGGAAACCTGACGACAAGGACAAGAACAAGGACACAGAGAAACTGAAGGTGGAGAAGCCGGCGAAGGTTCTGGAGGAGAAGTCCGAGCCTAAAGAGCCTCCAAAACCTCAGCCAACCAGAGCAGCGTCAGACTTCGCTGCTCTGTTGACTGCCTCTGCAGACCCTCCAAAACGCCGTTCTAGCATTAGTTTCATGACCTTGGGCTCCTCCTCCAATGCCAATTCGCTGGATACCGAGCTGAGCACGCTGCAGCCGCCGCTGCGGTCCAATTCCGGCCGTGGTCGGTCGTTTTTGTCTTCCATTTCGCTGAAGTTCAAGCTGAACGGCTCCAACAGCAGCAGTCTGGCCAGCATGAGCCCAACTACGCATCAGAAGCTCAATCCGAACATGATCGGGTCGGGCTCCCAGCCGCCGCCGGCCAACCAGGATTTGGCTTCTTTGGTGAACAGACCACCGCCAGAAGCAGGTACTCTGATTCCTCAGGGCAAGGGCAGGCGGTCTTCTTTCTCGTCAAGCCCCAAGCTGTCTGTGGATTCCGAAAAAGGCGGGTTTTTCAAACGCAGAACGTCCAATGTCGACCAGGTGCCTCCTCCTTCAGCGAGGGTTATTCTTAATAAGAACCCACACAAGGAGCAGGTGATGCGGGAGTTTTCCGACCGCCGCTTGAGGAGAGTTGCCTTTGCATTGGAAAAGCTCACAGAAGATCCACAGCAGCAGATTCCGTCAAGGCGACCCAAACGAGGCAATGTGCTTATCCCTGAGGACTTGACGGCTCCGCTTCCCAGGCTTTCTCAGGGCATTTCCGTGAGTGACGGGAAAGGCAACAAGACAAGCGTCTCAGAAACAAAGTACTCGGAAAAAGAGTATCATATGGCCGTGGATGCCCAGAGAAAGGCTCTAGCGGAGGCTGAGAAGCACGCTTTGGATGCCCATCTTTCCGCCAAACGCTTGGCTGCACAAATATGTCTGTTCAAAACGTCAAAAAGTCTTCCTTCCACGGCCGAAGAAGACGACGTTGACGTTGCTGCCGAAAAGATCGAAATTGACAAGCCCTTGCATGTTTACGAAAACCATTTTGACCAGAACAACGACCACAACACAGAAACACCCATCGAAGAGCTTCTGCTTGAAGATATCTACTCCCGCTGCTGCCATCTCCGTGAAATTTTACCCATTCCTGCCACGCTCAAACAGTTGAAGAACAAAAGCAGCCCGCTTCAGACCCTCAAGCTTCTCAACCCCAAACCCACATTGATAGACGTTCTTTCCTTCAGCGACTTCCTCGCCATCACTCCCATCAACACCGTCATTTTTGATAATGTCACCATGACCACCGAGATGCTCAAACATTTGCTAGGCTCGTTGGTGCACAGCAAAACCTTGGAGAAACTTTCGCTTCGAAACGTCGCAATTGATGAGGTAGGCTGGCTCTATCTTTGTGAGTTTTTGGGCAGAAACCGCACGGTCAAGAAGCTTGATATCTCCCAACAAAGAGTCAAGACCGTTACAAAGCAGACCTCCTTCCGTTCGGCCATGAACTGGAACCTATTCATCAAAACCTTGATCCACAGAGGTGGCATCGAGGAGCTTGTCATGGGAGGCTGTAAACTCACAGATGAGACCTTTGAGAAGCTTCTAAAAGAGGCGCTTACAATTGCAACCTGCCGCTTTGGAGTGGCTGCAACCGAAATCAACGTCCGCAAGTGTAAGTTGATTGCTGACTGGATCAGCAGACCCAACTCCAAATGCGTGGGCATAGACATTGCCTATAACGATTTGAGTCAGGGCCAGCTTGGGCCCTTCATCGAGGCCTTCAACACCAAGCCAACTCGCCTCATTTTCTTCTCCCTCAATTCTACAAATCTCCAAGACATGGATGAAGTGGATAAGCTATTGAGAGGTTTGGCCAAAATCCCGACCCTTCGGTTCTTGGACTTAAGTTCCTTGCCACAGCTCTTCCCTGGGGTCATTTCCAAACTCAGCAAAACCTTACCTTCCTTTCCGTCCTTGAGGCGTGTTCACTTTGACTTGAATGAGCTCTCTTCACAGTCTATCGACGCAATTGCAGATATTTTGCCTAAAGTCAAAACCCTCGTTCATGTTTCACTTCTAGGAAACAGAAACTTGGACCGTGGTTGCGTTGGCTCGTTGTATGCCGCTGTGAAACAATCCAACATATTCAATCTCGATTTGGACTACGACCTCGTTCCTGATGAGCTCTCGCAGAGGTTGGCTCTCTATTTGATGAAGAACTTGGACAGCCAAGTCAGACCCAATATCTCCAGCGGCGATGCCGCCCAAGACGATGTCATGTTCGACGGATCGCTTCTCATGGAAACGGCCGAGAAGATGTTGATTGAGAGCGACAAGAACTCCGGAGAAGCCGACTTAAAGCTCCAAAAGATCATCACCAATGCATTGATCGAGAGAACCAACTCGATCAGAAAGGATATTCACAAAATCATCGATGGCCTTTTCCAGAAGCGTGCGTCCGGAGCGCTCAACTTTGAGGATAAGGAGACCTTGTTGCGATTTTGTCTTCTTGACGCTTCGCTAGAGAAGGTTGTTGATCTTTTTGAACAGAAAGCAAAGATGTTCCTAAGCACGCCCTTGAGCCCATCGCCTACGAACGAGAAGCAGCAGTTCTCGCTCGATCTGGCCATTTCACAGGGCCCTGTCGATAGTAGGAATTATGGTGACCACCACCAGCAACTTCATGAGGGCTCCAAAGCGCTTATTGATGCTGGTCCAATTCTTATGGCAAAATCAAGACCTCCTCCTCCTACATACCAACCCAGCGAACAAACGTTCGAACCTCATCAGGTTGTTGTTGAGGCTGGGTCTGACGGTCTGACTGTGCCCATTGACAACACCACCGGCCGTCCTGTCTTGTTCCGGTCCATGTCCCAGACATCTGTGCAAGCCAAGGAGCAGGAGAAGGAGGAGGGTGAGTTCCACAGATGGGGATACTTCATGGAGCACAGAGAGTTGGAGAAGACGGACCAAGAGAAGCAGGAGAAGTACGTCATTGGTACTGTGCCCTCTGGATCGGAGCTTCGAGAAGCTATTATTGACGCCAAAGGTGTGGATTCTGTCACCGACTTGATTTCAAAGATCAACGGTCAGAGAGTCAGTTTGGACGGTATCTACAACCCCGAGGAAAGCGCCGCTTCGACAGAACAGCGTCCTGCTCCCGCTGCTGTTGATCCATCGTTTCAAGACGCCCGAGAGGTGCCAGTTCAAGACGACGATGCACATTCCATCGATTCAAAAGAAGACAAGAACGTGCATCCCGTGGTTGACGAGGCATATGATAAGCTATTAAACGAAGCCCAGCGGGTTCGGTCTAATAAGGATGCCTCTTAAATAGCGACATATTAGCATGCATTTGGTTATGATGTAGATATAGTTTTACACAGCCGAGCTGTCAAATGAGAGAGGTTTTATACCATCAATATCCAGCGCCGTTTAGATGAATTACTCCTTGGCAAAACATGAAGGTTATGATGGATTCGGCACAATTGGTTTTATTAACATACACAGACTCCCTGAAAGAGCGGTGCCATGTCTGAGGAATAGTCATCTATCCAGTAACTTTATCCGTCTGGTAAAGTAATTTGAAAGACAGAGCTATCCTACGTCGATGAAAGACTTCAATGGAATGAAAAGTAAATACAAACGATGACGCCAACGGAGAAAGCTCTATAAATTGAGCTTTCATCTGTCAGAATGCTGAGATCATAGCCAAGTGCTTTCAATTCATAGGAAGTTTTAATAGGATCCCGAAATAGCTCCCATATTACTGTGGACGTGCTTGAGAGGTCAAAGGAAAAGCGCCAGCCACTAAAACGGCTTAAATATCTGAAATCTGGTTCACCAGGTACGGTCTGATCTTCTTTTCCTTCCTCTTCGCTCTGCCTACTCCTTTACATCACAATGAAAGATTACTAGATTACCTATAAGCACACTTAGTTCTCGGCCTTGAAGGCAGCGATCTTCTCGGCGATCTTGGCCTGTCTCTGCTCTCTGGTCAACTTCTTAGATCTGTACTTCTTGGACTCAGCAGCGTACTGCTCCTTGGTGAACTTCTTCTCGGTAGGCTTGAAAGATGGGTCCTCTCTGATCTTCTCGTGGGCGTTCATGTAGATCTCCTCGACGTCCTCAGGGTCGATCTCGTCGTCAATGTAAGACTTGAAGACCTGTCTGTACTTCTCCTCATCGTCGTCCATCAACTCCTCCATGTACTCAGCAATGTGACCACCCATGATGTACTTTCTGAGGAGCTCAGCGTCCAACTCCTCGGACTCAATGTCCCAACCTGGGAATCTGTTAGGAGAGTGAGGAACGTAAAGACCACCGTCAGAGGCACCCTTCAAGACACCAAAGATTCTGGCACCGGTGGTGGTTCTCTGCAAACCAATGTCCAAGAAAACCTTGAAAGGACGAGGACCGTCCTCAACAGCCTCGGTGAGCTCGAACTCACCCTCGACCTCCTCAACACCCTGGTAGGTCTCGTCCAAACCGAGCTTCTGCAAAGCTCTTCTGGCAACCAACAAACCGGTGGCATAAGCAGCAGACCAGTTGGTCAAACCGTGCTTGATACCGTATCTTGGCAACTCGTGGGCGTAGGCAGCGGTCAACACAATGTCACCGACAATCTGGGAAGACACAATCTGGGCGATGATGTCCTTGTTGGTGAATCTCACCACCAATCTGTACTTGGGGGAGTTGTACTTGGCCTTGTGCTGGGCGACCAATCTCTTACGCTGGTAGTAGTCGGTCTTTCCCTCTCTTCTTCTACGGAAGGGGGTCTGGAAACGCGACGAGTAGGCGGAAGTCTTGACGGATTTGTCGAAAGCCATTTTAGTGGTTGTGGATGGGAGAGAAATTTTTCAGAGTAGTTTTTTTTCACTACTAGACCGATGTGGGCAGTGCACGACCCGCGACCTTGAATTTTTGGTGCGGTTCCACAATCTGCGCTGGGTGTGTACATCGCAGCACGGGCCTGGAAATGTACAGGGTGGAGCCCAGGTTGAAGCGTTTTCGAATTTTGTTGATTGGATTGCGATTGAGTAGAGGGTGGGCTGGAAGGGAGCCTGAGGAGCTGCATGTTTTTGTTGTAGCAAACCAAGTACCAGTTCTGCTGATGGACTCTGAACCAAACGCAGAGTCAGCTTATGAGGTGCCACTTTCTTATTCAAAAAAGTCACTTATATCTCTATAAAAATTCTGAGTGCTTAGCGGCCGTTGAAATAGATAAATTATCGTCTCAACTTTCGTGGTGAAGAAAAGGTGGACATCAGTTATCCCTCTTGATGTAGCTGTTCAGCATCATTTCTCTGCTTTTCACTATTTCCCTAATGCAAACCTTATGATCACATTGCCTGTCAAGAATCCCTAATATATTGTAGGGGCATCTCTTTTAGATTACTGCATTTGTTGTGAAACTAAGTCCCGAAACCCCACACACATCTTACCACATTCCCTTTGGTAACATCTGTCAGGCATTATTCATAACCTTTTTGGCTCATTAGAAATACTTGTTCTAAGAAGCCTCTAAGTACTCGCATAACAGCCTCCATTGAGAGATCTGGATAGACCAGATCTGGATTGACATGAATAAATAGAACGGCCATCTTTGGATGTCAATCGGCTGGCAATGTAGAAAAATATCGTGCGATTTATAGAGACATAAGTGAAGCGGCTGCCAACAGAACCCTTCTCAAGAGATAGCTGAGCTTAATTGCTCGTGACACTGGGAGATGTCCCCGGGTTTGAAACGTCAAGGCACCAAGGCCCTCTGTGTGGTTGAATCAAAATCTGTGCTTGAGCCCGAGGTAAAAGAAGCCCGTTTGTATATATTATAATTTTTCAAGTGAATCAAGACCCAGTGAGGTTTGAGCTTAGCCATCTCTGGGGTGTCTATGAGCAGATGATCCAAGCTGACCGTCGTATTGTCCACAAATTCTCAGGTTCGGAGTACAAACTCAACTCTTTTCTAAAATCACTCAATCGTTTAATTTCAAAGAATCCCACTTCTCTTTCAGAAACGTTTTTCTGTTGAGTATCCACACTACTGTCTCACTGCACAAGCCTCACTATCGCCATGGCTGCGAAATACTACTCCAACTGATTCACACTACTCAGCGCCAAGACCGGATCAACACACAAATATTTGGTAGTACCCTCGAAAAGCTTAAACTTCAGAGACCGTCCATTTCTTAAACCTAAATTTCTCAGATATCTGCCCCTCTATTTTTCCAGATTATGCACTTACAGGCCCTGGCATCCCCTGCCAGCTAAACGCATACCGTCCAACAGCCCCTTCATGGCTCTCCAAAACTCCTTCCACCAAGCCACACCTTATACTTTTTCCCCACACTCATCAAACTGCAAACTCTCCACGAGGCTCACCCTGTCACAGCCAAACTGCCCCTCCTCGCTTCGTAACCGAGCATAGAGGATCTGCATCTCTCGCATGTTGACACAATTTGAAGCTTGGCAGCCAATCGAAACAAACCTCCAGAAATCCAAATCTCCATGAATTTTCCTTCTTCTTCCCGTTTCCACCACCAGCCACCGTCGCATCAGTGCACCATCGGCAAGCTTCTTATCTTTGCCGCTTCGCTCTCGTTTTCTCCACATGTCTACAACTTGCACAGAAGAAAACCAAGTCAACCCCGACGAGGGCGTTGTCAGATACGCCGCCTACGCCAACAGGTTCAGAACAATCCTCCGTGCCTCCCACAGGTACATCGCCTACACTTCGGACATTGGCGAATCGTTCAGACCAGTGGCGCATCCATACCTTGTCACTTTTGGCTATGGTGTGTCGTGGGCGTACTTGTTGGGTGATGTGAGTTATTCTTCGTGGATGGTGAAGATGAAGAGTGAGGGCAAATATCGTCCAGGGCTTTTGCCATGGCAACCTGTGGAGGGAGAAGGCGACCCAGCCGAGGCTGAAAAGTACAGGAAGCTGGTCAACAACTCGTTGGCTGAAACTGACTGGAGGGTGCAATTCGCCAAAAGAGGCGTTTTCCAGGGCTTGGCTTCCATGGGTTTGCCTGCATTGACCATTCATCTGGCGGTGCGTTACTCGTCGGTGCTTTTCAAGAATGTCAAGGTGAAGGCCGTCAAGACATACGGCCCTGTTTCTGTGGGCTTGGCCATTGTCCCGCTTTTGCCTTATATATTTGACGAGCCTGTTGAGCAAGCTGTGGACTTTGTTTTTGACAAGGGCGAGGCCTTGTATAAGCAGAAGTTGGCGTAATAGATTCATAGATGGTTCAGGTGGCTGCTGGAGCCATTGCATAAATAACATGTAAATTCACACCTGTAAATATATTTGTTTTTGTGTAGTGTGGTGGAATAGAATTGAGTTGGATGCATTGATGGATGGGCTTCGGCTTGAACGCAAAGTGTTCCCTGGATATGAGCCGACAATTTTCTAGTTGATTTTGACCTGTAATTGACCATTGTGGAAGGTAGGATCTTACTTCCACAACATTTCCCCAGATTGGAAACTCAAATCAGCAATGAGTAGTAAGATTTCGGTAGACTGTCCACTTCTTTTGATTTCTCTTTCTTGAATCTCCTCCTATCATCCGCATCCATATTGTTTCCGTTCGAAGACTTTTGCCCGGTTCACGTCGTAGACCTTGCTTTTGGCCCTACTTTGATATATCTGTAATTAGCAAGTCTTCGCAAGATTGAACAATGAAACCCCACTTAATCACCAGTTTATCCAAAGTCAATCAACTCCACCCATCACCACAATGCCTCCTATCTCAGCTTTCCTGTCTTCTTTCTCCCACACTTCACCTCTACAGTATCCCTTCATAAACATCAATTACCAACTCCTTTTCCTCTCCGTTCTCCCCCTCTATACCTGCGGCTTCGAGTAGTTGTACTCGCCACATTTTTCGCATGTCCTGGCTTTGTCGTCACTGTCAAACGACAAAATAGCGTCCTTCACCTGTGTGCCCAAGTCCGAACAATAAAAGACAATCTCGTGCACTATTTCCTTGCAGTTGCTGCAATACCACCGGATCTTGTCATTGACGCCCTCTGGTCTATCCTGTTCCACGACTAACCCAATGGTATTTGCAAAACGGACAGGATTGTGGGGCACATTTCCAGGTAACAAAAACGAGTCTCCTTCCTCAATCACAATGTCTCTAAACTGGCCCTCATCCACCACCTTCAAACACATCTTGCCCTTAATTTGGTGGAAATACTCTGGCGTCTGATTCACATGGTAGTCTGTTCTTTCATTAGGGCCTCCTACAATCATCACGGTGGCTCCTCCTCGGTGGAGGCAGTAGTTGTTGACTGGGGGTTTCAAAAGATGGCCATTTTCAGCAATCCAGGTTTTGATATTGATGGGAGGTGGAAGCATGGTGGAGAGCAAAGTAGTAAAGGTGGTTGGATGACTTACTTTATCGCAGGTGACTCAGACTGCACGAACTAGACCTTCTTACAAATGCCGGCTCTGGAAAAAGGGTCCTAAGGCCGCGTAAACGAGAGAGGAAAAAAAAGCTTCCCCACCAGGAGTCGAACCTGGAATCTTCTGGTTCCAACAGAAGTGGTTACTTATCGTAGCCAGACGCCTTGACCATTGGGCCATGAGGAACGAAGCTTGATAGGTGGAAAAGTAGATTTTATATGAAGCATTAGATAAATCTTGATTTTGGAAAAGCAATTATTTCTCAACAGCATACAATTACTCTGTGTCTTCTTATTCATCTGTCTCATTTTTAGCCCACATTTCCCCCTGGTTACCGAGATACTTATAAAAGACCCTTTCAGGGCATAAAGTTGTTAAAATCTAGTAACATCGTTTTCTTTACCTCTAGAACTCTTTAAATGATCGATCAAATGTGCCTATTTTGGTCTGGGGCGTCTGTGTTGAGCTCAGATGTCCTGAGTTCAAGGTGCACGAAATCGTAGAACCGAGTCCTAAACGTCTCCTTTTCTCCTAATCTAAATTAGAAAGCCAAATATTGATCAGAAGTCGGACGAGACTCTTGTAAAAGACGAAGTTTCGGGGAGTGGATGAAGATGGCCCATTTTGCTCTCCTCTAGTGCCATTTTGATGCTATGATGTCAAACTGAAGTCATTTTTCGATCATAGATAAAAATTCCCTAAACCCTGTTGGTCCATTGAAGCTTCTCAAAGCTCCTATCGTGCTCCTCCGATACATATTGTTCACAAACTAGCATCACATTTGGTCTGTTTTTACACCCGAAAGATTGCACGAGTCTCCAATTTTTGCTTGGTGAATGGTCTGTGCCATGGTAAAAAAGATCAGAATTCAGTACATTTTTTCCCTAATTTCTTCATTTTCTCAGTGAGACAAAGTCAATTCAGTGACTTGGGTTCTGCTTTACCATTTGGCTGCGAAAAGCATAGCCGATTCACCAACCCCAGTAAAAATAGAAACTACAAAAAAAACCAAAATTTGACAGTTCATGCTTTTTCATCACCGCCTAAAGAACCATACATACCCCCTTTAAAGACAAATTCATCCCCCCAGCCCAGATCTCGAAAACCACCTTATTCCTCCTCTATACGCCTCCCGCACTCAAACATCAAATACTAACTACTACTCTATTCCATACCCCAACTTATTCCACACAATGAAGATCGCCATTGTAGTGCGTTTTACAGATTCGGTTTCGGGCAACCAACTCCAAGACTTGGAGCTTCCGTTGTCTATCAATTTCGATAAGGATGACGTGAACACTCTAGTGTCTAGCATGTGGATCAAGGAGCAGATAAGGGCCCAGCGGGAAGGGACAGAAAGAAGAAGAATACGACTCATTTACAACGGACGTGTTTTGAACGAGCTCACAAACTTCAGAGACGACATCTTCATGCCCAAGTTGAGGCTGATGGATCTAGATGAACAGCTCAAGATATACATCCACTGTTTAGTGGGAGAAACGCTCACAGGGAGCCAGCTAAGTGAAGAGAGGGAGCTTGACAGAAGGCCCCAGCAGGTGTCTACAGCCCCGCAGGTGGTCGGCTTTGACCGCTTGCTTCAGCAGGGATTCAGCCAGGAAGACGTGGATGACCTCAGGCGACAGTTCAGGGAGGTTTATCTCCCAGAGGCTCTCCAGCACATGAATGCCGGAGACGTCACCGACATAGAGGAGGAGGAAGCCCGCCAGCAGCTCATTCGCCAGCTTGAAGAACGGTGGATCGAGTCCACAATCAACGGAAACACAGCCAACACCACAGTCAGCGCAGGCGCTGACGACGATCTGGGTGTGATTGCACCCACGGTGAGGGCGTCTGCTGAACTAGAGGAGTCGAACCGTAACGAGGATATTGTCGTGGGCATGTTGATTGGGGCGTTCTTGGGAGTCGTGGCTTTGGTGTTCGAAGTTCTTGACGATAGTTATATGAGCAAAGACCGTCGGTGGGCCATTTTTGCGGGGGTGATGATGAACGTGATGTACGCCATTCTACGTGGCCAGTGGTTGTGATTTCGGGGACTGTGCAATGGGCACAGAGGAAGGTTTGATTTAAGCTGAAGACTCAGGCGTATCAGAGACTGATTTATGAAAGCCCCTTAGCAAGGAAACACAATGGAGCGAGCGAAGAAGGGTGTGGTATATTCGGTTCACTCGCCTCCCTGCTTATTTCGATCAAGAGTATAGATTTATCAAACGCAATCAATTCGTTTGTAAAGTAGCGGGGCTGGTCGGTGGCTCTATGCATAGCTGTTGATACCCAGACAGCTATGAAAAGGTGATAGACTTGGAGTCAGTATCGTCTAGTAGCGCCAGGACTGTCCTAAAGCCAAAGAAAGACGGAGTCTTCTTGTCTTGTAACACTGAAAGACTGACTGGACACCAAGGACTCACCAAAACAGAGAGAAAATCCACGACAGGAACACAAACGGCTCTTATCCAATATGAGCCATGTCGTCAAAGTAGACTAGTCATTAGACTAGTCATTATCGTTAGCCTCAATCAAAACTTCCGGATTCTACGAGCTCTTCGCTGACGGAATGCCAAAACTACAATAACCATTAAAACTGTCTGATCTACCAGCCCTCACGAGCTCCACGGGCTGGACCCCAAAAGAGGAATCCACCTCGACAACGAGACACATGAAAGGGCGCTAAGATGATCGTTGGTCCATCACTGGATGTTATTCTGGCCAGAACTTGACACTTGCCAACTCGTAGGGATATCGGAAACAGACAAGCAACACGGTATAAGTTCTGGACGCCGCACGAAGAAGAAAAGAAAAAGCTGAAAAGAGCGAGATGGCCTGGGTTTAAGTAGGTGATGGAGCGTTACCCGGTGTGCACTACATGCAGGCGACTTAGGTCAAGACGGTTCAAGTGTGTTGTGGGAAATGAGTGGAAAGAGTGCCACTTTAAAAGAAAGAAAAGGCACTTTACTCTTACTAGCAGAATTTTGAACTCATTGTTTTTTGTGACATCTTATAAGTCCATACCTGTCAATTCGTGCACTGTGTTAATGGCTGCGAAATCCGGCCATTACTTCCACCATTGGGCTTTCTTCGACAGAGAGAGAGGAAGTCGTGTTTGGATGTAAGCTTGACGAAAAAGAAGCTGTGAAGTTTTGAGAATATTTGAAGTTAAATTGAAATGTTTCGGTGTTTGGCTTTTTAGCGGCAGACGAGGAGAACCCTCAATGACTGCCATGAAAGGTTTACCCACCGATGGTGTCGAAAAAACGGCGAAAGCAGCCGATACTAATTGCGTTCTTACATCAGAGAAGTCAGCTTGTTTTTCGTCGCTTAATCACCAATCGCATTACGGGAACTGGGAGAGGTTACATTCGAAGAGGAGTCATTGGCCATGGATCACCCACATTATGGTTCAAAAGGCATTTATGCTCTCTACTATATGTTGCTACCTCATTGTTCCCATGATATCAACCCTGAGCCAAACAGTTCTCTACACTGATAGAAACACCCTCCACGCTGATTAGAAGTTCCCCCATACTGCCACGATGTGATACAGAGCGTCAGACTCTCTGAGCCTCCAAAGGCCTTCACCATCTCGAAAAATAACAAAAATACATGACTTAACTCAGACCTTGAAGCTCCAAGGCGCTTTGCGCTCGGGGATTAGCATTGCACCTCGCCAACTCCAGACGCCAAAAACCGAAACGCTAAAAAGTCTCCATCAATCAACCTTGTAACCTCCCTTAATAGCCCTAATATCTCTTTTGACACCCTCCCAGCTCCCCAACTTTCGCCTAATTCCCCCAAACCTCTTCCCTTATCAGTGGCTGCGAAAACAATGAAAGCGATGAAAAATCATATGCACCGTTCGCCTGGGTCCAGATCTCAAAGACCGAGAAGCCTCTGCCAGAATCCAGCCCAATCTGGCTTTTTACGCAACAAGACTTCGGGATTGGTGTTTAAGGTTATCTACTGGTTCTCCGAGCATATGCACCACCTCTGTAAGGCCGAAAGACCAGTTTTCACACGCCATTCAGCAAAAAGTAGGGAATAAATCAGCGGGTGGATGTACATTTCCAGAACATTTTCACCACCAATCACAACTGAAAAAGAACAGCTAGAAGCTCCACAGGACCCAGAAATTCACCAGCCCGGAATCGCCATACATACCGTAATGTACCGCTAGCGAGTGGTTCGAGGTCCTGTCACGTGACATGTCGATTTCCGCTTTGGGCAAGTCTCTTAGCGGGACCCAGCGTTATCTATCAAGAGCCCGGTTCCCAAGAGCAAAAAAATTCAGAAGAGGACACTTTAATTCCAGAAATTCGAAACCGACTCTCCCCCGAAAACCCATTCCAGCACTTCTAGTGTGCCCAAGCTGCACCCCTCACTGAACATTTTTTCGAGCATTTCCAGATCCTGCCCAAATTCCTCCACCCACCTTTTCTTCCCATGTCCGAAAACCCTTTACCTTTTATCTATCAGTTCGCCTCGGGCGCCATTGCCGGCGTCTCCGAGATCTTGGTCATGTACCCATTGGACGTGGTGAAAACTAGACAACAATTGGCCACCACCTCCGACTACAACGGCACTATTAGATGTTTGAGGAAGATCGTGGCTGAAGAAGGTTTTTCTCGTTTGTACAAGGGAATCACCGCTCCCATTTTGATGGAGGCGCCCAAGAGAGCGACCAAGTTCGCTGCCAACGACGAGTGGGGCAAGTTCTACAGAAGGGCCTTTGGCATACCCCACATGACTCAGTCGTTGGCGATTTTGACCGGAGCCACTGCCGGAGCCACCGAGTCGTTTGTGGTGGTGCCCTTTGAGTTGATCAAGATCAAATTGCAGGACAAGACATCCAAGTTCAATGGCATGGGCGACGTGGTGAGGCACGTTGTGAAGGAGAATGGGCTTTTTGGCATGTACAAGGGTTTGGAGTCCACCTTGTGGAGACATGTGGCGTGGAACGCTGGCTACTTTGGCTTGATCCACCAGGTTAGAAACATGATGCCCCAGCCCAAGACCAGCAGCGAGAAGACATTGATAGATTTGACGTGCGGCACCATCGGCGGTACGTTTGGTACCGTTTTGAACACTCCTTTCGACGTGGTGAAGTCCAGAATCCAGGCTGGTTCCTCCAAATACATCTGGACTCTCCCCTCGGTGGTGACGGTGGCCAAGGAAGAGGGTTTTGTTGCTTTGTACAAGGGTTTCATTCCGAAGGTCTTGAGATTGGGTCCTGGTGGAGGCATTCTTTTGGTGGTGTTCACCACGTGCATGGACTTTTTCAGAACCATCCACGAGAAGAAGTAGCCGCTTTGTCTGTACTAATATCCATGTATTTACTTCTTAGTGCTTGTGACACTAGATCTTTAGTATGCTACTTTTTGCGCCGACTGACCCACGTAAAGTCGTACAAAACGGCAAACATATCGAGAATCTCTACCTGCTTGTCAAAATCCACGTAGTCTTGGTACCGGTCCAAGTACTTGAAGGTGTCGGCGTAATTGAAGGCGCCCAACAGCACGGTCGTGAGTGGTGGGCTTTCGTTTTCTTTGTTTTCAGTGCCCAACTCCAGGGTGATTTTGCCGAGTTTGGCATTCACTTCGTAGAAGTCCCGTTCTCGAGATTCCAGAAGATCGAACTCTCGAGTGAGTGCTTTCAAATAAAGATCGAAGTTCTGGAAATTCTCCTTCTTGGCAAAAAACCGCTCGTAGATGGCTGATAGCGGCTGTAAACTCTGGAGCATGGTGAAGAGTAAGTCGTATTTGACCAGCTTCACCAGATGTGAGCCGAATGTCCACGAGTCGTCGGCAACTTCAAATATACTGTCGTACAGCGGGCCGAGAATTAGATTGAACACCAGGAACACCTCTTCCACCAAGTACTTCAAGCCCTCCTCGTTGAAGTTTTTGGCAACAAACTTCACAAACAAAATTAACGTTTTGTAGAGCTCCACCCACCTGTATGCGCCAATGTTGTCGACTGGATGCTCCTCAAATTCAAGGAGAATGTGATACAACACCGTGAGGGCAATTTTGCAGTTGTCCAAGTCGAGCTTTTTGTTCAAATTGAAACGCAAGACGATCTGCAAGACATCAACAATGTATAAAAGAATGCTTTTGTCTGCTTTGTTGCCCAAATCGCCAGGAATCACAGGCGCTCGATGGTGACATAGTTTCCATTTGAACTCGTTGATTGTCAATGCCCGGAGATTATTCATATATCCGACTTTTCTCAGCACGAGCTTGAGAAGAGTGAGGAGCACCAAACGGGCGCTGAAAGTGTTCATCCTCAGCCTCACCTGGTGATGAAGCACGTACGACGAAACGCAGAGCCAGAGACGCAATATCGACACAGACTCAGGCGATTCCTCCTGCTGGGTGGTCAAAATCTTCATGAATGAAGCGTTTTGCAGCAAAGAATAGATAAGCAATGTGACATTCAAAAAACCAGGTGATCGCAAGGCCCGCTCATCTTCAGCCTGAATGACCCCCACTGCGTTCAACCTCGAGGTGCATTCGTGGCGGTTGATCTCCCCAAGCAACGGATCCTGCTTTAATTTGCTTACAGAACTAAGGTTCTTGCAGTTTTTCGAGAAATTGGTGACCTGCTCCACGGTGTCCACCGACATGTACCCGCTGCCGGAGAGCTTGTGGCCTGTTATCCAGGAAAAGAAAGACGAATGGTTGAGTGTGTGGGAAAGCAAATCGTCGTGGAGTCCGTAGAAGTAGTTGTAGTTTGCAGCCAACACAGGAACTATCCTCGAAGAATACGGCCCTAGCACGTCCGGGTCCTCGAAATTTTTGTGAGCAAGGTAATTTGCGTATATGTTTGGCGAAGTTGAGTTGATGGTGGTGATGTCCAAAGACAAGGAGATTTTGTCGAGGAGCAAGATACTCAACGGACTGCTGGCCAAGGAGCCCTGGATCACATAGAGCTGCATCAACGTCTCGTAAGAAAGACGCGTGTCGTCCACAGAAGTGCCGTGTTCGGAGCTTTTCCACGTGTAAGTGTTGATAGCATCAAGGGTTTGTGAGAAGTCCACCTTAAAGAACGAATGAAGCACGCTTTTAACGATCATGAACCGCCGCAGGCCCGGCTTGTCTCTCTCGGAGGCGATAGCCTTGTACAAGCCACGGAGAATCTCGTGAACAAGCAAAATGAGTTCCTTGAACGAGCCCAAATAGCCGATATGAGAAGCAGACAAGGCCAACACAGCATCCATAAACCAACGCACACGAAGAAGAAGCTCTTCCAAGTGTTTTTCGGTGAGCCGGCCCTTGGACCCGGGAACATCGAAAACAATGCCCACGGCGTCCAAATTGTTCTTCTTCGACGCCTCCCAGAGATTACCAAACCATAGCCTCAACACCAGGGCGATTCTGGTCACCAACTGATTCCGGGAACTGACGTCAAGCTCGCCCAACGGCGGCAGCTCAACGGTGCTTTCTGAAATGCTGACCACCAGCCCGCGGCGGTCCTTTTTCTCCTCCTGTTCCTTCACTGGCTCCTCCTTTTTGATCGGCTCATTCACCACCGACCCATTCTGAGCCTGGCCCTGCTGGCTCGTGATATCCTCCTCCTCGGAAACCTCGTTCTCCACAATGGCCGGTTGTGCCTCCGCCTCGTCCGGCTGGAAGTCCACGGCCTCGCCCAAAAGGTGAACTCCGTATCTGAATATGCGATCTATACCAGGAACCGGAGCCGGATGGGGCCTCCAAAGCGGCTCGGAAGCTTTGGCCAAGTTGGCCAGGAACTCTGCCGGGTCAATTGGCTCGGTGAAGAGGTCGTGGATTTCCTGCACCACGTCCTTGCCGAGAAGCCGGGCGTAGTCCATGAGAAGTAGTAGTTGACTGTTAGTGCGGGTGCAGGTGGAGGTGAGGTAGTAGATTGGGAGGAGTTTGGAGAGGTTTTGGTGACGATTGGAATTGATTGGATTGGAGTTGGGATGGGTTGAAATGAGGTGGGGATTTGGGTTTTTGGTTTGGAGTATGCCAGTGTGTTGGTATTGGTGGTTTGGAGGCTGGGTTTTGAATAGTGAACGGGTGAATTGTGACCAGTTAGTGAATTGTGACCATTTGGGGAATTGTGACCATTTGGGGAATTGTGACCATTTGGGGAATTGTGACCATTTGGGGAATTGTGACCATTTGGGGAATTGTGACCATTTGGGGAATTGTGACCATTTGGGGAATTGTGATTTCAATGAATTGATTGGTGTTTTCAACTTGCATTTTTCTCCCTTCATTTTATTCTTTTATTATCATAGCTAGGGTAGAGACGCGGTCAACGGAAAAGAAATACTCTAGTAGTATAGAGCAAGAATTTCCCAGATTCTGTTTTTAAAATGCTCAATTGCCTTAAAAGCTGGAGGTTCGAGTTTCGGAGTGTTTCAAAATACCAGGCTTTTCAATTGGCTTACCTCGTGAAGCTGCACAGACGAGGCTTGTGCTTAAGCGAGACCAACTCCGGCTGCAACCGACGATAACGTTCTTGAAAAGATTGTCAAATTCTGACTCATTTTTTATAGACCTTGAATGGCGAATGAAGCTGAATCATTGATTCTCTCGGGCTCCACCGTGCGGCTTATTTGGTCCAGGTGCCCAGGTGTTTCTTTTTTTTTTTTTTTCTATGTTCTTGTTGTTTTTGGAAAAGAACATTGGCCTGGAATAAGGTTGTCTGTGGAGAGATATTCTTCCAAGACCACGGTTTACAGGCCCAAATTAGTCTGGGGTTGTTTTGTTCCACTGTGGGCTAGAGACGGACATGTGCCGATGGAGATCTAGGAAGATTAGTTCGCAGACGGCTGTCAGCAAACGGACTCGTTGAATGTACTGTTTTGGCTTTGTGATTGTTGAAACTCAGCGTTGTCTACTACAAGGTAGGCTGTTCAATTGGCATTTGATAGTACCGTGAGAGCTGCCATTGAACGGCTTCTGATACTTATTTAGCAGAAAATTATATTCGTGAAGTCAATTGATCAGCGATCCATCTGAATTATACTCAAATCCATCATCTAAGCTTAGTTGAATCCACAAACACACGTATCTCCCTATGATAGTTATTTCACTCATGTCGACTCCTCATACCAAACTTTCCAACTACTCTTAACATTAGAATACGCTTCTGATTTAACGAATTAAAAAAATCTTAGATTTCCTTGGCTAAGTCCATTACCGACTCGCATATCCAAAGACTGCTAGCTGAACTGCCAGCTCACTTTCTGAAATCGAGGCCACTTCACCCCCTCCATAAAACACCAATTTCCTCCATAATCCACAACTCCACAATCTACCAAAATATTCAATTTGTGCCCTGAACTCTCCCACTCAGGGTCTTCCTGCAGCCTTGTTTCATGCATGGTTTCAGCATGTCCGTTGATAACCCAAAGAGCCCAACAAGCTGGAACAATAAAGAAGAGAATTTCCCCCAATTTCTCCAAATAACCCAAAAGCATCAAAATCCAGAAACTCACAAAAAACCTTCTTTCTGATCCCGCAATTTCCCCAGATTCACTCCCCTCCTCGACAGCCCATTTAACATCGCGAAGCTGATACTACTACCTAATTATCAACTTCCTACTACACCTTCCTTACTACCAGTCCTAGCCTGCCATGTCCTACAAGCAGTTGGACCAGGATATACCCCTAGAAGACCTCGATACGGAGGAACAATTTTCAGATCTGCTGGAGCTTTTTGATGAGATTGAAGACTACAACCGAAAGAGACGTGTTTCTGGGGAACGCATTGATTTCACCGAGGACCCTGGGTTCCAAAACCAAAAAGAGCTGTATTTTGGCCGTGGGCGTTCCCAGCGCAAAGTCCTCGTTGGCCTTTGCTCGGCCGTGTTCGCCATTTGGCTAGTGGCTCTAATAGTGTACTCCAATGGAAAGGCACAGAAGGCCACTGCTAATATGTGGCACGGCTCGCCCACGAATATTGTGGCGTTGGAGGATCGCAACGTGACTTTGAACTCGTACCTGCCGAAGTTGGGCAATGTTTCAATGGCTGAGTACCGCCGAGGGTCATATTTTGCAGATGAACGAATGGTCCGGTGGCTTCTGAAGCAACAGCTGCCGAAAGAGGGCGCTAGCGGATCAAAAGCAGGCTTCTACTTGACACGGGTAGATAAGTCTTTTGTGATTCGCCAGGCAGAAAGCTCGTTTTCCAAGGTGGTGCTTGAATCGACCCAGTTCGAGTCCCACAACACCTTCTTTTACGCAGAAGACATCCTTCTAAATACGGGTGTTTCGGTAGATGACGAGAATGCGTGGCACTTGCTCCGATCAGACCATACTCCTCAATGGCGGCATCTGTCTTTTGCATTGTACTGGCTCTGGAGACCACTGACTGGAGAACACAGGCCATTGGGGCCTGATCCCGAGAAATTGGAGAAAATACACTTTGCTACTTTCAGCCCGGATGGCGAATCCGTCATCTATGGCCACAACCACGACTTGTACTTGGTGCAGCTCAAGACCATGAAAACGACCAGAATCACCAACACAGGCTCGCCATTGGTTTTCAACGGAAAGCCCGACTGGATCTACGAGGAGGAGGTTTATCCACACGCCACTATGTTCTGGTGGTCCCCCGATCTGAAACACTTGGCCTATGTTACCGTCAATGATACTCTAGTGAGAGACTACGATATGGACTTCTATATCAAAGCTGCCGATAAGGTGGGCATGTCTTATGATAGCCCGAAGGACGAAACAGTGGACGAGGTGAACCAGTACCCACTACGAACAAGCATCAAATATCCCAAACCAGGCACCCCCAACCCCATTCTTTCCTTATCCGTGTATGATACTGGCTCGGGCAAAACGTCGTCTGTTGATCTCGAGGACAAGGAGCTCGGAGCCGATTTCGTGCTTTACGATGCCCATTGGACCGACAACAAGAGCCTCCTCATGAAGGTATCCGATCGAACGTCGACGATTCTCAAAAAGAAGGTGTATCTGGTGGACAACCAACTGACCAAGTACGTCTCAACAACGAACAGCACAGAATACACAGGGTGGATCGAAAAAGCACAGCCGATAACCGTGATTGAAAATGACGCCGGCAACAAATACATCGATAGAGTCGTGGATGACAAACACTTCCATTTGGCTCTTTTCGATCTGGCCCTGGCTGCGGAACCGTCCAAGCTTATAGGAAAAGTCCACTTGGACTCTCCTGTGGCATACAATAGCGTTGAAAACGAGATCTATTTTCTTTCAGAGACCAAGTTGGATTACCACTTGAAAGCCTACTCTTTGATAGATGGCACTATCAAAACTTTGACAACGGCCCCTGGCAAATACGACATACTGTTCAACCACGACGCCCAGTTTGTGAATTTGCGCTACAGCGGTCCACATGAACCCTGGCAGAAACTTGTCAACCTCGCTGACTGGACCGAAGACGCCAACTTTGTCGACAAGATCGAACCCATTAACGATGTCCAAAAACTCACAAACACCCTTTCGAAGGTAAACGTGCCTACACGTGTTTATAGCCAAGTGAAAGTTGGCCATGCTTCGGAAGCTGCTGAGATCAACATGATCGAAATATTTCCGCCCCACTTCAATCCCAAAAAGAAGCACCCACTTCTTGTTCATGTCTACGGCGGTCCAGGCTCCACCACGGTCACCAAGGACTTCACAGTCGACTTTCAAGATATTGTTAGTGCTTCTTTGGGCGCCGTGGTGTTGATTATAGATCCTAGGGGGACAGGCAGCGACGACTGGAATCTCAAGTCTTGGGCGTATAAGAATATCGGGCGCTGGGAGCCCGAGGATATCATCGCCGTCACCAAAGACTACATCTCGAAGAACGGGTATATTAACGAAAAACGCACGGCCGTATGGGGATGGTCCTATGGAGGTTTCACCACGCTCAGAACGTTGGAGCAAGACGCTGGCAGTGTGTTCAAATACGGGATGGCGGTGGCTCCTGTGACCAACTGGCTATTCTATGATTCCATCTACACCGAGCGGTACATGAAGAGCCCCAAGGAGAATGAGAACTACAAGCAGACTGCCAGAATCAACAACTTCGAATCCTTCAAAGACGTGTCTCGCTTTTTGGTGATGTCAGGCACCGCCGACGATAACGTCCACTTCCAGAATATTCTTTGGCTTTTGGACAATTTCAATGTCAAGGAAGTGGAAAACTACGACATGCACATATTTCCCGATAGCGACCACTCCATTTTCTACCACAATGCGAACCACATAATATTCGATAAGCTTCTCGACTGGCTCGACATGGCTTTCCGTGGGCTTTGGGATTAATGAAATGGCCGAAAGGACTAATTTGAAGAGAACAAAAGAACTATTATGACCCAAGCAAACCCACCTCGAACTTAGATATCCCCAAGCCTACTTCACCAAATGATTTGTGTACCTGTGGATTTATCAGATGCCCAGAGACCCCCGTACAAAATCAACCCCACTCAAACTGTCCTTATACATAGCAAACTTTTCAGCACTGGAAAAAAAATGAAAGGAACTGATCCATTTCCACTGCCCAAACTCATGTTCCCATTTTGCAGCCATTCATCGCGACCTGCACACCAGGCTCATCGCACCTCTACTACTTCAACTTTTCTACTCACTAAAGCTTAAACTAACGATGGCTAAAACTTCCAAGTCCACGAAAAAGTTTCAAAGCAAGCATTTAAAGCACACCATCGACCACCGTCGGAAAGTGCAGAAACACCAGAAACTCAAAGGAAAGAAAAGCGAGCCCAAAGATGAGCCCAAACCAGTTAAGAAATCCACCAAGCCGGTTTTCGACGATATGTCGATGGAGGAGTTTTTCGAGCAGGATATGAAGATTCCCGAGATCAAGAAGGGCTACAAGAAGACTGAGGCTGAGTCTGAGGATTCTGGCTCCGAGGCTGGCTCTGACGAGAATGCCAGTGAAGATGAGATGGAAGACAATGCATCTGGTGATGAAGACGTTTCTTCCGAGGAAGAGAACGAGGAGGAGCTCAAGGCGGAGATGGAGAAGCTTTCTGAAAAAGACCCCGAGTTCTACGAGTATTTGAAGAAGAACGACAAGGACCTTTTGGACTTTGAGGGTGTGAACCCCATGGATGCCATGAGCGAAGACGACGACGACGAGGAGGAAGAGGAGGAGAAAGAGGAGAAGCCCAAGAAGCAGAAAATCGACATTAACAGGGAGCTTCTCACGTCGTGGAAAAAGGAGTTGAAAACCCCCACTGTCAAGACTCTCAAGAGTGTCGTCCCTGCTTTCAGGGCAGCTGTCAACATCAATGCCTCAGAAGAAAACGACCGCTACACCATCAATGACCTGTCTATTTTCGCCGACTTGATGTTCATCGGTTTGAGACAGGTGCCTCAAGCGATCCAAAAAATCTGTCCCTACAAAACCAACTCCAAGGGCATCAGGAGCGCAGACGACAAGCACAAGCACTACGAGGAGATCTTCTCCCTTTTGAGAGGCCAGAGCGCCTCGTTTGTAACGCTTTTGGAGGACATCAACAACACGGAAACTGCCGCTTTGGTGTTGACTTCTCTCCAGGAGGTTTTGCCTTACTACACTTCCCACAAGAAGATTCTCAAGCGTATCTACAGCGCTGTGGTGGACGTCTGGGCTACCACAAAGGACGTGGAAACGCAGATTGCCGCCTACGCTTTCATGAACAATTCTGCCAGAGAGTTCCCCAAGCAAGTTCTTGAGATCATCTTGAAGCAGACGTACTCGTCTTTCTTGAAGACATGCAGAAAGACAAACATCCACACCATGGACCTCATCAACTTTGCCAAAAACTCTGCCGCAGAGCTTTTTGGAATCGACGAGAACTTATCCTACCAGGTTGGTTTTGAGTTTGTTCGTCAATTGGCTATTCATTTGCGTACCACCATCACCAACACCAGTAAGCGCCTGGCCACATCCGACAACAAGGACGCCCACAAGATTATTTACAACTGGCAGTTCTGCCACTCGTTGGACTTCTGGTCCAGAGTGTTGTCGCAGCAGTGCAACCCCGAAATCGAAGAGACAAAGCACAAGAACAAGGAGAGTCCTTTGCGGTCATTAATTTACCCTTTGGTTCAGGTCACCTTGGGTACGATCCGGTTGATCCCCACGCCACAGTTTTTCCCATTAAGATTTTACTTGATCCGTTCGTTGATCAGACTTTCTCAGAACACCGGCGTCTACATCCCTGTGTTCCCACTCATTTTGGAGATCATGACCTCCAGTCTTTTCAAGAAACCTGCCAAGAACGTGTCGTTGCCAGCCTTTGACTTTGAGCACAACATCAGAGCCAACCAGCAATACCTTGCAACAAAAATCTACCAGGACGGTGTTTGCGAGCAGTTCATTGACTTGTCTGCTGAGTTTTTCGTATTGTATTGCAAGAACGCCGCTTTCCCAGAGCTCATCACGCCGCCAGTCATCACTCTTAGGCGTTTCCTCAAGAAGTCGAAACTCATAAAGTTCAACAAGCAGCTCCAACAGCTTGTGGAGAAGTTGAGCGCCAACGCCTCGCTTATAGTGGCCAAAAGATCCAAGATTCTGTACGGTCCTTCTAACAAAGTGGAGGTTCGTATGTTCATGAAGGATACCAAGTGGGAATCCACTCCTTTGGGTCAGTATGTTGTTGTTCACAGAAGAACTAGGGAGGAGAAGTTGAGGCTCTTGAAGGAGGCCGTTCTCGAGGAGGAAGAGGCTAAGAAGAGTGCCAAAGCCAAAGACGTCGAGATGGAGGATGCACTTGCATCTGGCAGTGAGGACGATGTGGAAGTTTCTGATGACGAGTAGCTGTTGGTGCCAACAGTGGAGTTTGCATAACTAAATACACATGTACAGTAGATTTTGGAAATCTTCAAGTTTCGAGACAGGCTGTGGATCCGTGGGAGCTGTAGATCAAGATAATGGGCACCTAAGTGGATGTCGTTTAATCCAAGATCAAATCATGTGCCCATAGGATCGTATCACGGATCAATGGGGATGAAGTTCCCGACAATGCAGCTGGGAATGTTGTAGCGGTCTCTTCGTATGGTGAAGCTGAAGCAGCAGCTCTTTCTCTTGAAGCCGTCTTTGGTTCTTAGATTGCAACTGGTGAGGACGGCTTTCTGGCCCTTATCGAAAGCAATAGCACCGTACTTCTCCCAGAAGTTGACCGCACTTTCCTCGCTCATAAGCTCATAGATCGCCAACTTTCCGTCCTTGAGATCGTCTGTTGTTACACCCACCAAAGAAGCGAACTCCTTGTTTCCTCTGTAAATCTCACCGGTACGTCTCCAAAGACAAGCAGGAATGGCCATGGACGTGAACACACGGTCGTAGTCGAGAAGCATGCGCTCGAAGCTCTCCTCCACAAGCACCAAATCCACATCCTTCAACGTTCTGGCTATCGCTCGAAAAGCAGGACGGAAAATTGAAAGGGGTTTGAGAATTCGCTGTCGGCTGGACTGGTTCATGTAATTGTCCATGTATCCTTGTAGGCGGGCGTACCCTTTGGCATAATTGTACGGTTGTAGAAGGCCAGCCTCCAATTTGGCTTTGATGACTTGTTTGAGACGTTCTTCTGGGGAGATTTCCGTGGTGGGATCCGCTGCTGTCAAGAAGAACTTGTCACGGGCCGAATCTGAAATTACAGGCTGTGACTGGTCGTTAGGACCCAGCCTGGGGCCCTGATCATCCTGGTTTCCGTTTGTGGGAGGTTGTGACTGCTGATGGCCCAAAACTGGGTTTTCTGATGTTTGGTTCTCAAACGTCTGCTGGTGCATGTTGTTCGGCAGAAACGAGAGAAGACTGGTTGGATTATGGGCCTGGGCATGGGCCTGGTTGCCGGGTTGTGCGTTGTTCTGAGGCATCAGGAAGGCCATAAGCGAGTCTGGGTTATTCCCGTTTGTGCCCAAAGAACCGCCCAATTCAGGATCGTCGATCATCGAGAGAAAGTCGTTCAAAGAGCTGAATTCGCTGCCAGCGTGTTCGGAGTAAAAGAAAGGCTCCTCGTTGAAAGGAAGGTTTTTCAGAAGTGCAGCCACATTTCCACCTACCCCAGCCAAATTCTGACCCGAAAAACCGGGCACACCGGCGTTATTCGGCCTGTTCTGTTCTGCCATCGCCCGGGGCTGCTGGGGTTGGGCAAAGAGTGAGCCCGGGTCAGTTCGGTTGGCAGCCTGGTACCCGGCCATATCCGGCTGGTCCAAACCTGGGTTGGAGGTGGTGATGTCCGGGGTGGGGTCCGTAGACGTGGGCTGTGTGGTATTACTGGGGCGGTTCGGAGCTGGCTTCTTCCGCTGCCGCCCGGGAGTTGGCTCGTCATGGCATAAGTGCCCGATTCCTCTCTTAATACACCTCAGACACGGTCTGGAGTCATCGCAGATCATGTGAGACCGACGGCAATAAACACACGCCATTTCGACCTTCTTCTTCTTTTTCTTGGGTCTTTTGGAATCGCTGGACGATCTGGAGGAAGACGAGTCGCCCATTGGCTGACTAGCCTGGGGCTCAGCCAGCATCGAGTCCTTGTTGTGGTCTAGGGTTTCTTCGGATTTTTCTCGATACTCCATGTTCAAATGCTCGAGCTTGGTCTTAGTGGGGAATTTGCCGTATAGCTGTCATGAAATCGACGAATGACTTAAGCGTTTATGTCGACTCGAGGACAATAACAGAAAAACCGTGAGCAGTTTGATGTGCGTCACGTGACCCGAACTGTCTCGCCGCTTGTGGGGAATCCCGATGTTTCCCGGGCTAAAGAGGTACAAGAGCGTATTGGTGAGAGCACCCGAAAGAAGCCAGAAAAGAAGTGGCAGAGTTCAACCCATAATATCGTAATTCGTAATCATGCTAATTCATGCGGATCGTAGACGCCGTCGACGACGACGATGCTGTGAACATGGTGGACCGACTCAGCACCAGTGCCAGTCTCTCACCCATAGTTTCCGTTCTCAAAGTGCTGTCTGTCTCTTCGTATCTGCTTTCCACAGACAGGCCTGGCGTGAAGTATTCCGATGGTAATGAAGACGCAGCGGAGTTTTGGCTGGGCTCGTTTTGGGGAACCGAACCGTATACCTGCTGCGAGAAAGATGTGACGAAAGATGAGTTGGACGAGGCATTTTCTGGCGAGCTGTTCGACTCCAGCGAAACCTGCAGCGACAAGTGAGACGATGAGCCAAACTGCAAGCTTCGAACGGCAGCTGTAGACCGCACCTCAGGCAGTCTGGTCTGTGCTGGTTGAGAGCACCCAGGAAGACCAATAGTCCTCTCCATGGCATTGAGGTCGATGTGAGGTGGAGCAAGCGCTCCCAGGGCAGCAAGGTGAGACGCTAGCAACGGCAGAGTCTCTGTGGGTCGAATGGCGTCGTTGCACAAGGGACAAGTGCGGCGGAAGTTGATGAGCCAGTTGGAGAGACATTTTTCGTGGAAGATGTGGTGGCAGTCCAACACAAGCACACGCAGCTGGAGAGGCGTGAACTTGTCCAAGCAGATGGGGCATTTGAACGTGGGGAAGAAGTCCTCTGGGGCGAAAAGAAGTCCAAACTGCTTGCGCATCAGGTAGAGGTCGGTTCCGTTGATTACAAAGTTCTTCATGGATGCGGGAGTTTCGGGCTCAGCCAAGGAAGCCACATCCTCGGAGGAAGACGGAACCAGCGGGATATCGCCCGTCTGGTACGTGGCGGTCAAGTAGTAGTAGAAGCTCTGTGTGGGCACCAAGTGGTTTCTGTGGTAGATGTAAACCGGGAGATTTTTGACAAGGCGCTGGTTGATGGCACTGACGCGTCTTCGGCGGCACATCTGAAGCGTTCTGATGAGAAGGTAGCAAAGGAGAATGAGCAAAGGCGGCGAGACGGCCATTGAGAGAAGGAGATTGAGCCAATTGTCGAACGCAGCGGTTCGTACCCGGAGCTCCAAGTGCTCGTCTTTTAGATCGTCAAGCGTCCTGTAGTCTTCGTTCAGGATAAAAAGAACCGGTGTTCTGAGCTTCCCGTCGGCATTGAAAGACGCCAGGTACATGGTGATAAGTGCTCTGTAGGGCTCGTCGTTAGCCACCACAATGGCCCGTGGGCGGAGATCCGAGTTGAGCAAATTCAGGATCTTTCGTACAAATGTGCATTTTCCCCGAAGCACGATGAGGATCTTGTCCTCCATGTCTTCTCGATCTATGGGATCCCAGGGTCCATCACAGGCATCTTCAGCCACTATGGCGTACTCTGCCGTCAACAGGCTGCCGATTATCGGACTGAAGGAAGCGTAACGTGCCACCATCTCCTGTGTCTGGTTCGAATAGTTGTAAGAAATAATCAGATCAATGGGGAACACCAGGTTCACCACATTCGTGAAAGGGCTGTCCAAATCCACGTCGAGGTTTCCGAAACTTGGAGAATCCTCGACCGGATCGCCGGAGCAGCCTGCAAAATACCGGCTTTTGCACATCGCCGACCAGCGGTACTGTTTGATGGAGTTTTTGGTCAAAAACAAGGCATCTCCAAGTTGGAGCTGCGAGGCCGAAATGGCCTTAAAAAGCACCAAGGCAGCCACAATTACTGCAAAAACAGCAGCAAGCCTTTGGGCCCGACGCATGCTGATTTATGTATATGGGGCCTTAAAGCCAGAGTAGTAGACGGGTTTGATGTGTTTCCCATTCTGTAGATATGGTGGGGAAAGTCCGTGGTGCACGGGTGTGGCATGATCAAGGGCTTAGGCTTTCCAGGGAGATTTACGTTTAGGGGAGGTCTTACGTTTAGGAGGTTTTGAAGAAAAGTTTGAAGATGGAGATTCTTGGGATTTTGGTTATTCTTTTCGGTTGATGTGGTGGATTCGGCGTGGGTATGTGGTGCGTGGTGTGAAGGTGAAGAGCGCTTTGGAAGAGAAGCAGGGGAGGTTTTTTAATATTAAAACGGTTACTTATCAGCAGAAATGAAAGAGCCAGGATTGGCGGATTTCTGGGGTTGCAGAGGTGGCGTGGTTATGACGGGGTGACTTTTCCATTGGCTGCGAAATCGGACCATATGGGGAAGATGGGTGGGTTGATGGGAGGATTTTTTTAGTTTGAAGCGGGATTTGTTTTGGATAAGCTGTGGATTAAGTGGGAGTTTGAAGGAGAGGAAAATTGTGGTGCTGGAGATCTCCGACTTCGGGATCTTTCGAGGAGGTCGTGAGTAATCTGCACTGGGGTACGATTGAATTAGACAGTGCAAATTATGGAAAAAGAGCAGTTGAAACATTATCAAATTGGGTTATAGAGCTGGCAATTGTTTTGGACAACTGGAAATTCCTCGAAGACAATTGCATTCAATAACACTCAGAAATCAGTACTCGGTGATTGTTGAAGAGGACTATACATGACCAAAGCGGCTTTTTAGTGATTTGAAGAAGGCCTTCTTTTGACCTCTGTGTCTGAGCAAAGACAGGAGGAAGTGCATCCCCACAAATCTATATATCCTCCAACCTTGAGCTCAATACTATATAAAGAAGAAAGATGGTCTTTTCCGCTTGTAATCAGTAACTTATCAAAAAAAATTGGTCTTACCTAAATTGGTCTACAATGTGTGAAAAATTTCTTCATTGATTATAAATCAAGGACTATAAATCAGAGAAATCCGTAAAAACAAAGGTATTTGTTTAGCACTTGCAAGTGGAGTTGCTGTTGCAGGTGCAGTTAGCACAGGTGCAAGCTTTGCAAGTACAAGATTGAGTTGGAGCAGCCATGATGATTTATTCTTAGTTTGTGATGTTTTGGTGGTGACAGAAAACAGGAAAAAGCGACTGTAATTATAGCTGACAGTGAGGGCATTTTGCCGCTGAGTTTTTTTTGCAAAAGCTCCAGGTCTTTTGTGAGTGGTTTTCGCTATATCAATCCTGCGTGGTTTTTGCTTAACGGTCTTTGAGTGGTTATGGCTTTATGGATTTTGCGTGAGTGGGTTTTGCGTTGTAGTCATCATGAGACATTATTGCCTAGATGCGTTTTTTGTGCCTAAAGGCCGAAGTGGTCAAGAAACCAAAAGAAGAAGAAGAAGTCAGGGCTTGAAGCGATTAACAAAATGAAGCCTTTGGCGTGGTTGATAGGAAACTTGAGATGAGGCTAACGAACGGTTTACACCTGCTTCGAGGGTAGAGGAAATGTAAATCCTAAATGCTTAAGGTTGTGAGCTTAATTAGGTTCCAGTAATCAAAGCAAGTGGGCTGGGCCATTTGGATGATGATAAATTCTCCATTCCTTGAAACTAGTTTTACTAATGAAGAGTGAAGGCCATCGATCCGAGTAACCATGGACAGCCACCTTATGGGGGTTCTTACTATGAATTTATGACTTTCTTCCGGACCCCAACTTCAGATAGTTGAAAACTTGATTGTCTTGAAAGATGTTTAAGGGATTGCTGCAAATGTAAATCCCCCGTTATTATGGTAAAGAGTAGATCAAGTCGAGAATTATTGCACAGACTTACTGTTGCTTTATTTTTCGGTTTATCGATTGAGACGTTAGCCACAAGTAGTCAACTACTCAAGACAAGGCAGATTGGGAAGTGCTTGAATGAGGACTTCTTGACAGGGTGAATGGTTCTTGTTGAAGCAAACAAAAATCAGGCTTTCCATAGTAGATAGATTTCTAGAGATATGAAATATTACCAGAATTCCTGCCAGTTCATTTGATAAAAGCACCTCCAAGCTCCTCTGCTTCATCAACTTAAGCCTCTATAGCAAGTGACTGAATTGGGTACTGATAATGAACAGCGTTACTTACATTATCTTCAAGGTGGATTCGTGGTGTGCAAGCAATTGCCTTGTTCTCTTCCCACCTGATCTTACTAGAGCCGTTTCTATAGCTCTCACTGAAAAACTCAAAAAACGTCTCATTACCTAATTCAAATCCGACCTTCATCGATAACGGTCTTCTCAGATTCATGTGTCTCGGCAATTTTAGCAAGCAATGCAAGATACAACCCAAGCCACATCCAACTTCTAAACTGTTAATATAATTGAATCACTCTATAGAAATCAATATTGTTAAAACTTTCAGAATTTTCATCCAACTCCATACATCCAATCCTACCGACCTACTATCACCTGCCATTCTGTATGCAAGTGAAGCCTGTCCTGCACGCACGCTCTCAGCCTCACCATAGCCACGCAAGGGGTCAACCGAAAGCAGCCAAATAACAGAAAACGCTCTAATCTGACCATCCCATCGCTCTCTTCAACCCCAATTGAGTGGGTCCACAAACTTTCAGCGCTCAATTCGCCCAGAAACCCAAAAAACACGAACATTCTCCGTATCGGGCCGCGCACGACCAAGCAACTATACCAATCACAAGTTCCACTCAGCAACAACTTCACTACCATGCTGGCTCCCGTTCACGCCACGAATGTATGTATTGATAACCCAATTCGAAATCTTATCTAACCTCAGCCCAATGAGATCCTTAACCCGCCGGAGCAGGTGCCTTTGAAAGACCAGAAACTCGATAGTATCGAGGACGAGGTCAATAAAGGTAAGGACAAGACCGTGAACACTGTCACTGAAGATTGGACCATCAGTGAAGATTTCAATTTTGATGAGAGCGAGCACAAGAAACCTGAGCCCAGAAAGTCCGTGCCTCCAGCTTACAGAGGATGGAAGGAAGTGGGTGGATATGATCAAGCTGAAAGGTTGGCATCTGATGATGATACGAGTGATTTGATGCTGAAAGGCTCTTTTTTTGACAGCTACTTGCCTGCTGTTGCTTTTGGTGACTGGTACCACAATGTGGGCTATATGATTGGTAGCGGCTTGCTTTCGTGGATTTTTGGTTGGTTCCGCTTCACCTTGGCTCCTGTGTTTTTCATTATGCTTGTGTTTGGTATTTTGTACCGTTGTTCGGTCAGAAAGTACAGACAGACATTGCGTGCCATTGCTCAGAGGGAATTCTCCATTAAGCTGATTGAGGACGACTACGAAACCATGGACTGGCTCAACGTGTTTTTGGAGAAGTTCTGGCACTTTTTGGAGCCCTCTGTGTCTCAGATTGTCACGGAGCAGGTCAATCCAATTATGGCCGCCTCTCCCGCCCCTGCGTTTATTAAGGCCTTGTGGCTTGACACTTTTACCGCCGGTACAAAGCCTCCTAGAATCGTCAGTGTCAAGACTATGGGCGGTACTGCTGATGACATTGTGGTGATGGACTGGGCTGTCTCTTTCACGCCCAACGCTTTGGCTGACTCCACCAACCTTCAGCAGAAGAAAAACGTCAACGAGAAGCTTGTCACGGTTGCGAATGTCTTTGGCGTCGAAATTCCAGTGGCAGTTTCCGATGTTTCCTTCAGCTGCATGCTCAGAGTCAGATTGAGAATGATGACTGCTTTCCCCCATATTGAGACCGTTAGTGCTACCTTGTTGGAACCACCTCACATCGACTTCAACTCCAGATTGTTGGGCAACACCTCCTTCAACTGGGAGGTTTTGTCTATCCCTGGCTTGTACCCTTTCATCAACGAGATGATCAAGAAGTACGCAGGTCCTATTATCTTCTCGCCGCTCTCCTTCCAGTTGAACGTGCAGCAGTTGATGGCCGGTGCACCTTTGAACTCGGCTGTGGGTCTTTTGGTTATTGATGTGAAGAAAGCTAAGGGCTTGAGAAACTTTGGCGGTATCAACAACACTGTTGATCCATACGTCACTTTTGGCTACTCCAAGGAAGTGCTCGAGCAGACATCTCACAAGAAAGACACCAAAGACCCCGTTTGGAACGAGCGTTTGTATGTTTTGGTGAACACCTTCTCTGAGCCTTTGAACATTAGAGTCATGGATAAGCACAGCCGCAGAAGAGACCAGTTTATTGGCTCCATTCAATACGATTTGGAGACTTTCAGAGACAACGAGCAACAGGAGCTTAAGGCCGCCATCATCCGTAACAATAAGCCTGTTGGTGAATTGGAATTGTCGATGCACTACATGCCTACTTTGGTTTCCCAGAGACAGGCAGATGGTGCTATTATTCCCCCACCTGAGCTCAACAGTGGTATTGCCAGAATTGAGGTTGCTGGTGCTAGACACATGAAATCTGAGGGCGAAGAGCAGTTGACAACTTCTGCGGAAGTGTGGGTCCAGGGCAAGCTTGTGATTGAGACTGGCGTACAGAAGAAAACCAACAGTCCAGCCTGGTCTGGTGCCAAGGAAATGATCATTTTCAACCGTGCTAAGACTAGAGTCAAGATTGTGATTAAGAATGACAAGGGCGAAAAGATTAATGTGGTTGTCAAGAGATTGAACGATTTGATCGATGCTGCTCAGGTCGACGACCCCTGGTTCCAGTTGCCCAATGGAGGTGAGGTGAAAATCAACTCTTTCTGGAAACCTGTGATGTTGGAAGGTGCCGAGGGTACCGCTGGTTACACTCCTCCAATTGGTGTTGTCAGAGTCAGTATCAAGGGTGCTGAGGACTTGCGTAACTTGGAGACCATTGGAAAGGTCGACCCATACGTGCGTGTTTTGGTTAACGGAAGTGAGAGACGAAGAACGGTTTATATTGATTCCACGTTGAATCCAACCTGGAATGAAGTCCACTACGTGGCACTCGCCTCGCCTAACCAAAAGTTGACCTTGGAAGTTATGGACAACGAGAAGATGGGCCCAGATAGAACTTTGGGTTCGTTCGACGTGAAATTGCTGCCTTTGATTCAGAAGGACAATAAGGGTAACTATATCGAGACAGTTGACCCCAAACAGCGCTCGTCCAAGTTGATCCACAAGAAGGGACCCAAGGGTACAGTAACGTATTCTTTGTCATTCTACCCAGTCTTGCCTGTGATGACCATGCAAGACATCAGAGATGAGGAGGAAGAGCGTGAGAGAGAGGAGAAGATCAAGAAGAGGTCTGACAACTTGTTGGAAGACAAGGGTGAGAAGGAAGCCAATGAGTTTATGGAGAAAGAAAAGAAAGCTCAGGAAGAGGAGCAAGAGGAGAAGGCGCAACTCAGTTCAGGAAAGTTGAGATTGGGCTTGGATGAATTGTTGGACTACAAGAGTGGTGTTCTTGTTTTTGAGATCTCTCAGATCGACGCCTCCAAGGATGGAATGTATCTTCAGGCGTTTTTCGACAACCACGGTCTTCACGATTTTGTCACTCCTAAGTTGAAGCAGAAGAAGACTACTCTGACGACTACTGGTGACTTCACAGTCAAGGAATTGGAGAGCTCTGAGGTGACCTTTAGACTCCAAAAGAAGAAGGATGCCAGCAAGTTGGAGAAAGCTGCTTCTGAGGTGACTGTGCTGGTGTTGGATTTGTTGAAGGATTCATTCAACAAGAGCACCACCATAACCTTGGAAGGCTCAGTCTCTGCCACAGTGACCTTACAAACCTCTTGGATGCCAGTAATCTACTCCTCTGGTATTCCTCCTCAGGACTCTAAGGACAACATCGGTGTTTTGAGCATCACTGCTGTGAATGCCACCGACCTTCCAGCTGGAGACAGAAACGGTAAGTCTGACCCATATGTGAAGTTGCACTTGGACACCATGAAGGAAGCATTCTTCAAGAGTAAGAAGGTCAAGAAGACATTGGATCCAACATGGAACGAAACCACTGAGGTGGATCTTGTTAACAAGTACGATACCGTTATCAAGGTCGTTGTTTTTGACTGGGATGTCGGTCCAGAAGCAGACGACTTGTTGGGTATTGGTTACATCCATTTGTCGGAGATGAATCCAGAAGGAGAGACCGAGTTTACTGTGCCCTTGTACGATGACAACGACGAAGATGCCGGTACTGCCTACTTCAAGGCAAGCTTCTCGCCTAAGTTTATTCTTCACTGCATGGTTGACTCCAACAGCTTTGGACTTGTCGGATCTGGTGTTGGCGCTGTGGGACATCTTGGAAAAGGTGTTGGTAAAGGCGTTGGCAAAGGTGTTGGCAAGGGTTTCGGAACCGTTGGCAAGGGTATTCGTAAAGGCTTACACTTGGGCAAGTCTTCGGACGAGTGATATTCTTAATTGTTTTCCATACTCATTTATTTTAGTGTTGGGGCGATCTGACGATCTCGCCATGCAAATAAGATCTATGATACATTGTGCTGTGTAGCTTAGAAGACATCGCCCAATTTTAATCTTGGGGCAATGTTCATGGCCAAGAGTTCTTGGAACAACAACTTGGCGGCGTACGGGATGGTCATCTTGATGATGTACTCAGAACTCTTACAGGTCTTGCACCAGGAGCTGTAACCCATCAAACCACAGTTGTTGCACACATCGACTTCAAAAGCATCTGAAGAAACCATCAATCTTTCTAGCAAAAGCTGGGAAGCTCCGTAAGCAATAACACAGTCTCTTTCCATCTCACCCAATCTCAAACCACCGTCTCTGGATCTACCTTCCGTTGGTTGTCTAGTCAAAACAGCTCTAGGGCCTCTTGCTCTGGCATGCATCTTGTCCAAAACCATATGCTTCAATTTCTGGTAGTAGATAGGGCCAAAGAAAATGTATGCTTGGAGACACTCGCCTGTGATACCGGAGTACAACATATCCTTACCAGAATAGTTGAAACCCTTGTCGACCAAAATCTGTGACATCTCCTCCAACTTCGAGCCTCCGAAACAAGTACCGTATTCTAGACTGCCGTTCAACACACCGGCTTTTCCGGAGATCAATTCCATCATTTTGCCCACTGTCATACGAGAGGGGAAACCGTGAGGGTTCATGATGATGTCGGGAGAGATACCATCGTCGTTGAATGGCAAGTCTTCCTGTTGCACTATGATACCACAAACACCCTTCTGACCATGTCTGGAAGAAAATTTATCACCAAGTTCGGGTCTTCGAGTTTGTCTCATCAAAACCTTGATAAGGGCCTGGTCGTTGTCGGAAACTGACATCATAACTTGATCAACATACGAGGGCTCGGGACCCTTGTAATAAGCCGGGGTTTCTCTGTGGGATTCGGCACCAGCAGGTGGGTCTGTATCGCCCAAAACGGATTCTCCAGCGTTAACAGGCACCTGCTTGTTGGCATAAACCTGGCCATTTTCAACCTTCATTCCGACTTCGCCTAGACCATCAGGACCCAAAGCGGAATGAGAAAATATAGGCTCGCCGTTTTCATCAACACGCATACCTGCAACAATATCCTTTGTGTGGTTGGGGTACCGCTTAAGCTGAATGGTGTTCTTTCTGACAACCTGACACCTACCGAAGCCACGGTCAATGGAGGCCTTGTTCAAGACTAAAGCATCCTCGATATCATAACCGGAGTACGACATCACCGCAACAGTGGCGTTCTGTCCAGCAGGCAACTTGTCGTAGTCTATCAACTCGATGGTCTTGGTTTTCACCATGGGCTGTTGAGGATAGACCATGAAATAAAGAAGAGTATCGATTCTTCTGAACTGGTTGTATGCAATGGCACCAATGGCTTGCTTACCCATAGCACATTGGTAGGTGTTTCTTGGCGACTGGTTGTGGTGGGGGTAAGGAATCAAACCAGCCACGGCACCTAAAACAGTGAATGGTTCGATCTCAAGATGTGTGTGAGGAAGTGTGGGATTCTCAGTAATGTCCTTTTCGTACAATGCAATCAAGGAGTCGTTTTCTTCGTTGACATCCAAGTACTCCACGAGTCCATGGTGCAAGAAGTCGTCGAAAACCCACTCACCCAGCATCAACTTCTCCAAATGTTGAACAGTCACCCTGGGGAGTTTTGTCTTTTCGTCTATAATAATGAGCGGACGACAAATACGACCACCATCAGTGGCTATATGGACGGCAGCTTGGTGAGTGTTGGTGAAGATGGACACAAATTCGGAAATCTTGCCTGTACGTCTCAACGCACGGAAGTCTCTGACGAACTTCACAGGGAAACGGGTTGTTCCGATCATTGTACCATTCAAGAAAATGCCGAAGTTGCCTTCGACATGAAGCGTGGAGGAGTCAATGCTCATGATGTCTTCACAGCCCAAAATGAAGCACAATTTCCGGATGGGCCCTTCCTCGTCATCTGTGGTGATATGTGTCATGAGAGCCAAGTTCTTCACCAAACCACAGGCCTCACCTTCGGGAGTATCAGAAGTACATAACATACCAAACTGGGAAGGCTGCAAGGCTCTAGGACCCGAGACCTTTCTGGACTTTTCGAACTGAGAAGAAATACGAGTCATCATACCCAAGGCAGAAATATATGACAAACGAGATAATACGTGTGTGACACCGGCTCTTTCCATCTTGAAACGCTTAAGCGACCAATTGCCTGTTGATATGGCACGGTTCATGCCCATAGTGATGTTGTTGGAGTGGATGTTGATGGAAAGCAATGCGTCGAACTCTGATGTTCGGCTGGGCTTCTTCATGATCTTGTCGATGTTGGCTTTGAAGTCCGAGTTGAACTTTTTGAACAAATCCTCAAAAAGCAAGGACATGAGCTGTCCAGCAAGCTCTAGACGCTTGTTACCCACATAGTCTCTATCGTCAACCATGGCGGGATTGTGCATGGTCATCAACACTCTCCGGGCCATGATGGCAATGTACAAGGCCTTTTCACGGAAATTGAGGTCCGAAACGGTCAAGTGGGCAATTACAGTGGTGGCTATTGCCTCAATACCTTCCTGAAGCTGAGAAAGTCTGGGAGCTCCAGCACGACGCACCGTTTTGACTCTTCTACCGATAAACAAAAGCGCCTGTTGCTGGGTGAAAACGCCCAACTTGGCAGCCTCTTCGAAATTGATGGCAAAGAGGTCCTGGTACTGGGGATTGGAGCCACACACAAGCTGCAACACCTCCATATCGGAAACAATACCTGCGGCTTTCAATGCCACCACAATGGGCACGTCTTCGGCAATGGAGTTATGCTTCAAGTAGATTTTATCGTTTTTCAGGATCACATACGTTTTGGACTTTCTCTCGTGTGTAGACGAAGTGACAGAGGCCTGGACAATTCCCTTCTTCTCGTCAGCCTCGACAATGATTCTGTTCTTCGAAAGCTGCTCCTGGACCAAAATGACCTTTTCCGTTCCGTTAACAATAAAGTATCCGCCCGGGTCGATCGGACACTCCTCCAACTGGGCCATTTTCGCCTCATCGATGCCGTCCAACACACACTTATTGGAACGCAACATCACGGGCATACGGCCGATTTCCAAGTCCTTGTGCATGATGATTTTCCGGCCACGTGTATACTCCACATCCACGTAAATTGGCGCCGAATACGTCAAATCACGAAGTCTACATTCGTGTGGAGGCATAATCACCTCTTTGGTTCCGGGCGCCAGGGTCAGTTTGTGGCCCACACGAATGTCCAAGTACTTGAGGTAAAACTGGGGATCGACGTCCGAAAGAACAAGCTCGTTGGCCCTTATGATTTTTTTGAGATCCACATCAACAAAGTAGTTGAACGAGTCCAAATGCTGTTTGACCAATCCCTTGACCTTGAGAAACGCAGGCAAAAGCTGCCACTTGTCCTCGGCCGTGTTAATGGGATCATGAAGCTTTTTGCCTTTGTACGACTCCTGAAGGAGCGGCAGGAACGAGTCGTCCACTTCCATTATGGTGTAGTTGGTAATTTGATGAGAAGACTTGATCTGAGATGGGGTGGTGCACGGGTGTGGACGACGGAGGACCCAAAGCTGTGCCATTGTTGCCGAAAAAATTGATTATTTTGAAGGTGGGGAGTATTTGCTTAGGAAATTTGAAGATGGCCTTTGTTTTTCACTTCTGTGCCGTTGAATGGGGGTAGTCCAACATCGCAGTAGCACTAATAATACGGCAGCATAATGGAGAATGCATCTTAGTGGAAGCCCAAAAAAACATGTCCCGTTTGGAACTGCTAGAATTGAAAAGAATTCGGTTTTTTCAGAACACCGTTGTATTTGCGGAGGCGAATGGTGCTGCTAATACTCTTAGTAAGCATTTCGCAGCCTCTACTTAGAGGAGTTTCTTGTGATCACCAAACTGAAGATTGGAGAAAATGGAACTTAACGAGATAGGAGAATAGTTGTTCATGAAAACGGGCCCCAAAAGTTGCCTGTTTAGTGTGGCGACCGTTGCTTGATGAGCATGTGTTCGAAAACAATAGGCTGGTAGGAGCCTTTCCTCAAAGCAGCTGTTTATACCGTTAAATCTTGTCGAATTGTTCACCATGTCATTCTCTTACACTTTTAGTTTTACTCTGGATTTTCTTCATTCGAGTCAAGGAAAATGTATCCCTTTAGAAACCTTTATTATAACCTTTTGATCTATTTCGAGATCCTCAGGTGAGTTACCGTTTAACCGAGTCAATCATGACAAGGGACAATTGGCCTAAAGATTACAGCACGGCAATTCTTTAAGCCGTGTCGATATGCCCACTTGTGAACAGAGATCCGTTATCATTAAGAAAAGTTAAGATATTTCCAGAGCGTCGTTCTTCTATTCGAGTATCGTACTTCGGGATTTTATCTCAAAAAAAGAAACTCTTTTTAATTCCCTGAGAGCACAACTTCCAATCGCTGTCAAAACGAACCACTCAATAGCATCAACCAATGATCCCTTGCAGTGAGACCTCCGATTCTAGTTCGTAGTGCTTTTATGCATTTAAGGTCCTCATTCTCCTTTATTCAATCATTTAAAGCTAGAAACCACTGCAAAACGAACAAATAGTGATTTTGTGGAACGAAATTCGAGAATACAATGATTGTACTGCATATAAACCCCAGTAGCTCAATGACGACATATAAAACCTTGCTGCCTTCTTCTTCGGAACTGCTCGTGTGGCGCAGTGGTAGCGCAGCAGATTGCAAATCTGTTGGTCCTTAGTTCGAACCTGAGCGCGAGCTGATTTTTTTGCAACATGCTATTTATACGTTATAATTTGTGAAACTAGGCTTTTTGAGCTTTAGCAAAACAATTCTTTAGGTTTACTGTGAATTTTGCCTTGAAGCCATATGCTATCGTTATTATATGGTATTCCTCTGGAGTCCTGGTCATATAGTAATAGTTCTCAATGGCTCTCATGGGTTCCACATTTGGACTTGATTAGATTAGTTGACGGTAATATGCCTCTACATGTCGCAACTCAGTCCCCCTGAATTCAATTTCTTAACTTGTTTGTTTAATAAATAGCTCAGGAACTAATTGAAAGGGTCTATCGAAGCGTGCGCAGTAAGCATAAATTCTACAAAATTATTAATTGGGACGCTGATACCATGGGTATCAATTTTCACGTATTTGGCTTGTAAGCTTCCCGCTGGTAGGAATCATGATCGTAATTCCAGATGCTTGGGACGACTCGAAAGTGAAGTTTATGCAAGTGTGGTGGTCGGCAAGCAGTCTTCATGACCGCTGATTGCCAATCTGAACCACTCTTGCGATTCTGGAGCAACTCCCAAGGACGCTCCAAACCAAAATACATGAAAACCACGATACTGAGGATTTGATGAGAGCCCGATCTTGCCATTCAATACAGCGATAGCAGAACAAAAAGGCACTCGGAGATCCCCGAAGCCTTCTACTAGAAAGTAACAATCGGGCCATGGATCATCTGATTTTCAATGCCTTGGATGAAACACTCGTTTTTTATCCCCGATCTATGTCTTCAATCTCAAACTGCCCTTTCTTTCAGGCCTGCCAGAAGAGCGGTGCTCGGCCATTTTTTGAAACTTTCAATCAATTTGCCCAAGCTGATACAACTAATTCGCCGGTACCCCGAAACCCCATATCTATAAATTTTGACCCATTCTTAAACCTCCACTTCGATGGCCCAAAACGGAATACTAATGACGCGCAGGGCATCGCAGGGCATCGCAGACCCCAGATGACGTGCACGGCTGAACCTCCATCAACTTGAGGACCTGAAGTAGATTGAAGTAGATTGAAGTAGATTGCTCCAAATCTTTTTTCAACATGACTTTAACATCAAAATTCCGAAAGATTTTAGTCAAAGTCAGAGTGCTGGTGAATTCCACACCTTCGTTGTCTGGCGTTGTACCAGCTTACAATGGATAATAGTAGACATCTTTCAGAACCCAAGTATAATTTTCAGGCGATAGAGAGACAATTTCAGAGTTTTCCCCAAAATTCTTCTTAGTCCCAAGCAACCGTTCCTGAGCCAGACCTCATCCATCCAACCATCCATCCATCCATCCAAACGACTCTTCCATAGTCAAAACCAAAAAAAGCCTCCGTTGAAATATTTCCAAAATTTCTGGCCAAACCCTCTCAAAAATTGCTCTTTCCCCCGCCCCGGCCACAAAAACGCCAGACCCACTTTTGCTGGTGGCGCCTATACTGCGCGCAATTATCATCATTTGCAACCACTTTCTTCATGGCCACCGTCGAACTGCTGCACGGAACACAGCCTTTCTTGCGGCGACGTCTTGAGAAAACGCTATCTTTCCTTTCGTCCGAGCTCAAATTGCACGATGATTGTTCTTCGCTTTTGGCTGCTGTGGAAAAAGCACTCCCACTTCTGCTTACTTCATCCGAGTTGCTTCAGCTAGTGGCGGAGCTGGCGGCTGCTCGCGTGGTTTATTTCCCTGATTATGCTCTTTTGGCCGGGAGGATCGAGGCCTACAGGCTCCGCCGGCTGGTCAAGCCTGGTTTTGCTGAAAATTTCCAAAGTCTAGCTGACTACATTCACCCAAAAACGAAACAGCCACATCCAGTCGTGGACCTCGAAATCGCCGCTTTTGTTCGTGACAACGCCGAGTACTTGGACGGCCTTATTGTGCCCGAGCGGGACTACGATTTGGCGTATTTTGGCATGAGAACGCTCCAGAAATCGTACCTCCTCAGAATGGACAAAAAGGTTTGTGAAACTCCCCAGTACTTGTTCCTCCGAGTGGCCTTGGGAATTCACTATAAAGGCGCCGCTACGAGCCTTGAAAACGTCGCCAGAACATACACGCTCATGTCCCAGCGATACTTGACACATTCACTGCCCACACTTTTCAACGCCGGAACTCCCAATAACTACCTCCTGCTGTGTTTTCTAGTGGCCATTGACGACGACTCCATTGACGGAATTTACCGCACTTTGCACAAAACGGCCATGATTTCCAAGGGCCTGGGTGGAATCGGTCTTCATGTGCACGATATTCGAGCCAGTGGTTCGCTTATAAGAACCAGCAACGGCACGTCCAGCGGGCTCGTTCCGATGCTCCGTGTTTTCAACAACACAGCTCGATACGTGGACCAAGGCGGAAACAAGCGTCCAGGCGCCATAGCAGTGTACATTGAACCCTGGCACGCTGACATAGAAGATGTGCTAGAGTTGCGCAAAAACCACGGAAAGGAGGAGGCCAGGGCCCGGGATTTGTTCTACGCTCTCTGGGTGCCCGACTTGTTTATGAGAAGGGTCAAGGAGAACGGGCAGTGGCCGCTTTTTTCGCCAGACGAGGCTCCAGGACTTTCAGATAAATACGGCGACGAGTTTGACGAACTTTTCGAGAAATACGAGTCCCAGAACTTGGCCGTCAAAACCGTGGACGCTCAGAAATTGTGGTCCCAGATCTTGGAGGCCCAGACCGAAACGGGAATGCCATTCATGCTCTATAAGGACCTGTGCAATCGGAAGCTGAACCAGAAGAACCTCGGCACCATTAAGTCCTCCAACTTGTGCTGTGAAATCGTGGAGTACTCGTCGCCGGAGGAAATCGCCGTGTGCAATTTGGGCCTGTTGGCGCTTCCGTCTTTTGTGGACCACAGCGATGCTACTACGATTTCGTACGATTTCGATAAACTCCACCTGGTGACCAAAGAGCTTGCCAGAAATTTGGATGCTGTCATTGACGCCACAAAGTACCCTGTGCCTGAGTCCGAGGTGTCTAACAAAAAACACAGGCCTATTGCTATTGGCGTTCAGGGCCTTGCTGATGTCTTTTTAGAACTCCGGCTTCCTTTCGACTCCGCCGAGGCTGCTAAGCTCAACAAGCAGATTTTCGAAACGATCTACCATGGAGCGGTGGAAAGCTCGCTAGAAATGGCCATCAGCGACGGGGCCTATGAGTCTTTCAAAGGATCTCCTGCGTCAAAGGGCCTTCTTCAATTCGACTTGTGGAACCTGAAACCCGAGTTTTTCGACGATTGGGACGCTTTGAAAGAAAGCATCAAGAAGCACGGCCTTCGTAACTCACTCCTTTGCGCCCCAATGCCCACGGCTTCAACTTCCCAGATTTTGGGCTTCACCGAGTGCTTTGAGCCCGTGACGTCCAATATATACCTGCGCCGTGTGCTTTCTGGTGAATTCCAAGTCGTCAACAAGTACCTTTTGCAGGATCTTATCGACCTTGGGATCTGGACGCCGGCCATGAAGGACAGAATTATCATGGACAACGGGCTGATCCAAAATATCCAGGGGATTCCCTCTGAGCTCAAAAGGCTCTATAAAACGGTCTGGGAGATCAGCCAGAAAGTTATCGTGGACATGGCGGCGGCCCGTGGTCCGTTTATTGACCAGCTGCAAAGCATGAATATCTTTTTGCAAAATCCCACTTTTGGCAAACTCACCTCGTGCCACTTCTACGCCTGGGAAAAGGGCCTCAAGACTGGAATGTACTACTTGAGAACTCAGGGAGCAGCTCGAGCGATTCAGTTCACTGTGGACCACGAAGGTGTTCTTGAAGAGTCTTCCAGAAGCGTGACGCCTATTTCCTTGAAACTCGACAGAAAAACGTATGCTAAAAGAACGCCCAAAAAACGACCATTTCAAGAAACAGATTTCCCAGATTCAATTAAACTGCCTCGCATTGCCATGTTGAAAAGCGAGCCCATAAAATCAACACTTTTACGAGACCCGGACACACAAACTTCCAACGACTCAACGCTAGACGAAAGACATTCCGACTCTTACGACATATACTCCGACACGCCTGTTTCGTGTACTTTGAGCGACCCCGAAAACTGCGAGGCATGTTCAGGCTGATGTCACTATAATATTTAATCGTATACATAGACACTTCCCTTTGGACGACAGCTTCTTGGGATCATCCTCTTGTCCATAGCAATTTGAGATACACTCTCTGTTGATGCAAATAAGCCTTAAACAAGCGCTCCTTGTAGACAATCGCTTGAACCCACCATGAAACGAACGCAATTGTTTCCCTAACGTAGCTTCCTTCCCGCAAAATCTGCAACCTGAGCCATCCCGTCTTGGGTAACAAAAAACCGCAATTTGGCCTTCTCGGACCAGATCAACACACCCACCTCCTGGGCGTAATTGCACAAAATGTCGAACTCGCTCTGGTTCTTGAAGTCTTTGAAAAGGTACCCATTGAATGTCTGGATTCTGTCGAGCTCCAACTGCCAGAGTTTGATTTGATCAACAACATTTGGTGGTAGAACCTCCAAACGATGCTGGGCCACACCAGAATCACCAGCCTTCGACTGGGGCGCTCCACCGGCTGTATTAATGTTGTGAGAAACATCAAATTCGATCTTCTTGTCGAGCTTTTCCTTCGCCAACGCACGCATTTGTGGGTGGGCGTGAGCTTCAAGAAAGTTGATAATCTGTGTGGCTTTGATGCCGTTCAGAAGAGCATTTCGAATCGACTCTCGTGTGATTGTGCCAATCACCATATTGGCAAACCGCGTCTTCATGGTCACGAACAAATTCAAAATGGCAATCTCCAAAGGCGAGTTCGTATATGCATAGATGCTGAAGTTTGTCTCGAGAATAATCTGACCCAGCAGCGAATCGCCCGAATCCGATTCTGCGCTCTGCAAATGCTGGTCCATAACCATGGACGGCGTTTTAAGTCCGGTAGACTCCGAAGTAAGCGTGGTAGCGAGACAGGTTGGGTAGAATCTGGAGGAGTTTTCGGTGCGCTGGTAAACCAATCCGTAATCACGCAAATCAGGCAACATGGAGATCTGAGTATCGCTCAACGATGCCACCTGGTACGCTTTTCCGAGCTCCAAAGAGCCCAAAATAAAAATAAAATTGAGCACGTCCACAGGGTCCATGTGAAGATCCTGAGTCAAGTTCAAGTATTCCAAGAGAAGCGCCCAGAGCTGGGCATTGACGTCCTGCAACAAAAACTGGAACCCCAGATTGGTGATTTTGAGATTGGCTGGCGATGTGCCCGGTCCTTCCATGAGACCCCCCAGCTTGAGCAAGGAAAGCACCGATTTTGAAGGAACAGCAGGCAATTCGGTCCCCACCATGAAATGCAAAATGGTCTCCCATTTCTGCGAGGCAAATTTGTCTAGTAGACGGATGCTGACCCGCTCATCCAGCGGTTCTGTGGCCAAAATACCAAAAGCATTAGGCGCCTGAGTTCCCGTTAGGCAGTCTCTGAAATTATTCCGAAAAGTCTGGTGGATCCGCAAATGTGTTCCGCCAGCATCCTCCTCTATAATGTGCAAAGCTTTGAGGCGCTTCAACGCATCGAATTGGAGCCGTTTGGCCAGTGGTTGTGTCCATTTTTCGAGATCTTTGACAGCCACTGGTTTTTCGTTGAAAAGCATGCTGATGACGTAGAACTTTGCTAATGGCGGGAGAAGGCGAAAGATAGAAAGACACGTAGCCGGAGCATCGAAGAGTTTCAGCTGTACCACTTTCGGAAGCCCCTCCAAATGGCTGTTGACTGTAAGTTTGAATGACATGATGAAAGAAGGATGATGTCCCGGGGGTTTATGAAATTCTAATAAGGGTTAGCTGGAAACTATGAGCCTTTTTTGTGAGAAACTGTGGGAATTTGTGGCCTTTAGGAAAATAGTATGGTAGATTGAGTAGTAGTAATGAGAGTGATATCGCGAGGATGCAGTACACTTTGTGGATTGAAGAGTGGTTGAAGAAAATGAAGCTATTATACTGTTATTCTTTTTTTTAAAAAATGTTGTATTGGAGTTTATTTTTTAGTTTAAGTTTGGTTTCCACGCTTGCAATCAACGTACCAGTGTCGTGCTTCAATGGCTGCAAACGTGAACTGAGGAAGCCTGAATACGACGTTCATCCCCCACTAGATAAAAATCTTATGAATCTTTCTAGACTCTTTCAAAAAGGCTCTCTCTACTGCTTCCCCAGATTTCCATAAATTCTAGGCTCTGCAATTTCTCTGTGCAGCTGTGCAGCTGTGATTTGCTAGGGCACAAATTACGCAATGCAATACCAGGCAAAAGTACCTCAAATCACCATTAGGCAAAATCCACTCAGGCGAAAAAAACTCAGTGGCAAAACCCACTCATCCTGGGATATATAAATGGCTGCTTTGCTCTTTTCTCTCCTCAGAAAAAAATCAAACAATCAAAATGCCTGCTCCATCTCCATCTTGTACTTGCAAAGCTTGCACCTGTGCTAACTGTACTTGCAACACTAACTCCACATGCAAGTGCTAAACGATCAACTTTATTTTAATTGAGAATAAAATTTATAGTGAATGGAAATCTGTGTTTCGCAGAGTGTAGAATTAGTTTAGACTTAGTGGATAGATTCCCTTTGAAGGTCTCGGAGGTGAGTATATAAATGAAGCAAGAATAAGAGTAAAAAATGATCAATTAAATTGCAATCGATCACTGTAAGTTTTGATTAGGAGCCTTTCTCTCGTCACCCTGGTCTCTTCATTAGCTTTATCCAGCTCTGCCGATTGAAACCAACCGACTCAAGAATTTGAACACTCATTAGGGGTGTCTTATCCAAGATATGGCTGTTTTTGAATTTTAAAAAATTCCTTTATCTGCTTAAACGTGTTTGCAGAACGTTTCAGATCTGGCAGGGTAAGCGTGACTTGGTGTATGGCCACATCAGAAATGGTTACAACAGAAGCTCTGTGAAAAGCAAGAAGACATCCTTTAGCTTATTTGTTCATTACTCTAAAGGGCCAATCAGCCCTAAACAATAAGCCATTCAAATGGAAAACAAACAGGACATTCCAGACTTCGCCATTCGCCTCAGAAACGAAATGTCTGCCAGTTTCTTGATTATCATCGATTCTTCCCCGCTAGTAGCTCTCGTTCTGTTAGGTCGTTGATTTCTGGAGCCTAACATTAAAGTCAAATTATTGACCTGCTTTGGATGGAGCTCACCATAACCAAAATGAGTTCTAGCACAGGACGCATTTCCTTAGGCATCAAAAAATATATCCTTTTGCTTTCCATCGGCTAGCTTGAACCTTGCAAACCTCAAGCTCATAAAATGGCAATGTTCTGGGGGTGTTGGTGGCACTAGAATCCAAACCATAGGAATTTTCCAGCTAAATTTTCCAGCTAACATTCTCCTCTGTAAGTCTCTACTAGAATTTGTCCTTGCTAGCTCGGTATTGAGATCGTCGACTCTCTTCGTTTCCAAGAAAAGTTCAAAGAAACTTCTCAATTTTTCCAAAAATGGCATACTGAAGAGTAGAATTCTCTTTGACAAAGGCAACTCTTCTGTTCTCTAGGTAATTCCTCCAAAGGCGTAACATGCCTCTTGCTTTGGGATGAACTTTCATGCTGTTTGCAAATGCCGATAAGAGCATTGAAAGATTCGAAAAGTATATCCTGTTGAACTTTGAATCGATGAATTCTCTCAATACTTGCACAGAGTGCGTCATAAACCAAAGCTTCAAGCATTGTTTACCTTGCATCACAAACGCTGAAACCCAGCATTCTGAGCCTGGCCCCTTCAACAACTTCAATTACCCTTTGCCAAAATACGCTAAAAAATCTCCTCTTCATCTCAGTGCCCAGAATAGCACTTGTCATCCCCTTAGAGATCTCCTGATATATGCTATTATTCTCACAACCGGCAGCTCATTGTTCTGCTTATTGTGCTACTTTCCCCATTCGGCTTCCTCCTCTGACTAAAAGTACCTCCCCAAACAATGATAAGTAAATATAGCGATTCCAAAATAACTCTTGTCTATCTTTGTTATCACCTCAAAGCTCAGCGCTAATGCTACACTCACCACTACCTAAACCGTTATCATTAATCTATAAATATCCGTATCCGTACCCATTCTGGCCATTACCCGTAACGACCAGTCCTACTTCAGCTTCGTTCTGAGAGCTCCTCTGACGCTGACAACCTGCTCGATCTTGTTGAGGAACTCGCCAGATCTGGCATTCACAGGCTTGGGAAACGTGTGGTCAAAACCGATGCTCTCGTAAAGCTCTATGTCCGAAAGAAGCGCCCGCGTGGTCACAGCCACAAGCCCAACGTGGTCAAGCGTAGGAAAGCTGCGGAGCTTGGTTGCAATGTCAATGCCAGTAACCAAGGGCATGTCGATGTCCAAAAAGACGCAGTCGAACCGTGAAAACAGCTCCTCTGTGAGCTCGAGCACCAGCAGGTCCTGAACGCTTCTGACAAGCGCTCTGGGAAAAAGCCTCTTCAAGGTCCTGGCTAGGATACGGAGGTTGATTATGTTGTCGTCTACCAACAAGAAGTGGTATGGCTTGTCGGAGACTTGAAGCTTGGGGGTTTCGATTTTCCCGATGGGGAAAAATGCCTTGACAGGGTCTGCAGTGGTGGTAGGCTTCACCAAGTGTGGAAGACACTTGAAAGCAGACATGTTCTGGTTTGTGATTGGGGTCGCCATCATATCGCAATGAGTTGATTGAGACTAGTGAAAGTCTATTGTAGTTTGCTGGCTGAGACTAATTGGAGTTGATGAAAATTGTGTGTCTCCAAGAGAGGGGTATTAATGCTTCTGATTTGGGGTATTGCTGAAGAGAAAACGAGGAGAAGCGATCGCTTATATAGTGAGGCTAAGAGAGAAGCGATCTGCAAACTTTAGGTGGGCTGCATTATGCGCCATGCATGATGCAGCAAAGAAGGCGGACATCGCGTCACCCAAACAGTTTATACGCCGTATTTCACGCACGTCAGGGTCCCGCCCCGCATGAGGCGATATACAGTACAAATTTTCCGCCAGCAATTAAACTCATCCACATAAAGCCGATTTTCACGGCTTCCGCCTCACTCTTCGCCACATGCCCGAGGGAGTAATGCCGGTGTGGCAAAGCATCTCCTGTAAATTTCGATTGTGTCTGGCCAGCCAATCATACAAAAACATCAGAATTTGAATCTCCATTGCTGCGGAGAATCTTGCCATAGTCCTAGATCCTTCATAACCATAATCAGCTGTACAATAGCCTCAGGGCCCTTCCCTAGCCACGATTGCTGCGGAGATTCAGGCACCGCTGGATCCAGAAACATCTTGAGTTGTCGCTACAAACCCATGTGGCTAGAGCTTAAATAGCCGCTGTGCGATGTTGCTACCGGCCTCCGGTTGTGGCAGTGAAACGGTGATATCGTGGCAAGTGACAAGAAGCAGGCGAGAAACAAAAGAAAAACGGCTCTCTCTCTCTCTCAAATTCACCTGATAAACAAAAATCTGCCAAAGAAAATGTCTTTCGGTCTTCCGTCTTTTGCACCCACCTGGTAATAAGCTTTGGGTCTGGCTCGGCAAATGCATGGGCCGGCCGGGTTTTCCTGATGCTCTAGGGAAATGGATCTGAGGCGTGGGCCAACAGTCGAATAGCTGCAGAGAAAGATTTCTTGACGGCCGGCTGGATCGGCGAGACCAGAGTAAGAAGTTCTGGATGGCCATGATCATCAACGTAATCAGTGCAAGCATATCAAACTTTTGTGTAGTCAAAGTTTGCAACAAGAGAGGCTAGATCGCCAGCGGTTTTGAGTGATTATTGAAATACTTTCTTGTGAAGATTGGAAAACTCTAGTGTGATCATATCTACGAGATCCGGGTTTTCACGGCTCATTTCGAAGAAAAGTGAATCTGATGCAGACTTGGCTCACCTACTCCTCGCATTTTTCCGTGTTTATGACCGTCTGTATATGCGTACGGGTTTATTACTGTTGGCAGACGCCTTTCTCGAAAGCAGACCATTTTCCCTGGATCTATCATGGATAATTGGGTTTTGCAATTTGACAGGGATTTGCAAGGAACTAGGTTTTGTTTGTCCAGGTAGGTTTTGTTTTTCCAGGAACTAGGTTTTGTTTTTCAGGAACAGGGTTTAGTCGAGTTTAACTGAGATTAAGCTTCCACGCTATCACACCACCCTTCACGGCTGAAAATGTCCCCTTGGACTCTGGAACTCAATCATCTAAATAGTCCTTTTTATCACCTTCTCATCTAATTATCCCAAGCTTCGAATACACGAGCCCGAACAGAATTTACAACGACTTTTGATCAAAACAATTTGGATACTTTGGGACCATCACCTCAAAATTAACCGAACCCCGTGACGTATCTCCCAAATCGAACATAAAATCGTAACATTCCTCGCGCTATTCACCGATAAGAAGGTGAAAGATCGTCGCTGATCTCCAGGTCACTGGCCTGACTGTGTCGATCCCGCCTTTGTTCAAAGCACAGAAGCTTTCAAAAAGGTACAGCTACGGATTGTGAATCTGTGAAAGCCCCTGTTTCGGTTGATTGTTCATTTCTGGGCGGGAATCATTTTCCACAAACTACATTTGGAAGAATCTCGACAAAGCGTGGCCGCCTTTATTTAATGTGGGTGATGAATTCTTGGACTACTTCATATCACATCCCCACATGGGCATAGAGCCCTGGACCTAGCATCAACCATTTCCTATTGTTCGCTGCTGAAGAGCAGCCTCATCTAGGGCGGGGCGATCGATCTGCACAATTGCGTGACATTTATCGAGATTTCGAAGCATTAAATAGCTTCTTTCATAAATCCGTCTCTCTTGATACTCTCTCAAGTAATATTTTATCGGCGATAAGAGTGTCATAGGATGCAAAACGCATCTTTTCTTAGGGCGGGCCACCGCATCACTGCAAGTGCAGATGCAGACTGCCCCCAAGACGCGCCCGCCCGCCAACCGCTTCCATGCATGACCTCGGTTACCTCTCGAGCCACAGGGCTCGCATTAGCCACACCAGAGTCAACTTAAGGTTTTAACCATTACATCTCGAGATCTTAGTTGTGGTTATGTAGCTCTGCTTGCGATAGCGGACTGAGCAACCGTCGTTCATACTTCTTGACATCACCAAGCGGACCGCTGGAGTGACCATTGTAGCGGAAATTCTGCTAAAGCGCTTTTCTTACTGGCCAGAAGTGCTCAGCGCCAAAAACGAGCGGAGCAGAAGCCGGACATTAATGCCACTAAGCAGCCGGTGTGCCGTAATAGACCCGCGAGACGATGTTGATTTCCACAATTGAAGCATTCTTTTTTGTGTTCGGAAAGTTGAATGTTTACTCTTGAGGCTGGTGCATTTTGAAATTGTTAGTTTGGTGGACAGCTCTTGGCTGGGATATGGCATTTCCCCAATCGGGAAATTGGGGACATGTAGATATATCCGTTGGAAAAAGAAATTAAGGTTCAGAGTAGCAGACTACGATGATAGTGCACTACTGAAGATGAGAGGTCTCTTTATGATTCGAATCATATGAAGACCACATTGTGGTTGTTTTCAGGGATACATCCTGCCAGTTTTTTGGTCTCTTGGCTCAATTCGTCAAAGAGCATCGCATTAGCCTTCAGTGCATAAATCTCCCACCTTGTTGAGTCTTCACTTCTGAGGTTTCATCCTCAAACTCGCCTTCTCGAGATCTTGATCTAAGAATTCACGAATTCACGAGGTTTTTTAAATAATTCAAACACCTGATCGACTTCGTTAAACTCGACTCCCGTCGTAAATCTGAATCCAACGCCAAGGCGCCTATTTGCCATGAAGTGGCTCGTGAGCAGGACTCAACAAATGCAACAGCTGTTAAGCGGTCTGTGGCGGTGAAATATGTCCAAGGACATTTCGCTTTAAGCGCTTAAGAGCATTGGCGTAGGGAGTAAGCACAGTGATCAAAATGAGGAAAGGCCGATAAGGTCAAAAATTGGCAGACGGAGAACGCACGAGGTTTTGTGGCAAGTGGAGGTGGTGGCTGGTTGGGAATTGTCAACCGGTAGTCCGTGAGGCAAAAATCACCCTGTGGCTGATTCTCATCTGGTCTGCTTTGACAATTTATGTTATGAGTGACACACCACAGAAGCCATAAATGAAATCACCTTCAAAATAATGGTCGGACGAATTCCGCTAATTTTCCATTTAGAAAGTATGGGCTTTTGAGGGGTTCTGGCATGTGTATTTAATGACCGACAGAAACCTTCACCAATAACACAGAGTTCGGTTTCAATGTTTCAACCATGCTGCTGAAACCTGGGGACCCATTTAAGTGAATGGCTCACTTCTAATTAAAGCCGGAGAGGTAATGATTATTTTTTTTATCAAAATCAACTCATCAATCAAACGTTGTGAGATTTGTTGCAAACCAACCCAGAATTCTAATTCTGCAGTCTGGAGATTCTTTCACAGCCACAGATGCAGCCCTACACAAACTCTGGGGAAGGCTGAAGGTCGAAAAAGTGGTTTTCTGAGACATCACTAGCCACCTCGGAATTCCAGCCGTCCGGAGTTCCGGCTTTGTGGTTTTCCCCTGAGAATCCAATCTAAAACAATCACCCTGCATGAGTGAGTGTTGCTTCAGAAAGGTGGCTAATGATGTACGATGCCGTGCATTTCCATGCTTATTCCGTTAAGCCACTGGATTCTAGAAACCGCAACTCAAGCGAAGCCGAAAGAATTGAGGGGTATCAGACATTGTTGCTTTAGGCTTAGGAAGGCAGCCTTTTTCGTAGCACGATACTAAATCAGAATTTTGAACGGCTTTTGAAACGTTAAAAGTTACTCGTCTTGAAGCAGAAGGAAAGTTTAATCAGCAAACACAATTCGTGCCCTCTTTTCAGATCAAAAACTCTCAAGTTCTTTCTATTCTGCCAAACGTCTGGACTCGTCATAGCAGGAACTTGAGATCTAAGCATCACAAAAATTTATGGATACTCTTTGCGGCCTTTAGAGCCTCTCAAGAAATGAGTGTCTATCATTCCTGGATGCGATAGCTAAGCGATTATCAGAATTTCAAAAACACCTCAATGGCATCCCACCTAATTTTCCTTCTTGCTAGCTCGTGCTAGCAGACCCATCATCTTGATCGCATTTTCGATATTCTCCCCTTTTGGCGCACAAACTGGAATATAGTGCCAGTCAGCACTAATGCTCTGGATCTTGTGCACCAACGCCTTATAGCTTTCCCCATTCTTTGTCAAATCCGCCTTCGTAGCGATCACCATAACTCGTTTTCCCTTCATACGTTTCTCGCCCACTTCGTCTATCAATACTTGGAGATCCTGCGCTGGGTTTTGTGATTCGAGTGAAACCACGAAAACAAGCCCGCCCGACCGCTCAATGTGGCGAAGGAAATCCATGCCCATTCCTTTATTTTCCGAGGCACCTTTGATGATGCCGGGGATGTCGGCCACAGTAAATGGGTCCTCGTCGATTCTCGTGAAAATAGTACCGATTGTGGGCTGAAGGGTAGTGAATTCCCAGTGGCCCACACGGGGCCTGGCTTTGGAAATTGCCCTTAAAAGCGTCAGCTTGCCCGCATTGGGTAAGCCCACAAGGCCCAAATCCGCCAAAAGCTTGAGCTCAAGCATGAAATACTCGGTCAAGCCTTTGCGGCCTTTTTTGCTGAAACGAGGATTACGAACATCGCCAGTAAGAAAATGCATATTTCCCATACCGCCACGGCCACCCTTCATGATCAAAATCGGTTTTTCTGTGGGTTTGTCGAAGTCCAAGCCTCGAAGAGGAAATCTATCATTGGCAAGTTCCTCGGCGATGATTTCCCGATCGTAGTCCTTCACCTGCTCGTTCAAATCTGTGAAATACGACCTCTCCTGGTGGTACTCCTCGTCCTTCTCCTTGAACGTCCAGCCTTCTCCAGGTATGTAGTCGTCTCTGTAAAGCTGCACATCCTTATCAGGAGTAACATTCATCTCGATTAGCAAATCCTCGATTCCCCGGCCCCGCAACTCCTTTTTCACGTCTAACGGGTCCGGAATCCACCGCATCGTCGTGCCCACGGGAACCTCTAAAATTATATCCTCGCCTCTTTTTCCATCTAGTTGTCTTGAAGAACCAGGACTACCTCCTTTGGCCTGGTAGCTCCGCTGGAGCCCATGCAACAGGCCCATATTTTTCACAACCTGAACGTAAATATTGCCTCCGTCTCCGCCATCGCCTCCGTCTGGCGGTCCTACTGGTCTATGGGCATCTCTGAAAAAAGAGACACAGCCGTTTCCGCCATTACCCGATCGGAGCCGAAGAAGACGGAGGTCCAAAAACGTCCGCTGCTCCACCTTCAGGCCTTGCTTGTAATTATTGTGCTGTCCCACGAAGATTTTGTGGCTTTGGTGGAGATCGCCTGAAAAGTAGTTTTTCAAAGAGATTCGGGCCTGGTCGAGTCCGAAATGGTCGCTTTTTTCGACGTGGTAGTGAATGTCCTTGTATACTTTGGGCACAGCGCTGGCGGAAACGGCGTCTTCGAATCTGTAGCTGGAATTGGGGAGATTGGCGTAGGGATCGGTATTTTCCACTGGCGGTGTTTCGGTGTTAGGCGCTTCCGTAGAAGGTGCTGGCTCTGTCGCTAAACGCCGAGCCGTCTGCCACCTCCCACTCGAAAAAACACCCTTTTTTAAATGCCCCGTACTGCAACGCATGCCTCTAGAACTCCGGCTTCTATTTGACGCCCTCCAAAAGTTAACTATGTGTGGTGTACGGGTTTTTGTCCTAAGATCTGGGGTCGATGAGCATCGCCAAATCTACAACAAAACACTATGTCATTTTCTGAGCTAGGAATTGCCCGCTGGCTCTCGGAGTCGCTTCAGGCGATGCAAATCCACACCCCTACGGCCATTCAGGCGGCTTGTATACCGGAAATCCTAAAAGGGAAAGATTGCATAGGAGGAGCCAAAACCGGTTCAGGTAAAACCATCGCTTTTGCTGGTCCCATGCTTACCAAGTGGTCAGAGGACCCGATGGGTATTTTTGGCGTTGTTTTGACACCAACAAGGGAATTGGCTATGCAGATCGCTGAGCAGTTTGCTGCTTTAGGAGCCAACATGAACATTCGTTTGGCTGTGGTTGTAGGTGGAGAAGATATTGTTAAACAGGCGTTGGAGCTTCAAAGAAGACCGCATTTTGTTATCGCCACGCCCGGCCGCTTGGCGGACCATATTTTGAATTCTGGCGAGGAAACGATCAAGGGTCTTCGGAGTGTGAAGTACTTGGTTCTAGACGAGGCGGATCGAGTTCTTAGTAACTCCTTCAGTAAAGACCTTCTGCGGTGTTTGGGCGTGATGCCGGACGCCTCGAAGCGTCAGACGCTTCTTTTCACCGCTACGGTGACGGACGCTGTTCGTGCCTTGAAGGAGAAAACCCCAGCAGCTGGAAAACCTCCAGTTTTCATGCACGAGGTGGATTCGGTGGATAAAGTGGCTATTCCCGCCACTCTTCTGCTATACTATGTCTTCACGCCGTCGTACGTCAAGGAGGCGTACCTCCACACGGTGTTGCTGCTTGAAAAGTACCAAGATCTGAATGTCATCATATTCGTGAACAGAACACACCAAGCAGAGCTTCTAAGGCGAACGCTCCGCAAAATGAACTTCCGTGTGGCCTCCTTACACTCGCAAATGCCCCAGGCAGAAAGAACAAACTCTCTCCACCGTTTCAAGGCACAGGCAGCCAAGATTCTCATAGCCACCGATGTTGCTTCCAGAGGTTTGGACATTCCCACGGTAGAGCTCGTGGTGAACTACGACATTCCCGCTGACCCGGATGATTTCATTCACAGAGTCGGTAGAACGGCCAGAGCAGGCAGAAAAGGCGACGCTGTATCGATAGTGGGTGAGCGAGATGTAGAGCGGATTATGGCGATTGAAGAGCGGGCCAAGAAAAAGCATGTTTTGCTCGAGGAGGCCAACGACGACAAGGTCATTGATAAGTCGTTGACGAAGATGAGTACTGCCAAGAGAGAGGCGTTGATGGATATGGAGCGGGAGAACTTTGGGGAGAAGCGGGAGATCAACAAACGGAAGCACGAGGATGGCGAGAAGAAGAAGCGGGCCAAGCGGAAGTAGGGGTCATGAAGGAGGGAGGTGGAGTTGAAGTGATCTGGGGTGGTCATAATCTCTGGATTTTACATCGAGAGTCAGGCCGATAATTGCCAGTGAAGAAGCTCAATAGAAGTGGAAGCATCAATAGAAGAATTTGCATGAAGGGGATGTGTAGGTATTCAAGATATAGAGTGGATGGCATGGAGTCCATGCCATTGATTGTGGAACCGATAGAAACTTTATTCAATAGTTGATGGTGTGTCAAATAAGATAGGACAGGGGGCCGCCTAAAATGTTCATAAGTAAAACTTATATGTTGTTGAAAGCATTCTAACATTTGGGATTGAGTTTCAAGAAGTGTAGCAAAAGGCAATGCTGAAGCAACGATATAGATACGACATCCTGAGTAGATTGTATCGCTAATCAATTGATCAACTTCAGTAAACTTTAACTGTAGTGGAGTCTTCTGACAATGGACATAAATTGCTGGTATGGCATTATCTCACTTTCAACGCCGTCAAAAATTCCCTAAAAACCTGAGGGGCAACCGTCATCTCTCTGCCCTCTTGATACCTCCCTTCCTCCCTGTGCCAGCCCTCCAATATCAGATCAGCAACTTCGCCTGCAAAGTCACCGGATCTACTTATCCAAAAGCCTCTCGACAATCAAAGCCACGTTGATCCCAATCAACGTCAACACCACGGCAGTCACGCACACGATCATCGTGGCGTTATTGAATCCGTACGTGTGAATCCGTTTCTGAGAGTACCGTCTGACTGTTCTAAAGTAGTTCACTCCACTGATCACCAACGTCGCAAACGCCAATAAAATTAAAATAGCCGCCATGACCCTGTTGAAAACGCCGCTCTGGAAGTTTGGCAAATGGTGGTGCTCTTTTCCCGACGTTCGGAGGTGAAAACCCATAATCATTCCTGTGGCTGCAAAGTATAGTGACGTTGAAAAGCGTACAAACGAGAGAAGCGTTCTTTCGCTTTGAAGCACGTCCCGGGGCTCACTCAGCGTGATTTCCAACACTTTCAGTTTTGGAAGAAACCACCATTTCGATTCTTCCTCGTGGTACAGACTTTCAGAGAAAATCTGACTCTGCAGTGAGTTTCTCAGCGGCGGCGGCGGCGGCCGAAACGTCGCTATATTGGTATCACTCAGCCTCTCACTGTCTATGCTCTGGCTGCGAAACGGCGAGTTCAGCCTGCTGTTGTAGGCGTCTATGGCTGAGTTTCTTCCTTTGTGTGGAGACCTCAGCTCGCGGGCGCTCATATTGACTTTTTTTGTCGGAGATATTGCAATTGCTAAAGAGGGGTATTTTTCAATTAATCGGGGGCTGTCTGGAGTTTTTCGTGGTGGGCTAGGTGGAATTGGTAGGAGTAGTATGTGGTGATAATAGATAAGATACTACTGTGGTGCGAAATGACAATTAGGTTTGCGTGTGATTTTGCAAGAAGGTCTCTTTAAAAATTGGTATGAAGGGGTCGAAAAGGTAATTTTGATTTTCTGTATAGGATTGAATTGTGGTTCATTTGTGGAAATCACTCGTTGGTAGAATCTGTCTTGGGTATCTGCTGTGGCTCACCGAATTATCCATACGTGAGCGAATAAATTTCGTTTCGCTTGTTTCGTCAATTGGATGATAAGGGAATTAAAAACACTCAATTAAACGTAAATAGACTCAAGTTAATGTAGAAACTCACTCGTGTACTCTGGCCTAATCCGAAGGAACAAGACCGGACTCATCCGTCCAACGGCAAACAAGGTTTTAAATTCACGAGCCTGATGTCTTCATTATGTGCTATTTGTGCCTCTAGGCACAACACTATTCTAAACAACCATAGTATCGGAAACTGGTTTAGCAAATCACTCCATACATGTTCGCTATCATCCTGGTTAATCCGAACTATTCAATTCCCTTAAAATATTTGTCTAAGTCTTTCCAAATGCTTGACCTCTCCACCTCTAGAAACCGTTCAAAGGCTCTGTACAAGTGAGTCCGCTGATCCACCCCTTGAAATCCCCCATTAGCTCAAGTAGTCATAAACTCTTCCACTGTTGACTCCGAATCTGTCATCATCTACCCATCCAGAGATCCTACGGGCCCTCGATTATCTCTATCATTACATTTACTCACCTCCATTGCATTTCTCCTCTGCCACCCACTTTTATCTATGTATTTATACCCTACTGGACCTATATTCTCTGGGCTATCTCTCGGCGATTACGTGCCCATTTTTTCTTTTGACTCTTGCTGAACCTTTTTTTCGTCTTTTGTGGAGACGGTAATCCGTAGATCTTCCGAGGAGGTGTTCTTTCATTTGCGGTTTGTACCCACTCAGAGACAGAAACACCCAGTACATTTTGCTCCAGCAGAGAAACAGTCAGCGTTCTCGTTTCTAATCTCAGATTCTCTTCAGAAGCGATTGAGTCGATCTGTGAGCTTTTTTTACGCTCATCAAGCTCTTTGGATATATCCATGTACTTCTTCTCAAAGTCGTCCAATTTTTGAGCCCACAAATGCTGGGCGTATTTTGCGGCAATAGGCGTCGTTCTCCCGACCATAAGAAGAGAATGGAAATAGTAGAAGTCGTCTGTGCTGCTCCAGAATGGTATGGAGGTCATTCCGTGGTTGATATCAACGCTTCCATCAAGGTAGAATTTGGCATTGTAGGCGGAGGCTGGTAATTCTATGATGCCAATTCGGCGACACAGTTGGCACATTTTAGGTGGTGGTTTTGGTTTTGGTTTTGGTTTTGGTTTTTAATTGTGTTGCAAGAAAAAAAGTGGTTAAAGAGAGCGGTGCAAATTTGGGATCCAAGCACATTTTTTAAACAGGCCAATATAGAAGTTTTACGTTCTAAAAAGGGATGACGTATTTAAAAATGACATGACATTAAATTTCTAGGATATTTGAGGTGGTTGTGGTTGATCAGAGACGCTTGTTCTGTTTTTGCAGCCATTTCGGGTATTGATGGCGGTGGTAAATAGGCAGGTACAAAAAAATGAATGCCCTTTGCTGATTGATCTCTTTAAATACAATTAATTCTGGGAACCTTGAGTAGCTTTGAGTCTCCCTGTAAGAATGTTTTCCACCAATGCCCTTATTGTCCAACACTTGTGGCATTGATAAAGCGACCTACTTATTCCTGAGAAGAAAGTTTACAGCTGTACTTAATATGATCTTTGGAAAGTGAAAATGAGATGTTAACTTCTTAGACGTCCTTATCAGTTCAGGCTACCAATCCATTTGCCTTGAAGGATCTCTCTCACATTCAAGTTCTCAGCTTTCACTGAACTGATAGGCCGGCTTCTCAGTGCCATCTCCAACTCCTCCATCAAACTTTTTAAACACTATACTAAACAGCTACCTGTGTGGCATTCATAAACAACCCTGACATTATCCATCATTTTACAACATAACCAGCTGGCTACTGGCACAAGAAAATCAATCGTACATTCAAACAAATTCTAAACAGCTTCAATTCAAAACAGCTTTAAATTTCTCATAATTTAACTACCGTCCACACACTGTCTCTTGGCCAAGTGCTCGGGTTGACCTGGAACAACCTCTAAGCAAGCAAGACCACCATCACAATCAGAGTGGCTGCCACATGCGCCTCCAACGCCGACTGACATGACAGAAACAGCCATGAGAGAAATTGTGATAAGAACGTGTTTCAACATTGGGAAGATGTGTTGGTCTGAAAAATGTGAATAGTGGGTTTTGGAGACTGAAAACTACGTCTACTTATACTTCGTGGACACGGGGTACCAATTCCATTTTGCGTTTTCGCTCTGGAGGTTATCAAAGCTCTCTTAAAGTTGTACCTGCTTCGGTTACACAAAACAGGATGGTGGTTCGAAACGACGCTTGTTAGCGTTTTGGTATAATGAGAAGAAACAAAGTTCTTTACCACGCATCTGGCTTCAAATCGTGATTTGCCTGTTCAATGGCTTCGATTCCTGAAGCACATTGTTAATTTCGAAACGTCCAAACTGCGAAAGGGCTTCGGATTTCAGAGCGTCTAATATGTAGCAGGTGCATCAACCGTCAAAGTAAACCCAACAAGGTGAAGAAGATGCAGAGACGTGTTCGAGGCACGCATGTATTTTGATAATTCTGCTTTGATAATTCTGCTTTTGGAGCTGTTGAAACAGAGAACTTCCTTTCCCCTAAGAAATTCCCCAGGACTACACTGAAACTACTAGTCAAATGTCAGCTGCTCAAATTGAGCCAAAAGATAAAAGAGGAGAATTTTACGTCTGAACTTCAACTTGGTGTCAAGCCATCTCTTATCAGGCAAAAAGGATTTCGTGCATTAGCCGCTGCACCTTATTGGCTCATGTTTTGAGAGCCTGTTCTTCGAGCCACTCATAACCAATTGGCCTTATCTTGTATATTCTGGTTTTCCGTTGGCCTGTGATTTTGCTACAGAGCTTCATTTGCTCACATTCAATTGTAATTGATAGAAGGATTCAAAAATACCCTGTTGACTATATACCAAATTACGTGGCACTCGAGGGTACACATCCAGCCCTAATATGGTTGACGAAATCGTCAAATCTTTTGGCTACTCTGGAACTTGCACACTCCAGCAACAGTTCGTACGTGAGTTCTTTGCTGTCGTAGATCTCAGACAACGGAATGATCTCATAGTCCTTGATATCCCTGATCGCCACATTGTACTTCTTGATGCCGTTTGTCTCCAAGTACCTCTCGCCAAGCTGGCCAATAACGGCTATCTTTGGTGTCTCCGCATTTTTTGTGAGTACCACGATATAGTCGTCTTCACTGACCCGGTAGATGCATGAGTTTGTATCCAAATAGGCAAGCTCGTCGTAGGACTGGATCGAGTCCTCAATGAACGAGAACTTGATGTATGCTTCCTTCAGTTCTCCAAAAGTGTACAACTTCCGGTTGAACACCGTTATGTTGGGCCAGACGTCTTCGTCTGGAATCTCTCTTTTGGTGGTTTTGGTCAACCACTGGTCCTGCCACGCCATTTTAGTGAAGTGCACCGCGTGGGGAATGGCACGCTTATATACTGCAAAATTGGCGGTGGGGCATAGACTCCTCTGAAAGAGGCGAAAATGTGGTTGCTTGTGAAAGTCTTTACAGCGGGCACAACCTAAGCAACAAGGATTTATTTATGAGTAAACTGGTCAGAAAAAGCTTGCTTGAATTGGAGTTTGGGAATTCAACGTTCAGCCACACTTCTTTCGAGAGAACGCAATTCCGATTCGTGAGCGATCGTTGTACCGAGAAGCCGAGAACGTATCAAAGTCTGATTCAATTTCAAAACTTTAGTAACCTAATTTCTTGTATTTGACCCTCATTCGAAAGGTTCACAAGTGGCACGTCACGATAAGCCGACTTTTGTGACACATTTCTGCATGACGCGGCCTGTACGGCTCTGGAGGGGCACTCAATCAATGAAGATACTTTGCAAAGACGCGGAATTTAATATTCAGAGGTCGCCTTGGTTTGAATTTCTATTTGAAATGAGACGCAGTTTAATATGAAAGCCACAAATGCAAAAGTCATTTCATGAAGCGTTTTGCGATGCAAGAGCGACTTATCTATGTATGCTATAATTCGGGCCCAAACCGTGAAAATGTAGGGCCCTTCTTTGACCAAATTCTTCTTAAAGGGCCGTTTCTTATCAACATCAATGCCCCTACAGACGTCATTCTCCACTTCTTCTACAAAAACAAAAAACAAACTTATATTCAACGAACTACTTGCAGTGAGGATCAGCTTCCATCTACACATTGTCTCTTTGCCAAATGTGGAGGTTTGTCAGCATCTTCAGCAAGTCTGTAACAAAACGCCGAAGCACATTGTGCGTGGGTCAGACAAGCAGCACCGTTGGGAAGCAAGGAGAAGGCGGTGCCAGCAAGGAAAACTGTTATTGTGAGAAGTGTGTTCTTGAGCATTTTTGCTATGAAAGTAAAAGTTGAAGCGAGAGGAAGGCTTTTTTTAGGTGGATACTGTGGCTTGCAGGTGAACAATTACTTCAAGTAGGCAGCTTCTCCTAGAGTTTCCCACGATTTACAATACCGCCAAACATTGTCATAAGCGCTTTTGACAAGGTACATGTTTGAGTAGTAGGAGAGGAATGAGGGATTTCGGTTGATAGAAAGGCCGACATTCAGCTATAAAGTGGGGCTAAAACTAGGGCCTGTTGAATGGTGATCCGGTGTTATTTATGTTTTCTCTTACTGGAAGTTTAAGGTGAACAGTGGCTCTAAGTGTACTGAGCCTCGACCGTTCAACTCTGAATTTCCTTCCTACCTGATTGAAGCTTCACCTCTCGATGAATTGAGTAAAATAAAAGGTTTTTTTCAGACTACGGTTCAACATTTCTTCCCCTTTTGCTCTTACCATGGAGCATTCTTACTGGACAGGCCAGCTTATCTCAATTCCTCATGCATCAAAATAGGGGTAATTGCTTCGACGGTCAACTTTAGCCGAATCAAATAAATTCCACTTCGAAACCATTCGATTCGAGTGGCTCCATCTTCAATTTCTTCTTTTGTCGAAGACCAATTAGGCGAGACACCGTGCATCAGGGTGCATAATCAGTGGTAAAGCGCAATTTGGTCCACACCACCTTTTGATTTGAAGATAGGCTAATTTTAGATGTTGTTGATACCAAAAGCGTGAACTCTGAACACGGGAGTAAATACAACTGGATCAAACAGGTTGTGCTGGTAGAGTTGCAGCTGTATTATAGGCATTGTTGAGTAAAGGCTAGCAAATGTTAGGTTCTACATAATGTCTAGTGTATTTGCTATGTTGGTAGCCAGGGTCTGGTGACTCCTAGCCCATCTATAAACTCATCCAGTCATCTTTGGTAGGAATCAAATAATTGTCACTCCCTTGATCCCAGCTTTAACCTGAAGGCTTGGAATGATGACGACGATTGAAAAACATCAATTACACACCTAGGCCTCTTCGCGTACTTCAAAGTTACTTCAAATGATCGAAGTTTGAGGTACTATCCTTGTTCTGACGATCTTTTAAACCCTTACTGGCCTTGAAGTGGCCAAGAATTGAGATCGTCCAGGTTCGCCTCTTGTGTACACAAGGAACTGTTGTCGTAACCAGTTCCGTCCAAGATGTTTTAGACCCTACCAGGAGGTTGCCGCTTTCTTGGGAATTAGTCGTTGTTCCAATTTCCGCAGGCCCATTTCTCCACATTAGAAACATACCCCAGTACTTGTCGTTCAGAAATGCCAGCCATCCACTTGTGCCAAGTAAAAAAGGCTTCTTATCTTGTTTTGTTTTCGAAATACCTCATTTTTCTAATTTAAATCCTTCTTTCGGATGCATCGGCTTACATTTCTGTCTTGAGTGTTCATTTTTCATTCCTTGTGCCCATCAAAAAACCAAGCATTCAAACCACAAAAACAAGCAACTTAAGCCAATTTAAACAAATTTTACTACCCTCGTTTATTTTCCTATCCCTTTGAACCCTCCATCTATTTGCCCTTTTTCGCAGCCAATCCTCATACAAAGCCCCATCCAACTTCCGAGCAGCGATTCCAAAAGAACCAACTCTTCCTAGCCAAAATCATCTTTAAAACTTCATCGCTTATTTTTTTCCTTCCCAAACAAAATGTACCTCTACACTTCCCCAGATCCATTACCTCATCAACTTTCCTGCATGCTTCTCTTCACATCAACAACAACTACTACTTCTTTTAAACAACGTCTACGACACAACATGGCCACCTTGCAAAAAGTCAAAAGGTGCCCCGGGTGCCACCACACCAAGTTCATCCAGGATATGCTGGCGCTGCTGGGTGACCTCTCCTGTGAAAACTGTGGTATGGTTCAAGAAGAGAACCCGATCATTTCAGAAGTCCAGTTTGGAGAGTCTCTGAGCGGTGCTGCTATGGTGCAGGGCGCCATGGTCGGAGCCGACCAGGCCAGAGCCAATTTCAGTATGAGAAATGCCATGGAGCTGCGTGAGCAGACGCTTCTTAGTGCCAAGCTGAAAATCAGGAAATTGGGCAGCTCTATGAGAATCCCAGAGTACATCATGGAGTCTGCCAGCGGCTGGTTCAAGCTTGCTTTGGTACAGAATTTTGTCCAGGGTCGTCGTTCGCAGAATGTTATTGCTGCTTGTTTGTATGTGGCTTGTCGTCATGAAAGAACTCACCATTTGTTGATAGACTTCTCCCTGCGGCTCCAGATCTCCGTCTACTCGCTAGGCGCCACCTATTTAAAGCTCGTGCGGGCTTTGCAGATCCAGAAACTCCCGCTTGCTGACCCTTCGCTATTTATCCAGCATTTTGCTGAAAGACTCGATTTCGGCGATAAGACTGCCAGAATATGCCGAGATGCCACCCAAATTGCCCTGCACATGTCCCACGACTGGATTTACGAAGGAAGACGCCCTGCTGGTATTGCAGGAGCGTGCCTTTTGCTAGCTTCCAGAATGAACGACCAAAGGCGGTCGCATGGTGAAATCGTGGCTATTGCACGTGTGGGTGAAGAGACAATCCAAAAGAGACTTAACGAATTCAAGAAGACCAACTCGGGTGGCATGACGCTTCTGCAGTTCCGTGAATCTAAGGCGACCGAGGCCTCCCTTCCGCCTTCTTTCAGCCAGAACCGTAATATTGAGCTGAAAATCACGAGGCTTTTGAATCAGCGGTCTCGCATGCTTAAACAATACAAGAAGCTCGCGAGCCGGAGCAAATTATTTGACGCTTTGTTTGAGCTGGAGAGTGATAAAAGGCCTGTCCCCAAGCTGGAGTCAAATTCGGATGTTGCCAATCAGGAGAAACAAGACAGTCACAATGACAGCGAAAGTGCTCCCAATGAAGAGGTGGCAAAGGGGGGCCTTGGGGAAGCCGAAGGCAATGAGGAGACTACAAAGGAAGCTGAGGAACCCGAAGAAAATTACGAATCAGCAAAGGAAGACGCTGAGGGATCCGAAGACAATGAAGAGTCAGCTCAAGAAGATGCTGAGGAACCCGATAATAATGAAGAATCAACTAAGGACGCTGAGGAAGCTGATGTTATTGAAGAGGCTGCAAAGGAAAACGCTGGGGAACCCGACAACACGGAAGAGTCTGTAAAGGAAGCCGTGGAACCCGAGGGAAACGAAGAGTCAAATGAGAAAACTGAAAATAATGAATCTACCGAACACGGGGACGAAAATCAAGCGAAAGCTAGCAACGACGCAGAGGCCAACAGCGATAACAGCGAAGACGAGGACGAGATCTTTGACATATTGCCTGAGGCCGAAGAGCAGCCAGAGCCAAAAGATGACCGGCCCTATAAACCCACGACAAAGCGACTTGCCGGGCTTCGAACGGATTTCGGGCTTCGAACTCGCCCTGAAAACCTCAATTACGAAGAGCAAAACTTCGTGAAAGAGTATGAAGCCATGCCTGCGAGACAAGCCAGCCGAAAGAGACGTGCAACTCCCGCCAGCATGGCTAAGAAAGATGGCTTGTTGAAGTCTGTCTTGGCCGGTGGAGACATCACAGAGAAGGAATTGGAAGTAGCGTTGGACATTATCTGGAAAAACCAACAAAAGGCTCTTAAGCAGGCGCTCTACCAAATTCCGCTGGAGAGCCAAGCTAGAAGCCTATTTGTACCCGAGGACGAGGATCGCGAGTCTTCTCCAGCGCAAGGTGACGAAGACGATCAGGGAGAAGACAGACTTTTGCAGCAGATCGAGTACAACAGGCCCAGAAACTTGCTCAAAAACTTGCCCACTTCCGAGTCACTTCTCAGCAAAGTCTCAGACGACCCCAATTTGGGCGATGAATTGGATGATGATGTTATTGCAGAGATGATCCTAACGCCTGAGATGAGTAAGAGTAAGGAGCAAATTTGGACGGCTTTGAATCATGAGTTCTTGATTGCCCAAGAGAAACGAATTTTGAAGCAAGCAGCGGATGAAATTGCCGGAAACACATCGGGCCAGCAGCGAAAGAGAAGAAGAATTAAGGACACCTCAATGGACCCAGTTTTGAACGACGCTGCAGTTGCAAACGCTATAAGTCTGATTGGCGAGGATGGTAAGGCTGCTACTCCTCTAGAAAGCGCTAAACAATTGTTTACAAGCAAAACTTTTTCCAAAAAAATCAACTACGGCTCCATTAATGATCTTTTCAACAGTCATATTGGTTCTTGATATATTTGGCACGCTTATCTGGGACCAGACAGTATGGTGCGGTGTACGGGTGTATTATATCGCATCAGACCGATGAGCATCTCAGCTTTTTCACCACCACCAAAAACAACCAAAAATGGGTAAAAAAAGAAGAGCCGCCATTCTCCCCACCAATATCATCTTGTTGCAGAATGTCGTGCGCAGAGACCCTGGTTCGTACCACGAAGAGTTTCTTCAACAGTACCACCACTATGAGTCGCTCAGAGACATTTTCTTGATGAACCCCACGCCAGACCAAGGAACTGAGTTTGGCGAGCTCATCGGGTTTGTTTCGGCCGTTTGCAACTGTTATCCTAAGGAGACCAAGGATTTCCCCGAGGAGCTCAAGAACATTCTTCTCAATAACCACAGAGATTTGACCCCCGACCTCCGAGAGAAGATTATCCAATGTCTCACAATGCTTAGAAATAAAGGTATCATCACGCCCGAGACTTTGATTGCCACTCTTTTCCCCCTTTTACGTGCATACTCCAGCTCCTCACAGAACGCTTCTACTAGCTCTCAGAATGCTAAGGCTGTCAGGCGCCAGATCTACAGCACGCTCATCTCGCTCTTGAAAGCAGTTAATACCGGAACGAAGAGTCAAAAGATAAACAAAAGCACCCAGGCGTTGCTTTTCGAGTTGCTTGACCAAAGAGACTCCCAGGGATTCTGGGCTACTAAGCTCACTAGAGAGCTTTGGAGAAGAGGTATTTGGGACGACTCCAGAACGGTGGAGATCATGACCCAAGCTGCATTGCATCCTGACATTAAGGTCAGCACTTCTGGTGCTAAATTCTTCCTTGGAGCTGATAAGGAAAGACAAGAGAACTTTGAGGATAACCTGTCGGACGAAGAGGGCTTTGACATGGGTGCTTTGAAGCACAAGATGCAAATCAACAAGAAGTCGTCCAAGAGAAACAAAAAGTTGGAACTGGCCATGAAGTCGATGAAGAAAAAGAACAACAAGGGCGCTGCCACGTATTTGAACTTTTCTGCCATTCACTTGCTCCGAGACCCACAGGGTTTCGCCGAATCCCTCTATGAGAATCACATGAGTAACAAGGCCGCCAACAAGTACGACTTGGAGCACAAGATTTTGTTCATGAACCTTGTTTCCAGACTTGTTGGTACACATAAGCTTACAGTTTTGGGCATCTACTCGTTTTTCCTCAAATACTTAACTCCAAAACAGAGGGACGTCACCCAGATCATGGCTGCATCCGCCCAAGCTTCTCACGACTTGGTTCCTCCTGAGCACATTAACTCTGTTGTGCGTAAAATCGCCGATGAGTTCGTCAGTGACGGTGTTGCTTCTGAGGTCGCCGCAGCTGGTATCAACACAATCAGAGAGATCTTGTCGCGTGCTCCTTTGGCCATTGAAGCCCCACTCTTGCAAGATTTGGTGGAGTACAAGGGCTCCAAGGCGAAGAACGTCATGATGGCTGCCAGATCGCTCATTACGTTGTACAGAGAGGTTGCACCTGAGATGTTGCAGAGAAAAGACCGTGGTAAGACTGCCTCTATGGAGCTCCAGCACGGTGAGAAGAAGGGCGTGCCTCAGTTTGGTATCGAGGCTACTACGACCTCCATTCCAGGTATTGAGCTCTTGGCCAAATGGAGAAAGGAGCAAGGCTTGGAAGACGATGAAGAAAACGACGAAAATTGGGAGGTTGATGATGAAGGCAGTGATGAGGAAGTTGAGGGCGATTGGGTCAATGTTGAGTCTGACAAGGAGATTGATATTTCCGACTCGGAGGACGAGAAGAAGGATGAGAAAGAAGACGATGAGGACGAGGATTCCGATCTTGATCTTTCCGATGATGAGAATTCAGAGAAGACCGAGGAATCCTCTGCTCCTTTGAAGAAGAAGGCCAAGATTGCTAACGCAAAAGCAGAAGAAGCACTTGCGGCTGAAAAAGCCATGACTGAGATGCTCTCCAGCCGAATCCTCACGCCTGCTGATTTCGCCAAACTCGAGGAGTTGAAGGCCCAGGCTGGCATGGAGAAGGCTCTCGGTAAACAGCACAACGAAGAGGAAGTGGACTCGCTGACGTTGGTTGGAAAGGTCAAGTACAAGCAGCTCAGAGAAGAGAGAATTGCCCATGCCAAGGAGGGCAAGGAAGACAGGGAGTTCGGTTCCAGAAGAGGCAAGAGAGAGGCTCCTCACTCGACAACAAACAAGGAGAAGGCAAGAAAGAAGAACTTTATGATGATGATTCACAAGAAGGCGGTCCAGGGCAAGCAGAAAATGTCGCTCAGGGACAGGCAGAAGGTGTTGAGAGCACACATCACGAAGCAGAAGAAGAAGGGACTCTAGATATATATGGTAAATTATTTAACGGTCAGAAGCAGAGTAGGCTTGTAAGTTTGGGATTTGGGGTTTCCAAGAAGTCCACTAATTTTGAATCAATTGATCTGATGATCCTTCGTTCGTCAATTTAGAATATTGTGTTATTTAGCGAATAGGACATCAAAATGTCATTATTTGGACGATTACCCTTTTCTTCAAAAACGAAATAATTTTAGACAAATTTGATAGTAAATTGTAAACTTTTCAAAAGCTGTAATCAAAAGCATTTTCATGAGACGGAAGGTTACAAAAAACGATTGAAATAAAAGAGTCTAGCTTTGGATCTCTAAAAGCCAGAAACATGAGCGGTTTTATTTGATGACTTACTTTTGAAAAAGAGTCTTGAAAGCTCCTTCTCCTCTACCTCACAAACACATCTCACAAACAATATTACATTGGCATTTACAATATATTACACGGCAGCAGCCGAAGGTCAAAACAATGGATCAAAACAAAAAAGAATTGAAAGAAAGCCGCAGGCACATTATTGGCTCAGGACCGCCTCGGTCTTCTTCTTCTTTTTCTCTCCAGAGGCGTCCTTGTCCTTCTTCTTCTTTTTCTTCTGCTGGTTCTGGGACGATGGGTTACTGGACTTGTCGGACTCGGCCTTGGCTGCTTCTTCAGCTACTTCGGCGGCAGCAGCGGCGATGGCGTTGGCCACAGTGGAGTTCTCCGCTGGCGCTGGCTTGACCTTCTTCTTCTTCTCCTTTGGAGTAGCTGGGGTCTTCTTTTCGGTGGTTTTAGGCTCCTTCTTCTCCACGGGATTCACCTCCTTCTTCTCAGGAGCCTTTGCGGCGGGCTCTTCGGTCTTTTCAGCGGGCTGCTCAACAGAGGCTTCACCGTCCTTCTTCTCCTCTTTCTTCTCGGTCTCCTTCTTCTTGGATCCGGGCTTTGGGCCTGGTTTGGCGCCAGTTTTTCTAGGAGCACCTGGAATTGGGATTGGCGTGCCGCCCTCGGCGGTCTTGGTAGCGTTGTAGGCCTCCAATGCCTTCTTGTAGTCCTCAAACTCGCTCTCGTAGGCCTTCTGGAGGGCCTCTTTCTCTGGAGGAGTCAAATTGGCCCATCTTTCGGCGATGATCTGGTTGAGCTCGGTGGCTGGGTACGTGGGGAGACCGTTTTCGATGCGTTCTCTCTTCATCAGGTCACGAATGCTGAGGTTGAAGCGCAAGTAGGTGGTCAAAGGCTTCTTGGGCGCATTGGGGTCTCTCTCGATCTTCCGCTTCTTTGGCTTTTCGGCCTTCTCGGCCTTTTCTGGCTTTTCGGCCTTTTCGACCGCCAGAACCGGCGTGGGTGCTGTTTCAGTGCTCAGTTGAGACTCGCCAGAAGACTCTGGCTCCTGTTTCTCCACAGGCGGGTCGTCCTTGGGAGCGGGTCTTTTTCTCAGTTTCTTCTCCACGGGTTTCTCGACAGATCCATTGGCCTTGATTTCCTGGGGCAAATCGGCCAAAGCAGCCTGGGTAGCTCCAGTGATAGAGGCACTTAAAGCAGCCAAGGAGGAAGCGGTGTCTGAGCCATCGACGCCTGCAGCTTTGTAGAAATTGACAGTAGCAGTAGCAGCGTCTTTAGCGGCGTTGGAAAGCTCGAAAAACGACGCCACAAGGGCGTTTTTGGCCTGTTCTAGCGACATGGTGGTGAAGAAAAGTGGTGAGGCAGAGGAGAAAAAGTCGGCGCGACCGGGGCAGGATACCACTGCGATTGGGGTCTGGAGAGGGGAGGTCCCAGGTGTGCCAGGCCCGAGGAAAATTAGAAAAGAGTGTTGATTTGGGGAGAAAATACGGTGGTGTTTTTGATTTTTTTAGTATTCTTTTTTATAGTGTCTCTCCTGGGGCAGAAACGGCGGCCCCTTGGAATTCGTGGATGATGTTTTTATGGCGCTGGGCTGGCTGCGGCACTGGCGCGGCACAACAAAAGTGCACCAGGACCACAAACAAAACTCGGCCAAAAATGGGTTATTTCGAAAAAGAAAAACACATTTGAAAACCTCAAAGCGCCTACTTTTCGAATCTGCCCTTTCTTTTGCAAATAGGCGCCCCGCTGCCGCCCCTCGTGGCGCCCCGTCGCCATTATTGTTATTTGCACACGCCCGCGACCTCGGTTTTCTCGCCAGTTGCGCCCGCCCAGGGGGTCTTTTTGTCGCTTTTTTTCGCCCGTGGCCGCTGCCTGGCCCCAGGTCGCAATTTTTGGCCCTGGGCCAGAAAAAAGAAAAAGACGCTGCCACGGGCATTTTGGAGGAATTGGGCGTGCTGAAAAAAGATGGAGTTTTGAATTGGGCGTTTTTGGGGGAATTTCGTTTTTGTAGAATAGTAGAAGTTTTGTGGGGGGTAATAGAGGGAGACGTTTGGTGCCAGTTGGTGGTCTAGTTTCGCCGCGCTGGGGCCAGGGCCACGATTATGGGGTTCTGGGAGAATTACTCGAGGCTCGTTTGCAGAGGAACTTTGGAGTTGTGGTCTGAACTGATGCGAAACTTTCGAGGTATAATTTGGAAGAGCGTTTTTAAGAAATATTAATACTGTTTCAGCCGTGCCATGGATGACCTCGTCGTAAAGCTGTGGGGCCATAGTGAGTTCGTACTCGAGTACAGTGGGGGTATACAATTTATTCACTTTGAAATGAAAGAAAAGAATTTTTTACATTCTTAATTAATTGATTAAAGATTTCAAATGGACATGACTTCTTCAACGTAGCGGATCTTCTTAAATGGACACTAATCCAAAGGTGATTTGAGCGATCTGAATATGTTCACGGTCAGGACCCCAACGCCAGGACTATAATTAATAGAGAGATTATTTTGCATGGATTTAGCAAAAGGTTGAGGTCTGCATAAGGAGTAATTAATTGGAACTACCTTTTCTCATAAATTAAAAACCCTCTTCGGCTGTCACCAACGTAAAATCCTTTCACCAGCTTGTATGTCCTTGAAATTTGCCGCCACCATCTTGAGTTTATTGGGGGTTTCAATGCAGAGTCCTTTGTCTTGATTTCCGAATAATCAAAAATAGAGTACCCGGTGGGACAAATGAAAGATGCTCCGCTCATTAAAAATATCAAACATACATAACGTCCCCCATAGATTTGTTCTCAAGCACATTGAAACAGAACACAGATGAAAAAACCAAATATCTCTTAGAAAACAAAATAGGCCGAGTTTTCAGGTTCTTTTAGAGTCGATTGTGGGTCCTTTTAAATTCGATTCTTTTAGCTTGAAAACGTGAATATGAGGCACCATTTTAAGGCCTTCATCCACTTTTGTTATCACCAATGATCAAAATTAAACGTAGAGCAAGTCGCTTTCGCAGCCCAAACATATTCATCTATGAAGACGTTCCATGGGCATTCTGGTGTATCATGCTCCTTAAGATACAACTGAAGTATTATTTAACAAGTGACAACGACACCTAAACCGCCTCTCAAAATATTGGGCGTAAGGCTTGTAAATATGTTTTTCCACAGCTCTTAAAAACCCTGATGACAATTTCATGAGGTTTCGTTCTCTGCCCATAATCGCCGATTTCGCAGCCACGCTGGACCCGTCACATTCGGGCAATATGAACTTAATCTAGTCATCTCTAGCAAAAATAATCTCATTTAAACCTTCACTCTAATCTTTGGGCAACCTCCTTCCTGAATGGAAATGTTTCTATAGTTTGCCTGAACCAGTACATAGACTCTGCTAGACTATCAATAGCATCAATACATCACCCCATTCTAAAAATAGAAAGAAAAATTAAAGAATACACTTGCTCGCCAAATACTGGCAATCTCCTCACAACCATCTTGCTTTCACGGTTTTTCACAATTTCCAAAACTCCACCTGTGCACCTCATCGAAATCTGGGGTAATTCTCACTAACTACAGTAGCAAAAAGGGTCCTCATGATTCTGTCTCTCCGCCGGCTATCTACAGGGAGAATTGCCGTAGCGTGCCCAGGCCAGGGAATCATTCCAAGAGGCTGTCTTTACAATTTCAAAAAACACAAAGATATCATCAAACCAGAGCTACAACTCGTGGACGAAGTTTTGAAGGAAAACTTCTCCGAGAAACTTTTCGAGACACCATCCACAGATGCGGACGAATGGAGCATTAGAACTTCCAATGCCCAGCCAGCCATTCTTGCGTCCACAGTCATCACATACAAGCTTTTTCAGAGACTTTACGGAATTGATGTGGTGAGAGATGACAAGACTGGGTACCTTTTAGGTCACTCTTTGGGGGAGTATTCGGCTTTGGTTCTTGGTGGAGTTCTTGAATTTGGCCGTGCTGTGGATGTTGTCAGAAAAAGAGGTCTTTTGATGGAAGAATTGGTGAAAAAAGGCGACTACTCAATGGTGGTGCTAGTATTCAGACCGAAGAGCTTCGACACGGTTCAGAACGTTGCCAAAGAACACGGAACACTAGCCTGCGTGAACAGCTCATCACAAATACTGGTCAGTGGCTCGGTTTCCCAGGTAGAAGCGGTTTTGAGCGACATGCCCAAAGGTGCTGTTTTAAAGCTGGTGAAACTTCCAGTAAAGATACCTTTTCACAATGCGCTTTTGGGCGCCATTGAGCCTCAGTTAGAGAAACTTGAACCGGAATTGAGGGCCCCCACGAAGCCAATCGTCTCTAACTTGACTGGAAGCGTGAGCACTGGATCGTGCTTTCTCAATACTGTCAAGGATAATTCCAAGCCTGTTCTCTGGAAAGAGTCTTTGGAATTCCTTAGAGATCAGAGCATAGAGGGGTTAGTGAATCTAGGGCCTGGACTGGCTCTCGGCGATATGAACAAACGGTCGGGAATGGAGAACCACCCGTTAGTTGGCTTGGAGGATATGGAGGCTCTTGCGAATAAGTGGGGGGCTCTTTGAGAGTGTGTGAAGGGGTTTTATAGAGGATGCCTGGAGAGCTGGTCTGGTGGGTATGGAGTTGTGGAATTGTTCAAAAGCTTCACGAACTAAAGAGGCTTCCCAGCTTCGCCGACTTTTTGGAGCATTTCAGGGTGAAGATTGAAAACTTAGGTCTTTTTCTGTCAACTCCTAGCTTTTTCACCGTTCTGGAGACTTTTGGTGCTGAGCGACTTTGAAGCTATATGTCTAGAACAGATCATGATCCACGAATCTGCTATACTAAGAGTTTCAAAGAAGACCCTTTTTTGATGATCTGTTGCGTCCATAATTTCCACACGAGATTGACTTGGGGTTATTAATAAAGGAATTCATAAATGGCTATTGATTTATTTAGGTTCATCAGATTTTCATTGACCAACAACTCGAATTTTCAATAAGGATCTCCACTAAATGATCTGCAGCATTCAAAATGGTTACCTTAGGCTCTTCCTTCATTTCATTCAGGCTGATTTACCTTTTACTCAGAAGTATCTGGATCAAGCAGTTTCAATCGGCCCTCGAAATATGATATTCTACAATTGTCTCCTTCAATCTCCTTCTAGAAGAGACGCTTTTGTCGAATGAATCAAAGAGCCGGTAAGTAATTGGAATCCTCTGCATAATTATTTGATCTCGAATACGAAAGCTTAAAAATTCGTCTCGCCCTTATATCTTGTTTGAACTTACTTCTCCATGATTCGCAGCTAATCCCCAGCATGATTCTTCAAACGTAAATCACTGGAGCCGACGATGAACTCATTCTGGGTAAGTTGCAATTTCCGATCAAAGAAGAAATCGTTTAAACGATCGTACTTACAAATGAGTAAAATACTACCCAGATCAGACATGTTCAGTGATCGCTTCTCACGAAATCAGAAACCCTCCTTACTTTCAGGTCGACTTCGCAAATAGAGAGTAACCTTAGTAATGAACCCAGTTAGAGCCCATTCTCTATGAAAAACCCTAAAGAAACTCCTTAAAATCATTTGCATGCATCACCAGACCTTGATCCGAGTCAGAGTCTTATCGCGTTGACTCATGCACTATTAACATAACCACTCCATCAAAAACCACCACGTGCCCCTCCTTTTCCTCTAACAATGCCTCTCCGTAACCGTATTGACACTTTTCACTCAAACACCATCTGACGATAAAATTGCCCCGCCGGTTGCCCCGCCCTTCGCTTATCACTTTAAATCGCGGTTGCGAGCCCTGGGCTGACTCGTTCAGAATTGTACCAATACTGGAGTGGTGAAAACGGCCAATTGGGGAGGTAGAGAAAGTCTTCTTGTTGATCTCAGATCCTGAGCCTGAAGAGACTTCTTTATCGTAATTTCATCGAAATCCTCGCTCATCGGACCAATTTCCATCTGACTCCTCCATACCCACGGTGGTTAATCTGCCGCACCATACTAATGGAGCACTCTAAAGGGTCCAGCTATTTCCCCTCGCCGCCCAAATCTCCCAAATCCAAAGTCACCACTCAATTCTCCTCTAAAATCCCACCATAAAAATCAAATAAAAATCAAAATTTTCACCTTGGACTCCCACATTACCCGCCTCACGATCTCTCCATGGGTCCGAGTCAGCGCGAAAAATATTCCCCCAACTTCACTTCTCACTACTACCACTTCTTCTTATCCATGCCAGCGCAGTTGATTGACGGCAAGGCTATTGCCCAGCAGACGCGGGAGCAGATCCATAAGGACATCGCCGCTTTCCAAAAGAAACATGCCGATTTCCAGCCCGCCTTGACTATACTCCAGGTTGGTGCTAGACCAGATTCGTCTACCTACGTGAAGATGAAGTTGAAGGCTGCCGAAGAGGCCAACATTGTCTGTAAGGTGGAAAATTTGCCTGAGACTGTGACCCAGTTCGAGCTCTTGCAGCGGATCTCCGAATTGAACGCGGATATCTCTGTGGATGGTATTTTGGTCCAGCTTCCTATTCCAGAACACTTGGACGAAACCAAGGTGACCAACGCCGTTTTGGCGTCCAAGGACGTCGATGGATTTGGCCCTCACAACGTGGGCGAGTTGTCCAAAAAGGGCGGCTCTCCTACCTTCTTGCCTTGTACTCCCAAGGGAATCATGCAATTGCTTGAGCAGCTGAAGGTGGATGTTTCTGGCAAGAATGCCGTGGTTTTGGGCAGATCCGACATTGTGGGCCGCCCAATCGCCAACTTGTTGATCAAGGCCAACGCCAACGTGACTGTGTTGCACTCCAAAACGTCCGAGGCTCTGTTGAAGGCTCATTTGGCCAATGCAGACATTGTGGTTGTTGCAATTGGCGTGCCCAACTTCGTCCAGGGCTCCTGGATCAAGGAGGGCTCTGTTGTGATCGACGTGGGCGCCAACTTCGTGCCTGACGAGTCCAAGAAGTCTGGATCCAGAATGGTGGGTGATGTCGACTTTGAGTCTGCTAAGGAGAAGGCCGCTTTGATCACACCTGTTCCCGGTGGAGTGGGCCCCATGACCGTGGCCAATCTTTTGGACAATGTGGTGATTGCAGCCAAAGAGCACTACAGAGCCAATAACGAGACCCCCAAGTTCACCAACCCTCTCAAATTGGACTTGCAGAAGCCTGTGCCTTCCGATTTCGAGATCTCCAGAGCCCAGAAGCCCAAGAGAATCAACCAGGTCGCCGAGGAAGCCGGTATCTTGGACCTGGAGTTGGAGCCTTTTGGTTTCCACAAGGCCAAGGTCTCCTTGGACATCTTGAAGCGTTTGGAGAACAAGGTCAACGGTAAGTACGTTTTGGTGACTGGTATCACTCCTACGCCTCTTGGTGAGGGTAAATCCACCACCACGGTCGGTTTGGCCCAGGCTTTGGGTGCTCACCTTGGAAAGATCGTTTTTGCCAATGTCAGACAACCTTCCATGGGCCCCACTTTCGGTATTAAAGGCGGAGCTGCCGGTGGAGGATACTCTCAGGTTATTCCCATGGACGAGTTCAACATGCACGTTACTGGAGACATCCACGCCATTTCCATGGCCAACAACCTTTTGGCTGCTGCTATCGATACCAGAATCTTCCACGAAAACACCCAGAAGGACGCTGCTTTGTACAGAAGATTGATTCCTGCCAAAAAGGGCGAGAAGAAGTTCCCTGTGGGCTTCTTGGGCCGTTTGAAAAAATTGGGCATCAACAAAACCAACCCTGACGAATTGACCGAGGAGGAGATCTCCCGCTTTGTCAGATTGGACATTGACCCCGACACCATCACGTGGAGAAGAGTGGTGGACTGTAACGACAGAATGGTCCGTGGTATCACCATTGGCGAGGCTCCTACTGAAAAGGGAATGACCAGAAAGACCGGTTTTGACATTTCCGTCGCCTCAGAATGTATGGCCATTTTGGCTCTTTCCACCTCGCTCCAGGACATGAGAGAGAGATTGGGCAAGATGGTGGTTGCTGCTTCCAAGGCTGGAGAGCCTGTGACCTGTGAAGACATTGGCTGTGCTGGAGCTTTGACTGCGCTTTTGAAGGATGCCATCAAGCCAAACATCATGCAGACTTTGGAAGGTACGCCAGTTTTCGTTCACGCTGGACCTTTTGCCAACATCTCCATCGGTGCCTCTTCTGTGCTTGCCGACAAGATGGCCTTGAAATTGGCCGGAACATCGCCAGACCTCACTGAAGAAGAGAGAGCTGAACAGGAAGGTTATGTGGTCACCGAGGCCGGTTTTGACTTCACCATGGGCGGAGAGCGTTTCATGAACATCAAGTGCAGAGCCTCGGGCCTTGCTCCAGATGTGATTGTCATTGTGGCCACTGTTAGAGCACTTAAGGTGCACGGTGGTGGTCCAGAAGTGAAGGCTGGTGCTCCATTGGCTGCTGAGTACACCCAGGAGAACATTGAGTTGTTGAGAGCAGGCTGCTCCAACTTGGGCAAGCACATTGAAAACGCTAAGCAGTATGGCTTGCCTGTGGTGGTGGCCATCAACAAGATGTCTTCTGACTCCGACAAAGAGCACGAGGTCATTCGTGAGGAAGCTCTTAAGGCCGGTGCTGCCGATGCCATTGTTTCCAACCACTGGGAAGAAGGTGGTCAGGGTGCTGTGGACTTGGCCAAGGGTGTTATTGAAGCCGCCAACTCCATCGACAAGGACTTCAAGTTCTTGTACGACACGGAGCCTTCTGTGGCCGAGAAAATCGACATCATCGCCAAAAAAATGTACGGTGCTGGCGAGGTCGAGTTCTTGCCTGAGGCCCAGAAGAAGATCGATCTTTACACCAAGCAGGGTTTCGGCAACTTGCCCATCTGTATCGCCAAAACACAGTACTCCTTGTCCCACGATGCTGCACTCAAGGGTGTGCCCACGGGATTCAAATTCCCTGTGAGAGACGTCCGTGCCTCTGTTGGTGCTGGCTACTTGTACGCCTTGGCTGCGGAGATCCAGACGATTCCTGGATTGCCCACACACTGTGGCTTCATGAATGTGGAGGTCAACGACGAGGGGGAGATCGACGGTTTGTTTTAAGCGGCCGGCGAAGTTCAACACTAACGAGAAACGAAATAGGTTCAACACTAATGGAAACGTGCTGTAGGATGGGTGATGAGGTTTTGACGTTCAGCCTCCACTTGGCTTGTAGATTTTCCGGTGAACGGATGCCAAAGCAATTAGCTGGTCCGCTGATTGTCGGTTTCAAGATAATCATTGTTCTATCTAACTCTTGTTGGGTTGTTGGGGGCCTACGCGCTTTTCAGAAGAATCAGTTCTGGTCGCTGCTTGTAACAATTCGATGTAGATGGACTAGTTGGCGCCTTTTTATGAATTGATAGGTTTGGGAACGTTTCAATCCGATTTGCATCACACAAACCAGATCAATTAGTAAACGATCATTGCTAGGATTTCGAAAGTTGTCAGCAATTCTATCTCATTGCAAGCAAGGAGCCCCCGGATTCGTACCCTGCAAAAGACAAATACGAAGTGAAGAAACTCAATTAGCCTTTTGGATGAAATTAGAGTATTAACTTTTAGAGTGTCCTCTATCCAATGTTATCACCGTGCTACTACATTCGATGCAAATCAAAAGCCATATTCTTTCTATGTGCCCCAAATCTACTGTGCCCTTGCTACAGATCCTTCTTCCAGTTCTTACCTCCAGACAGCCGCTGTAACCCCGTTTACCGTTTCCCAAAAGAGCTCCCGTCCCAAAGGGGCACTGAAAAATCTCGACTTGCTTTACCACCGCACATTGCCTTTTGTGCCATGTTACATTTTACCCCTAAGGGGGTACCCACTCAGCGATATGGACGACGGTAACGTCAGAAAAATCCACTGGCTTGGTTCAAAGAACAGTAGCTATGGACGACAGGCTGAAAATGTGGGCCGGCGCCGGCCGCAAAACCAGCTCCAGAAAATCGATGGTTAGTAATGGCCGCCTGGAAATCTACAGCCAGTAGCGGGATTTTCGCCCACAAAACACTCAAAAGGCGAATTGAAGTCTCTATGGCGCCATAGATGACACATTAAGCGCCCCAGAAACGGCTTCCACCCAGTGGCAGTGTGGTCCACGGCGAAACCCCAAAACCACAAAACTCAGTTTTCCAACTACGGCAATATTCCACGGATGCCATCCCGCGAAGTGCCGTTCATATGAAACGTTAAATATGCGCCGCACCCCCCACCTCCGAGCCTCTCTGCCACCTCGGTGGATACGCTCTCACTGGCCAATGGCGTTGCCCAGATTAGGTCGATCGTCCTTTCTTTGCGAATGCCGAAGACCTGGGATTTCGGAGACGCTGCAGAGATTCCGATGTCGCGTGAGGACCTTGTCATGTTGCATGTGTCAAGTTGCTCTGCCTTCTAATTAAGACCAGGAAAAGCAAAAAAGGCTCATCTCTAGATCTTCGGTGGGATTACTAAAGTGAACGTCCCCTGGCCTATCTCCTCCGGCCGCATGGCCACACGGCATTTGCTGGAGATGCAGCGCTATCGGACTCTCGGAAGGCTTAGCTGCAGGCGCCTGCATGCTGCCCTGTCAAACGAGGATCTTTTTTGATGACAGAAAACGCCCGCAGATAAGCCCTCCGAGAATGTTCCAATGGGGTTTAGCAGCCATGCTTATCTGTCGGTTGCGCCGCCCGCGCATCCCATATAATTTGCAGTTTTCGCTCTTCTGAAGACCCTTAATTTGGTGCTGTCAAAGTAACTTTCAAAATGACTGCCAAAAACGACGACAAAGTCCAGCTCGATAATGAAGTCGCCGAGGAGAGCACTCTGGACAGAGATGTGTTCTCGGAAGAGTTTGTGGAGCCCACAGAGGAGGAGATGAAGTCGCTCAGGCGTGTGGCCAGAAGAGTGCCCTTGGCCTGTTGGTTGGTGGCTGTAGTGGAATTGGCTGAACGTTTTTCATACTACGGTTTGTCGACGCCGTTTCAAAACTACATGCAATATCCCAAGCCCAAAGGTGTGCTTAACTTGAACCAGACCGGCGCCACGGCGTTGTCGTACTTCTGGCAGTTTTGGTGCTATGTGACCCCCATTTTTGGTGGTTGGATTGCTGACACTTACTTGGGCAAATACAACACCATTTGTATTTTCTGCGTGGTGTACATGGTGGGCATTTTGATTTTGTTCATCACGTCGCTTCCCTCGATTCTGAACGAACATACTTCTCTTGGTGGTTTCATTGCGGCGGTGATTATCATTGGTTTGGGAACTGGCGGTGTTAAGTCCAATGTTTCCCCTTTGATTGCCGACCAGGTTCCTAAAACCAAGCCTTGCATCAAGGTTAAGCGTTCCGGTGAGAGGGTCATCGAGGACCCCAACCTCACTATCCAAAACGTGTTCATGTTTTTCTACCTTATGATCAACGTGGGTTCGCTTTCCGTCATTGCAACCACAGAATTGGAGAAAAACGTCGGTTTCTGGGCCGCCTACCTCTTGCCGCTTTGTTTCTTCGTCATTGCGCTTGCGGCGCTTTTCTTGGGAAAGAACGTCTACCACAAAGTGCCAGTGGGCGATAAGGTGATTGCTCGTTCGTTCAAATGCTCTTTTATTGCCTTGACCAAACTCAACTACGACGCCGCCAGACCTTCTCTTCACCCCGATAAGGAGTTTCCCTGGGACGACAGATTCGTGGACGAGGTCCAGAGAGCCTTGTTTGCCTGTAAGGTGTTTTTGATTTACCCCATCTACTGGTTGGTCTACGGACAAATGTCGAACAATTTCGTGTCCTCTGCTGGCCAGATGCAGCTTCACGGTCTCCCCAACGATATTCTTCAGGCGATCGACTCCATCACCATTATCATTTTTATTCCCGTTTGTGAGAGTATCGTGTACCCACTCATCCGTCGTTTCACGCCTTTCAGAGCCATCACCAAGATCTTCTGGGGTTTCATGTTTGGCGCTGCTTCCATGGTTTACGCTGCTGTGTTGCAACACTACATCTACAAAGCCGGTCCTTGTTACGACCACCCCTTGGCATGTGCTCCAGAATACGCCGACACGCCTAACAGAATCCACATTGCGCTCCAAACCCCAGCGTACTTCTTGATGGGTATGTCGGAGATTTTGGCTTCCATCACCGGTTTGGAGTACGCCTACACCAAGGCGCCCGTGAATATGAAATCTTTCATCATGTCGCTTTTCTTTCTCCAGAACGCTTTCGGTTCTGCTCTTGGTATTGCGCTTTCGCCTGTTTCGAAGGACCCCAAGATGGTCTGGACATACTCTGGATTGGCCATAGCCTGTTTCATTGCTGGATGGATCTTCTGGTTCTTGTTCAAGCACTACAACGACAAGGAGGATGAGTGGAACGAGTTGGATTACGAGAAAGAGGGCGACGCCGAGTTGGAGCCGGTGGTCTCTTTGACCAAGTCTTTTAAGTGATGGAGCTAGAGTGCTCTTTTGTAAGATAATTTAATGTCTATTGATGAGGTATAGATTATAGAGTTTTTGAGAGTGGTAGATGGTAGATTTCTGGTGACTATCATTTAACTCTACCAGGTGGGGAAAGAATTGTCAAATAAGTGGTCTTTAAAGGGTAGAAATACCTTGTCTTCTTCGTCTTCGACCAGTGAATCGCTTGAGATGTGTTTGAATAGAGAAATCGGGTACAACCAATTTAAACTTAATTCATTTGAAAGCATACTGTAGGAGTGGATTGAATGACGATACTATATTTAACAAAAAAGACGGAAAAACCTGAGACATCAGTGGGATAGATTATAGCAAATTGTCTGCCATCCAATACTTCCTAAGAATTAGGATCCATAGTAGGATTTTGGAAATTCGTGTTCCAACGCAGAGGCTTTTTTTTCTATAGAGGTATTGCTTTTGGCATGGAAAACTATCTGCGTGGTGTTCTAGCAAATCATTTAGATTCCCGGGTTCACGATCACTGAATGGGATAATTGGCTCGACCAATGTTTGTATGTCTCAAATTTGATGTATAAGTCTCTTGTACACCTCTTATTATAAAGAAGTTGATAAAATCGAACAATCTTCCCGTCTCTGGCAGGCTTTCGAAAGCAGGCTTTTTGATCAAGTAAGCGGGCAATTAAAGGCAATTAGAGAATTGCCACTTTAAACTTTGTATTTTCAACAACTCCACGAAACCTCTAAATTTAACTACCCGTTCATTGTAAGAGAATCTTCCTGTCAAAAGTTCTACCTTGAGAGGCTCCCATCGGATACAACCGAACATGCAATCCCACCCACTATGAGCTACATCCCACCTCCTAAGCTCAACTTCATTCTCCATCTCACAATTCTCCAACCTCAAAACCATCACCATACCAATTCACCTTTGACTCTAATGCGCATTGGCCATAAACACCAACAACCATCCACGCCATAGCATCACAATCGCAGTAGTCCTCTGAGAAAATAAATACCCATATTTTTCATCAAACTTGATCCTTTGCTGTAATCCTCTTTCTCCAGGCCTCCGCCTCCCCAACATAAAACATGCGATGAAGCCGATTTTGCAGCCATTTGCCGCTCCGTCATCCTCGGCTGTGCTTTGCCACTTTCAAAATGACCTGAATATTCACCACGAGGGCTGCCCTCTTGGCCTTTTAAATTCCGAATTCGGCGACCTTCACCACCAATAAACTAAGCCCCATTTCCTCTACTCACCTAAGACGAGCCATTGCTCAACTTTCTGAAACCCCCAATTGCCTCCCCGCTCCAAGCATCTCCGAAACAGCAATCCCAAATTCACAAAAGTCCACAATCAATCTTTCCACGTTCTTATCTACTTAGCAAGTCTCAACTTTAGCCGCTGAAGCAGAGCCGAGTCCGGCGAGATGAGGGTTCTGAAACCCGTGCACCACGCCAATTTACATTCCCTGCTTATGCCATCGCGCGAGAGGAAGCACCGTTTTTCTCCTGCCTCGCAACCACCGCCCATTGTTCCCCAAATCACCGTTTTGGCCTCCTTGGGTGAACGTTTTCCTGCACATAGGCGGGCGCTCACCGCAGGCAAATCAAATGCTCCAAAGGAAAAGCTCAACCAGAGCAACACCCCGTTTCTATCCTTTCCAACACTTGCCCTAGACACCCAATAAGCCATGGCACATCGAATTCTTGCACGTGATGCGGCACTCTTAGCCCGGAGATATGCCGTATCCAGAAGCATATCCGGCCTTGCCTCGGCTTCTTCCAGAGTCTCTCCATCGACCTGGGCTCCATTGATTCAGCGCCAGAGGGTCGTTTTCGGCGAAACTCCTCGTTTTTACAGCGTGATTTCGCTGCAGCCTGCCAAGGTGTTCAAGTACGACGACATGAAGAGAATTGTGGATGAGGCCAAGCCTGAAACCGTGATTCTTGATGTTCGTGAACCGGTCGAGTTTCAGGAGGGCCACATTCCTGGCGCATACAACGTGCCTTTTAAATCATCTCCAGGCGCCTTGGACTTGCCTGAGGAGGAGTTTGAGGAGGCTTTCGGCTTTGAAAAGCCCGCCAAGGAGCTGCAGCTTGTGTTCTACTGTTTGGGAGGTGTGCGTTCGACTGCTGCCGAAGAATTGGCCCAGTCTTTCGGTTATAATAAACGGGCTAACTACGTGGGCTCCTGGGAGGACTGGGTTGCCCACTCGAACCAGAGAAAGTAGATGTCTCGCGTCTGAGCCTTTTGTATATAATGTCTAATCGAACACTTGAGTGCAGTGTAGGTGGTGGAGGAGTATGTGGGCTGTTCAAATGGACTAGGAAAATAGCAAGGTGAGTCCTTGCAGAATGGGAGTCACACCAACTCTCACCTAACCAGTGATTGAGAATATCGGCATCTCAAACCAGTAGGGCCTATAAGGAGATTGGGAGATTGGTGAAATGCTAATTGAGATGTGAGGCCTGTTTGTCTTGGTTAGCAAACTCTAGTGTAATTGAGCTTTCTATGTTCAAGCCTATTAAATAGTGTATTGCAGAAGAATGGTCAATCGGACGAGTCTCTCCTCCTTGATAAACAGAGCGCCTATTTCTCTGTGTAATGCTCCAGTCAATGGAGCATGATCACTCCAAACAAGCTGAATGAATGGCAATTCCACATAGTAATGATTGTCCAAGGAAGGGGTCAAACGAAACGCTATACCCACCCCAATTAGCACCATTAATTCGAGCAAATCAGTGAACAACACCGAACAATACCAGACAACAGCAACCTGAAAGCTCCCTTCTTGATGCTGGTAGTCCTGATGACTTTCCTAGAATCGCATTGCCCAGGGAATAGAATCGTATCAGTAACTCAAATCCCTGGATTCCCAACGCAAGTCAAAAAACGTATTGCTTCCTCGAGCATCCCAAAACAAAAAAGCTCACTGCTGTCTGAACTCCATCGCCTTGAACTCCTTGCCCAACCGTCTCTTTCTCTTCCTCTCCATGACCTTCTCACGCTGCGACGACTTCAAGTTGTCGAACTTGGCCTTCTGGAGCATCTTCCGCTGCTCCGACTTCTTCAAAAAGTACGGATTCACCTGCTCGCCCCGGCGCATCTTGCCCATCTGCTCCTTCTTGTGGTCCTTGATGATTTTGTTGCCGAGGTCTCTGCTCTTCAAGGTATCAAGCCGGGACTGAAGCGACTGGATCTTGAACTTGAGGTCCTCGACCTCGTGCTGAGAGAGCTTGGCCCGCTCCTTTTTGTTATTGAGCAAATTCTGCATTTGCTTGACCTCATTCCTTCTGTACTCGTCCAAGAAGGCGTAGTCGTTTCTGACTCTGTCGTAGTTGGGTTTTCCGTAGGCGGCATCAAAACGGACATCTGTGTATAAGGTGGTGTCTTTCTTCAGCTTGAGCCCTGGAATCTCCCTGATTCTGCTTACCGGCCTTTTGGAGGAGCTTTCTGCTGGTGCGTGCTTGTTCTTCTTTTTGAGCTGGTTCTTTTTCTTTCCTTTTTTGGGAGCATCGTCCTCGCTGTCTGATTCACTCAGGGAATCGCTTTCCTCGTCTTTTTCCTGCTGTCTTAGCTTCTTTTGAGCTGAACTAAGGGCTCCAAAGGAAAGGGATGAAAAGTCGTCGTCACTTTCTTGGTCCTGGCGATTTTGAAGAACGTTTCCGAGATCATCGTCTTCTGACTCTGAGTCATACTGTGGTCTGAATCTCTGGACCATTTCGTTTTTTGTGGATGGATGAGAAGGTGTATCTAAGCTGGAGACTGATGCTCATCTCGGTCTGTGTAGGACAGTAGATAAGACAATGTGAGAGGGAAAATAACGTCAGAAAATTGGAAAAAGGGGGAAGGGGGAAATGGAAAATAGGCTCTATCAAGGTTGCATGAAATGATAGCATTATTCAATTTGATCGTTGAGAGAATCAACATTTAGATTGAGCACGCAGATGAACTGGTGGTATAAGCTCCACATGGCATGGCTGAAACAGCCACTGTTCTCGGATCTCATTTTAATTAAAAGAACTTCCTTGTTATTTTCTCTTACTTCGCTCAATTTTATTGCCAGGACGGTTTTCCTTCTAGTAGGTTCTGATTTCGGCACCCGCTAGAGATATCAATGTGGTGAGTATTTCGCAGCCACTGAACCACTGAGCAGAACAGAACGATCCTTCGAGCGTCTTGGCTGCAGATGGCAAATAACTTTTGGATCCAATAGCCTCTTCATGTACATGAAGGCATTTCACATCTTGAAGGAAAGGGAACGCTTAAAGGAAAGGAACGCTAGCTGGGTAGAGTGAATCGAAAGTTGTACGACATCCAGAATCAAAAAAACTTTTAGGAAAGAAGGATGCCCTTTCCCTCAAGCTTTAGTTTCTACCCGAAGCACAAACCACGACTCCATAAGCCAGACGAGATGGAGTGGTCGATTTGAACAGACCCATCGACAACATGACACCACTGTCAAATCCAGGAATTTGGCCCACGATAAGAGTTGCCTAGACACGCCAAGATGTGGCTAGCGGCAAAGCAAAGTCTTCACAGGTTTGAAGGTGCATTGAGATTCTGAACGCTTTCCCTCAAACGTACGACTGTTGTCTATCCCAAGTTTTTCACTAACGTACGACTGTTGTCCATCGTCCCTGTCGTTTTCAACTCTTCAGTTTCCTCCTCTTACACGAGTATCCCGTAGAACTCTGCCCGCTGGTACTGGTCTGCTAGCTGCTCCCATTGAACCAAAAAACGGTCACTCACAGGCAAAACCAACCGGCCCGACAAGCTCAAACCGCTCACACGGGCCAACGACTCCACGTACACGATTCGGGTTCGGCAAAGCCCGAGAAACTTCATCACAAAAAGCACATACGCCACAGGCACACAGGTTCCTGGTCCGTTGATGAGCAAAACGTCCGGGTACGACTTCTGGCGTAGTAGAGCATTTAGCGTGGACAATATGGACATCAATGTCGTAAACACCGACAGAAGCCACGGCTGGCCCACTGTTCTGGCCCTTTTCAAGGTGATGTAGGTTGAGTTGGAGGAAGCTGTGTGTTCGATGTTTTTGACCTTTTCCAACGACGTCGAGTCGCCCGACGACACAAGCCAAGTTATTTTCATTTTCTCTAAATTTGTCGTTTGCAAGAGGCGAACCATCTCGCCAGTGTGGCCACCAGAGCCAAGTAGCACCATTAGGTGGCCCTTTAAAGGTGCACCTTCCGTCGGTTTAGACCGGCTCTGGAGCGCTGGAAGCACATATATAAGCCGGAGCAAAACAAAAAACACGGGAAAAAGCACCGCCACCGTGGGCGCCACCACGCCCAGAATCTCCATTGAAGTAGTAGGTGGTGAAGGTTGACGATGAGATGATGCGCATTGAGCGAGTTATTGTGGGGCGCCGGAAGGCGGGTTGTTTTTGTTCGGAAGGGGTGATGGAGCGGCCAGGGGGTGTTTTGGGGTTATTTGGGAGCTACGGCATTGGGATGATTTGAGATGGTTAAGATGGTTGAGGTGGTGGAAATTGTTGAAATCGTTCAGATGGATAGAGATAAGGGAATTCAAGAGACCATGAACTTGGAAGTATCGTGAAGGCCATGGATCGAAGGCTTCGTCAGGGAGGCCTCTGGCTTCTTGGCTGAAACTGGTGATGATGTTTCCTTCTGAAGCTCAAGAGTGTAAGGCTTTCATGTAAACCCGAAAGTTCAGATGAAACAAAGTGTCAGAGTAGAAATAGAGAAACGACGTGACGTTACCAGCTGAAAGCCGTTGAAGAAGTCCTTCTATCAGAAACAGAGATGCCTGCTTGTTAGTAACAATCCAGAAGTGAAGGGGTATGAATCAGGGTTAAAAAGCTCTGTAGTTGTTATTCCACATGGTGTTTCAGCTGAAGAAATTCGTTGAAAGGTCTCATCATCATACGTTGTTGAGTACATACATTTGAGTGTTTAATAGATGGTTCAGGTAACTGGTGAAGTAGGAGTGAGAAAAAGTCTGCGCTTATTATGCTGGTGAAGAGGGTTACCCGGACGCAGTTTCACCAGGGCCCACCCTCTGAAAGAGGAAGCCAGATTGTCAATTATGTTTTTTGCTTAATCATTTTTTGGGGGAAGCTGTTTTTCAATGTCAGGTTTAAGAAAGAATTTGGGGCTGGGATTCGAGATTTACAGTGGCTCATGAACGTCTAATGAACCGACAAAAGCAACGAAAAGTCAGGTTCTCAAAGTGTATGAGTTCGTTGAGGAATTAACCAGCTCTTGAGGTTATAAATAAATGCTGGACGGGATTGGACGGTTCGGTGGGATCGAAGGAAAGTTACCGCCAGGCTCTGAAGAAAAATTGAGCCTACGGGGAATTAAAACTGATTAGAGAAAGACGGATCATTCTGGCTTTGGTACTTTTGGTTGCATTTAATTTAGGGCACTTTGACTTGAATCAATGAAAACTCATCTAAGTAAGTTATTGTATCTGCTCTTTGTTATATCATACCTAGGTCTTCTCCTGAATTTCATCCGGGTCAAAGTCAAGCAGAAGTTAGGAGTTCTCTCACGCCTTAAGTTCAACAATCAACTCAATCAACTCAGAGAGTAGTTAAAGCAAGCTCTTCAGCGTTGCTTTGTTTGAGTCAAGATGAGATATAATGGAGGAGCCCTCAATGTTGGTGCTTCAAATCACAGCGTAAGAAAAACGGCCTTGGTGCCTAAAGAGCAAGAAAAGCTATTTTTCTTTATTACAGTTGATTCTGCCTTCTACTGAATGCTCATAATCAAGCTTGGGTTGTTGAATTGCTGGTAGAATTTTCTTTGAATTGGTGCTGTTGAATGAATACCCTCGGTATGCCCCTTCAATGAATAAATTCTCGATGAATAATCCTTCAAAAGAGACTCTCTCAAAAGATGTTCCTTTCATAGAAAACTTCTGTGACTACTCCCTTAATAGAAACTCTCCATGAATACTCCGAAAATACATAGTCCCTCGGAATATTCATTCCCAATTCAAACTTCCCCACAACACCGTACCAAAGAATACTCTCCCATGAATTTTCTTCTTTATTTGGATATCCTTAATAAGCTTCCACAGACTTTTTTGTCCAACTGTATCATCTTCACCGCTTCATAGATTCAGTGCTAATACTCTCTACTTCTCAATTCCTCGATTTCCTCGTATTTCCCTTCCCTTTCGAAATAAGCCATTCTCTCCTCGGCCTCAAATCCTTACTCCAAAAAGCTTCCACTCTTCGAACACCCTTCCAAAGTCAATTGACATTCTGGCACATTTCAACCCAACGCCTACCGCCTGACTTCCCTGTTCTGACTTCTCCCGACTGTCCATAGCAGTCAAAACAATACCATCAAATTCCAAGCCAAAACCAACTCCGTAGGACCTTTCAGTCTCCCTCACACTGACTTCCGACTGACTGCTTCGGACTCCTCTATGTTTTCGCAGCCAAAATCCACAGTCAGAGAGGCTCCGTCAATTCGCCTAAAATACCCAAAAAATGCCAGAAAATACCAAAAAACTTGAAAAGCTCTCTCAAATTTAACAAATTCACCCCTAAAAATTCCAAAATCGACCTCACCCGCCGCCTTCGCCAGGCCCTTTTTTGACCTCGGCCCGGGGTATGGATCCTGGGTTTTTCCGCGAACCCCAGGCCGCTGCGTGGGCTCCGAGTTGGGCCGGGAACCCCCGCTGCAAAACGGTGAAAATGGGCTTTTTTCTGCAGGAAAAAAATGGATCCAGTAAATTCACCTCGAAGTTTTACACCTTTTCCCTTTTTTCCCGTAAATTTTGGCCCAAAAACCGCCATTTTGCCCATCTTTCCTCGCGCGTTACGTAAGCAAGGACGATACGTGTCCGAGGACAGTAGACAGTTCGCGGAGACTTACTATAGGAGAAAAAAACCACCGAAAAAACAATTAGAACTCCTCCAACGCTTGTAGTCTTCTTTCTCGAAGTTCGAATCCAAGCTTGTTTTTTCACAAATATTCATCATGTTGTCCAGAGTTTTCCGTGCTTCTAATGTATGTATTGCTTTTTTGCTGAAACGGCCCTCCAGGCCCACCTGGGCCTTTAATTGATTGGTTGTCAAAAACGGCAGAACTGGCGATTGGCGCCACCCAGTGGTGGAAAAATGGCGATTTTGTGAAATTGGTGTTTTGCGAATACGTCGGGTTGATAAGACGTCAAAAGACGTCGGTTTAAACTCCGATTGTGGTTAAACCGGGAGCTGTGTATCCTGAATGGTTGGTTAAATTAGCGATCCATTCCAGGGGATAACTCCCTTGATAAGCAGATGAAATGACTTGGATCGAGGAGGGAATTGTCACTTGGCACCGAACAGGGCGTCCTGTTGATAGGCTGGTCTATTTTAAAGGTACCACAATGATATGATTGACGAACCAATTCCGACCAGGATGGGCAAAAATCCCACAAAGAGAGTTTCTTCGAAACGACAACGAGCTTTTCGGTAAATGGCTGTTGGGTTTTTTTGGAAAACCATCGTGGATAACCATTTCTCGATTGACTAGTTATGGTTGTTCAGAGTCTCCCAATCCATAGTCTCTCCAAAACTGCCCCACCATTGCACAAGTTCTAGTCCTCATTTTGCTGTTTCAGGATTTCCCAACATCTCAATTTCCCGAGACTCCAATCCAATTCCCAGATCTCCCGCCCCAACCTCAACCATTCCCGATTCCTCCATACTAACCACAGATCCAAAAGAGATTCCTCTCTCTTCACGAGTTCCGCTCCGCCGCTATCCTCGAAAACGCCGGTGTCGGTGTCCCCAAGGGTTACGCTGCTACCACTCCACAAGGCGCCTTTGACGCTGCCCAGAAGTTGGGTACCAACGAGTTGGTCATCAAGGCCCAGGCTTTGACTGGTGGTAGAGGTAAGGGTCACTTCGACAACGGCTTCCAGGGCGGTGTCAAGTTGATCTCTTCTCCAGAGGAGGCCAAGGACTTGGCTGAAAAGATGTTGAACCACAAGTTGATCACCAAGCAGACCGGTGCTGCCGGTAAGGAGGTGACCGCTGTGTACGTTGTTGAGAGAAGAGACGCCAAGACCGAGGCTTACTTGGCTATCTTGTTGGACAGAGCCACTCAGTTGCCTATGATTGTGGCTTCTTCTCAGGGTGGTATGGACATTGAGGGTGTCGCTGCCAAGGACCCAGATGCCATCAAGACCTTCCCTGTCAACTTGAACGAGGGTGTCACTGACAAATTGGCCACTGAAGTTGCCTCCCAGTTGGGCTACTCCCAGGAAGCCATTCCTGAGGCTGCTGAGGCCGTCAAGAACTTGTACAAGGTTTTCACCGAAAAGGACTGTACCCAGGTGGAAATTAACCCCTTGTCCGAGACCCCAGACCACAAGGTGTTGGCCATGGACGCCAAGTTGGGCTTTGACGACAACGCCGAGTTCAGACAGAAGGAGGTGTTCTCCTGGAGAGACCCTACTCAGGAGGACCCTCAGGAATCCGAGGCCTCCGAGTACGGCTTGAACTTCATCAAGTTGGACGGTAACATTGCCAACATTGTCAACGGTGCCGGTTTGGCCATGGCCACCATGGACATCATCAAGTTGTACGGTGGTGAGCCAGCTAACTTCTTGGACTGTGGTGGTACTGCCACTCCTCAGACCATTGAGAAGGCTTTCGAGTTGATTTTGTCTGACAAGAAGGTCAACGGTATTTTCGTCAACATCTTCGGTGGCATCGTGAGATGTGACTACGTTGCCGAGGGTTTGATTGCCGCCACCAAGAACTTCAAGTTGGACATCCCCGTTGTCGTCAGATTGCAGGGTACCAACATGCAGCAGGCGAAGGACTTGATCAACAACTCCGGTCTCAAGTTGTACCCATTCGAGGACTTGGACCCAGCTGCCGAAAAGATTGTCTCTTTGGCTCCAAAGAGAGCTTAAGCGACTTCTTTAGCGACCAATACACATTAGAAAAGAGTACAATGTAGGAAGGGGGCTGCACAATTGTATTAGAGCCATGGTTTTGAAGGAAGCAATTGAGGTGCTTTTGTCGGTCTGACTGGTGAACTGTAACCGACATTCGATACACTAATATCTGATATCTCACACGATTGAGATTCTACATTCATAAAATGGAACGAGTCTCGGTTTTCAAGTCGACTAGTGCAAATGGAGCTTTACTAGACTGTATTTTTGGACGACATTCTTGGATTGCCTTCTTGTGTTAAATTATCAGCAGAGCTGCTTCAGGCAAAAAGTTCATAGCCTGACTTTGAAGTTGTATTATTTTTGAAAGTAAAACAGAAGTACATTGAGGGCTTTGGTTCCTCAAGAATTGTTGGATATGCTCAATTCAAAGCGGGTGGTTTTACACTTTTAAGGGCTGGGCGCCAACCACAACCTACAGACCGTACTATTTTTGGAATGATCTAGAATTAAGAGATATATCCGTCAACATACAGCGTGGCATTCAGTGGTTCTCTACTGTAACCGAAGCTTTCACACTACTGATGCTCTGTCTTTTTCTTCCTTTAGAAGTTGCCAGTCATGCCGTAAGCAAATAAGATCCTTTTTACTTCAGAAGACTTAAAATTGTCGATTATCGAGTCTCCAATCGGCGCATTCTCTAATTCTCGCCCTAAATAGGTACAGAATTGGTTTCTATTCAGTGGCCAAGAGCGGTTCCTAGTTCAATGGTCGAGCTTAGTAGTTTTCTGCTTCCTTGGCCCAGTGGCCTTGATTCCTATTTTACTGGCTCGCTATTTTTTATAGTTATCCAATTAAAACTCGAAAAACCCCCATTATTTAATTCAATGCCTTACTGTCCAACCAGAGCTACATAGAAATGGCTGCGAAACCGAGAGAACAAGTCAACCAGGTACACTTCAGGAAAATGGACCATCACAAATAGCCAAATTCCATTGAAGTATCATCAATTAAAGTTTCACCAAATCAAAGGCTCATTTCAGGAAGACCAATGACAATTCACTCAGAGACGAGATCGAATAGACTACTCCCACTAACTATAGAACGTCCCATTGAGAAAATACATGACCTCCAAACCCTCCTCCCAACAACTCTATAGCAATTTCAATAACCTATTATAATTCCAATTAGAAACTTTAATTCCAAATACAAATCCTAAAATAAATTCCCCTTCCAAACCAATTCCCAAATCAACCAACCTCCACTTCCTGTCTGTATGTCGCGATTGCCACTATCAAAACTCACCTACTACTTCATGTTCCTCACGAGATCCGAATACGACAGAGGCGTGCTGACGTTTTCGCCCGAAGGCCGTCTTTTTCAAGTCGAGTATTCGCTCGAAGCCATTAAACTAGGGCTGACGGCCATTGGCGTGCTGACTTCTGAAGGTGTCATTTTGGGCGTTGAGAAACGAGTCACCTCGCCGCTTTTGGAGAGCTCTTCCATCGAAAAAATCGTCGAAATCGACGCCCACATCGGCTGCGCCATGTCTGGTTTGACTGCTGATGCCCGTCTGATGATAGACCACGCCAGAGTGGCCTCATTGAGCCATAACTTGTACTACGACGAGGAAATGCAGGTGGAGAGCTTGACCCAGTCTGTGTGTGACTTGGCTTTGAGATTCGGAGAGGGTGCTTCGGGCGAGAAGCGTTTGATGTCGAGACCGTTCGGCGTGGCGCTTTTGATTGCTGGAATTGACGAAAATGGACCCCAGTTGTACCATGCTGAGCCTTCAGGAACCTTCTACCGCTACGACGCCAAGGCTATCGGCTCGGGCTCCGAGGGCGCTCAGTCCGAGTTGCAGAATGAGTACCACAAGTCGTTGACGCTTAAGGAGGCGGAGCTCTTGACCCTCAAGATCTTGAAACAGGTCATGGAGGAGAAGTTGGACTGCAAGAACGCCCAGTTGGCGTCTGTGACGAAGGAGGGCGGCTTCAAGGTGTACGACGATGCCAAGACCGACGAGCTCATCAAGGAGTTGAACGAGACCGTCACCGACGACATCCAGATCTAATGAGCACGATATACAATATATAAGAAGAAGACGGGGCTGTAGGCGGTGGGTTGGCGGTGTTTAGGGCTGTAGCTGAGATTACTATGTTTGCAATACTTAAATCGAGCCGATTGAGCATCTTCCAAATCTATCGAACTCCGATGAACTGAAAAAGGTAAAATGAGAGCACTCCAACCTCCAAGATTAGGGCGAGGGCACGGGGCTCTCGTGGTTCAATTGCGTTCAGATATTTATTCGTCTGTAGTCATCAGAGTTGAAACTCAGTGAAAGGCGAAGAATCCTGGATGCCAGAGGCTTTGATCTGTAGCTGTAAGATGTCAAGTATTCATATTTGCCAGCTTCACCTGCAACAAAAACGTACAGCTGCTGTGATGGAACTTTACCTCGTCTGTGAGGCTCAAATAGTGGCCTACCTCCGAAAGGAAGCCTCCAATTGCGTGACAAAGCCCAGAAGGTGGTGATTATCGCTGACGCTGGTGCTGCGAAGCAAAAACAACATATCGCTCACAGCCTGTTCGAATGTCTCCGTGTACGCATCCACAATCTGCTTGAATGACGCGGCTCGCGTGCCAATCAACTCGGGATTCACCTCCAGATTAGCAAAACGCTCAGGCATATCTCTTCTAAAGACGGCAAACTGTCTCTCGTCCATCAACACCAACGACTTCTTGAGCCTGCTCATGTAGTTGTTGATGTGGATGACCACATTCAAGACGTTGTGAAGGCTCGAAAGTAGCTTTTCGTCCGTCACCATGGTGTCTCGCAACATGTTGTTGAGGTAAGTACCCACATGGTTTTTCATCTCTTGCACGTCGTCAAAGCTTTCCTCGATGTGGGCCGAAGGACCCTGTTTGTGGCTCATGGCGTTGATCTTAGCTTCGAATACGTCATTGCCATTGAAGAACGACTTGATGAAGTTCTTGTCATTGCCAGAGCTCAGCATAGGCGAAAGCAGCTTGGAAGCGTTGACCGCATATTTGTCGAGTGTGGAGAGCAAAGACTTGAAGTTGTCCTCGACTATCAGAAAGTTGAAGTAACTTTGGAGCAAAGTCACAAACCCCTTGACGTTGGCATTGAGGGCTCTGCATCTTCCCACACTCGTCTGAACCGCTGGATGAAAGCCTCGATATCTCCAAACAGTGGAGAAGTTGATTTCTTTCCAGGTTCGGTCCGTGGACATGCTCGCGTACTTCAAGAGCATCTGTAGCTTGAATAGTAGCTGATACTCGAAAACAAAGTTGTCTCCGACTATGAGATTGATGGGAAAGGGAAGATTTAAGTCCACATTCACGCTCGCTACCGTGTACTGGTCAATGGCATCAACATCATGCAGCGAGCGGGTCCTCTCTGATTCAGACAGCGACGCCTGGCGTCTAGACAAAGATTGACTGACAATTCTCTTGATAGCATTCAGCACCGTATCTGTATCCTTCATTTCCTTGTCAGCATCAAAAGATTCAATTGCAATGATTTCCTCAGCTAGCTCGTAGAAATTGTTCGCATCCACGCTGAACGCTTCGCAGTAGGGAAGAATGTCTAAAATGTCGGTCACACCATTTTTTGGTACGTCCAGGGGCTTTCGAACAATGTGATCGTAGAGCCGCTGAATTCTTGCAGTAGGAACAGAATGTTTGTCTCGTGAAAGGTCGTGAAATGCAGCCGTGAGAAACTTATCGATCTCAAATGACCGGTTCAAAAGAAACGTTTCATGAAGGCCCTCAATGAGGCTGTGAAAATGATAGCCCTCAAGCAAGAGCCGCAAGAATAGCTTGTTTGCCAATTTGTAGGTATGAATTATCTTGAGATGAAGATCTGGCGAGAATAAGCTCTCTATTGGGTTGGCAGATGCATGGGCAAATTCAGGAAGGTTTTGGAAGCTCACGGTGCCACTGCATTGGCGAAAGATGTTCAAGTACTTTCCAGTAGCCAAAATCTTCTGCTGTATATCTTTGTTAGAGAGCTGGTCGGGCACTCCATCGAGCTTGATAACGTATAGCTCGCTCCAGTACTTCTCCATGTTCGAATAGAAGATATTCGTCGGTAGGTCATTCTTCTTGATGAAAAACTCGCCAAATGGATCTTGCACGTGGCCCTCTAATAGCCATTCATTAAGAAGGGCAACGTAGTCTGTGGATATGGCATCGAAAAGCTGCGTAAGGAAGTTGAAGGCGACACTGTCGCCCTTGTATGCGTTGATTCTTTCCGTCACTAGTTGCAACACAACACCGCCCTTGCACACAGTGAACTTGTTTGTATCTGTTGATGAGCTGATTGACCCGTTCATCTCTAGATCTTGCTTAACGAATTCTAGGAAGGAATTGAAAGTTGGCGATTCTGTTCGCTCTTCTGTCCTCATATGGATGGTATTGGCAATTTCATACAAATGGGCCATTGTGTTTGCACAGCGCTGCATTATGATGTTATCCATCTCTGTCACTGAGAGCGGAGCCACCTTCAGATGGCTTTCAAACTCCAACACTAGCCGTTGATACTCCTTAAGAAAGCGCCTGATCTCGCAACACAAGCGCTGATTGACTCTCCCCAAATTCGGATGGTCGTATATCTGGACGAAATTCTCAAGTCCCGAGTACCACTTACCGTAGGCGGCTAGCTTCTTGGTGATGCTCTTCAAGGCCACATTCAAGTGTTTGGCAGTTTTGAAATCCGGCCCTCGGATCCGATCCTGGACCCTCGTGGCATCGTACCTCTCGCTGTAACGGACGTAATTCCCCTCGTAGCCAATCAAGACATACAAGAGATCCTGAACCACTAGAGCCTCCTGGGTTCCAATATCCGAGATATCCAGCAAGGAGCGTGGTTTGAAAGCCAGTATGAACGACGGAAGCGCCACGTTTTTGCTTAGGTAATCAGCAGCTTTCTGTCGTACCTGGAGCCCCTGCACTTGGCCCGAACTCATCTTGACTTGTTGATGGTGTTTTGAATTCGCGACCGCGACTGAGTAGTAGTATGCAATGGCTGCGAATATCTACACTCCAAGATCACAGCTTGAGCTTTTCCAATCGATCTTTAAAAATCATCTCCGCTGAAACCGTCCTCAAGGTCCAAATCCTCCAAGGCCTTTTCGGCTTCTGCCTGCACTTTAGCAAGTCCGCTGACTTCCTCCAAGTACCCTTTACTGTTCAAGCACCGCTTAACAAACTCCCATTTCTCTTTCTTGTAGCCTTGAACCACCGCCGGAGAGCAAGCGCTACAGCACGTATAAGCAGGTGCCCAGAGCTTGGACTGCTGGAAGTTATTGAGAAATCCACGGATTTGGTGGGGAACTTGGCCAAACTTGGAGCTTTCTTCATGCGAAGCACGGTCTTTCTTGGGGTGCTGTAGAACAGAAATCAAAAGCTCTACCGCTAGAGACGAGGCCATGAGGGCGCCTCCAGGACGAGTCACCGTGCACATTTGGTCCAAGGTTCTGTCCAGAAGCGAATCACTGGGAGCAACCACATCGTTGCAGTAGTAACAGCCCAAACGGTTTTCCATATCTAGAGAACCATGCCTCATGACAAGGTACGAGTCAAACCCGAGCGCTGCGTTGATGACAATTTTCTTATGAGCAAGGCCCATCACCGTGGGAAGCCAGCGGGACTCCCGGGAGTCCATAAGAAGAAATACCACATCATGCTCGTCAAAGAGCTCTGCGAGAAGATTGTAGTTTTCCTCCACACCTGAGCCTTCAGAAATCGGATGGCCAATCATAGGCACTGCAAGATTGTAGCCCGTGGACTTCACCGCTGGAAAAATCTCCTTGAGCGCTGCACTGGCCTGTTCGGCCTTGGGTGCTCCTTGTCTGTTCACATCACTAAAACAGTCCTTGAACGCATAAAGCGGCTGTCTGACGGGATTCGAGTAAGAAACTCGCCCGTTATCAACAAACGTAATCTCCCGAACGCCCCAGCCTAGAAGCGCCCGGGCCACGTAGCTTCCTAGAGTGCCGGCACCCAAAAGAAGCACTTTTTGGTTTTTCATGATCTCCAAATCAAGCTGGGGCGCCACACGCCACTTCATGAGCCGTAAATTCAAGTCCACCGCCTGCTCCGCTAGCTGCTGTGGGTTTATGAGCGAGCCGAGGTCCGCCAACTTGGGGCCTAGTTTGCCCTGTACTGTTCTTTCCCAGCCGGTCACTTTAGGCGATTGCAGAGGGTCGAAGCCGGGCTCCAACGACAACTTGAGCGTCTGCAGCGTGCCATTGTTACGGTAGACCAAAAGCTTGACCTTTTGTTTGCCCTGAAGCGCAAGGTAGTAGAGCCAGTTTCGAAGCTGCACCAGAGGCCAATTGTCTCTGTTGAGACAGGCATCCACATAGACGAAGGTGGAGGCTGGGGGGGTCAATTCCACGACCTCTTCGTTTGCCACCGATAAAAACGCTTCCTTGGGGTGCCGCTTCAAGTACTCTTCGATCTCTAGTTCGTACTCGTTGTTGTTGCTTTGCTCCTCTACCACCCACGGGGAATGGAGCAACGGGAACGCGAGCCAGTAGAAGTATTTATACTTTTTGAGGTCTGCAAAAGCCAAAAGATAGAATCTCTGAGTGAAGTCGCCGCTCTCCATATCTCTCTTTAAAGCTTCTCCCCACATCTTGAGGCTGCCGAGCTTATCGAACAGCTTGAACTCCTCAATGGTGTTGACGTTGATGAGAGTGCCCGGAATTTCCGTTGTAGTGTGGTTTTCCTCGTATTCCTCGAAGCTGGTGTAGTCCAAGTTGATGATGGGTCTGTCATTGAACTTGTTTAAATGAAGAGGCAGGGTCATGAAACCGTGGATTTCACGGGGACCTGCGTCGAGCTTGTATTCGTTGAGTTTTCTGTCCGAGAGGCTGGTGAAAAACGACAGCTCTACGAACAGCTGAATGGGGGTGTGTTTCAAGGTCATGGTTGTAGTTGGTACTTAGTGATTAGATAATGCGATAATGAGAATCTGGGGTATACCGAGGGCCAAGCGTGCATTGGGACAAATTTGGAATTTGATCTAAAAACTGGTGTAATTTGATTCTTTGGGTGATCTTTGGGATTTGTATTTTTTTTTTTTTTTTGTGTTGATAGCCTGGTTGTGCTGGTGGTGTGGCTGTATTGGTGAAATGCTCAATACAAAAGCGCAGTGCCTTGAACGCTTTGTATTGTGGAAATTGGGAAGGAATTTTTTATTGGGCCCTTTCGGGTCCTAGGCTACGAAACAGATCAAATACTAATCAAATCAACTACGAAAAAATTGGAATCTTTGGGGTCGATGAACCACTGAGACTACAAATCGAGAAAGCAGCCAGCAATAACGAAGAAATCCAAAGGCTGAAAAGACCACTGATCTTGAGCTTGGAATGAATTTTGAGCTCGGCGTTGTATTGAATGAAGAGCTTGAATCGGATATATCAGGCTGGTTCTAGCAGCTTCGCTAGTGGGTCTTTCAAATGTTTGGAGTTTACCTGGAGGCAAGTACATTCCTTTAATTATTATCAGAGTAGCTTCTTCGTTATAAGCCTGAGTAGGCACTTTTAGGGCAGCTAAATCCTGTTTGTCTTGTTATCCTCTCATCAGTAAGACAAAGAGATCGTTCTTTTAAAAGCACGGATCAGGCAAGGAAGACAACTATTAACAGCTCGGATAGCAAGAGCTTTGAATGACGTTTAGTGGCACATTCGACATGGAGAAAACTCAAGTGATCTTTCGATCCACTCAAGAAACAGAACTCCTCCAACTTTCAATTCATTAGTCATGAAATGCCCATCCATAGATTGGCTCTGTTCACAACCTCTACACTACGTCTACTCAAATACGCTTTTTCACATTCCAGTCTATTATGACGAGACGTCCCGTCCGCTTATCCGTAGCGATCTTCCGACCGTATACCCATGCTAATTACTCAAAGCTATCAAGCAACTTAATGCCAAAACATGATCAATCAAAACCAATCAAACAAGTGCCTATTGCCAACGTTGCAGCAACTCAAAACAAATTTCCAATAGCAGCAAAATTCAAGCAGCTCAAACATTTCGTTGCCAGTTACCAGTCAACATTACTCCAAAGTCATGCCGTCCATCTCGTCCAACAACTCGTCAATGGCAATTTCTGGCGCATCGTGCTCGTCGTCGTCCATTTCGTCGTCGTTTTCTGTGTGCACTGGTTGCTGGCCAGACTTGTACAAGTTGATGGTCTGTCTCAATTCCTGGTCTTCCTCCAACTCCTGCAAGAACAACTCGTAGTCCCTCTCGGCACGCTCCTGCTCCTGCTTGGCCTGTCTGGAGTCGTCGTTGGCCACGATATCGTTGTGCTCGCGAGCCATTCTCTTCAACTTCCACTGTCTGTTGTTCATCTTCTTCGTCTTTCTCGTGTAGTGCTTCTTGATGAGCACCACCTCGGGTGTGTTGTCGGTGTCCAAGGAATCCCACAAGTCCGAGTTGATGTTGGTGTTGGAGAGGTAGTAGCCGAGAGCCAGGTCTCCAGGGTGGAGGATACCTCCGAGGTGAGAGCGGATGTAGAACGAACGGTCATTGACTCCCAAATCGCTGGCTCTGCTGACGGTGATGTCTGCAAGCACGTGTTTACCTTTAACGTCACCGGTGGGCTCCACATCCAAGACAACGAACTCCACAAGCTGTGTGACGTCCAAAAGCGATGGGAAAGGAGATCTCCAGAAAACGTTCAGCGAGAGGTCCGCCGTTTGAAGCGTGTTGGGGTCCAAAAACTGGAGCGAATTGGTGACCTTCGAACAGATCACAAGGCGTGGGATGTTACCCATCTGGTGGGCCAATTTCTTGGGGAGAACAACCAAGTCGTCACGACAAATAGGAGCAATATCCACCGAAAAGGTGAACTTGTAACTGGAGTGCCCCGACTGCGTGTCTATGCTAATGAGCTCTTCGGACTTCTTCGACTTGATGGGCGACACAGCACTCAAGAAATCCACCATCTTCAAGGCATGGCTTCTCTGTGAGTAGAAGAAGTCCAAGCCGTCCTTGGTTTCCTGAATGGAGATGGTGTCCACGTGGGCATTGTGCTTCAAAATCAACTGTTCCAAGTACAAAAACGTTCTTTTGTGGGAGACTTTCTGTCTGATCTGAACCGTAGCTCTCCAGGTATTGGCTGTGAAAGACTTAGCACAGTCTGGACACTGCATAGCAATCACCACATACTCCACCTCAAACGTCTGCTGGACAATGGTGTTCTGCAAAGCCTCGCCCTGAACGGTCAACTTGACCCTGATTCTTCTCGAATGGGGTTCTGTCCAAATAAAAGAGGCATCGATCAAACGCACTTTTGATAATCCTTTGAGCCTACGCAAACAGATGGCCAAAAGCTCACGGGACTCCAACTGCGCCCGGATCCACTGCCCTGGAGGCTGCAAGAAACGCTCACAGTTTCTGCAAAACGAAATATTGGCTTCCCTGGGAATCCCCTCGGTGATATCCACATTAAGCTTAATACAGTCGTAACACATGACAAGCCCCAGCAGGCCGTCCATAGGCACACCACAGTTACAGCAGAGCACTGTGGCTACCTGGCCGTTTCCTGTGGTTTGAAGGGGGGCGTAATCTGACATTCTTGAAATAGGTGGATAGGAGCGATTACAAATGGTGCTATGGGATGAGATGAGGCGAAAAAATGGGTGTGTGACACCCGTACACCAGCTTACCCCAGGTTCAAGCACCCTGTGTCGAAACGTGCCAAATGTGGTGGGACAAAGTATTTGAGGTACTTTTTGAGGTTACTTGGAGTCATTGACCTTGCTAGTAAACTTCGATTTTCAATTGAAGACCCTGTGGTGGTGTTTGGAGGTGTAGGGGTTACTTCTGTTAAGGTGAAGCTAAAGTCGCCCCTGAGGATAAATTTTCATAAAAAAAAGATCAATTCTCTCGTCCGATAGTCTCTATTCCCTTCGAAGCGATTTAAATCTAGAATCACCATCCTCCCTCGTGGGCTACATCTCCTAGAGCTCGGATTCTGTAATCTCCTGCACACGCACCTACAGTTGATAAAAGTTCAACACTATAAACTCAACCAAACCACATGGTGGACAGAAAACGCGGGGCATCGTCAAGCGACGGGCCCAGAAAAATACGCAAAGGCGTTCATGCAGAACGCATCAAGAAGGAAGAGGAGGCGGAATCGCTGGATGTCTCGCCTAGTCCGAAGCTTGAAGACGTGAAGATCAAGTCGGAGAATGAACATGAGGAGGAGGAAGATAATGACGATAACGAGGAGAACGAGGAGAACGACGAGTCGATGGCGGAAAAGGAAAATGGCGACGCGAAGGAAGATGACGACGAAAACGACGAAAATGACAATGACAACGAAAACGACAACGAGCAGGAAAATGGAGACGAGGACGAAGACGAGGAAGAGAAGAGACGAATAACCACGTTCAATTTCGACGGCGTCGAGTACTCTTTTAAAGAAAGACCGTCGGTGCTCGAGGAACGGGACGGAAAGATCGAATTCCGCGTGGTCAACAACGACAACACGCGGGAGAATCTAATAGTGCTTACCGGGCTCAAAAACATCTTCCAGAAACAATTGCCCAAAATGCCCCGGGAGTATATTCTGCGGTTAGTGTACGACCGGTCCCACTTGTCGATGGCAGTGGTACGGAAGCCTCTCACTGTGGTTGGAGGAATAACTTATAGACCGTTTGACAAGCGAGGATTTGCCGAAATTGTCTTCTGTGCCATCTCGTCCACGGAGCAGGTGCGTGGTTACGGAGCCCATTTGATGAATCACCTCAAGGATTACGTGCGGGCGACTTCCCCAGTCAAATATTTCCTCACCTACGCTGACAACTATGCCATCGGCTACTTCAAGAAGCAGGGCTTCACGAAGGAGATCACCCTAGATAAGCTGGTATGGATGGGCTACATCAAGGACTATGAAGGCGGTACGCTCATGCAGTGTTCCATGCTTCCGAGCCGGTTGCGTTACCTCGATCTGGGTAAGATTCTTCTTCTTCAAAAAGCTGCAATCGAAAAGAAAATCAAGATGCGGTCAAAGTCCCACATTGTGCGTGCGGGGCTCCGTGTATTCAAAAACGCTGGTCCGAATTTCAAGCTTCAAGCCAAGGACATTCCCGGTCTTCTAGAAAGCGGTTGGCTGGAAGAAATGGACAAAATAGCACAGAAGCCCAAACGCGGTCCACACTACAATTTCATGATGACACTTCTACAGGAACTAGTGAATCATCCTTCTGCGTGGCCCTTCGCTGTGCCAGTTAATAAGGAGGAAGTGGGCGATTACTACGATGTTATCAAAGAACCCATGGATCTCAGCACTATGGAGCTGAAGCTCGAAAACGATAAATACGAGTCGTTCGAACAGTTTATTTATGACTGTCGCTTGGTTTTTAATAATTGTCGTTCCTACAATGCCGAGACCACCACTTACTTCAAAAATGCAACCAAACTCGAAAAGTTCCTCAACAAAAAGATCAAAGAAAGCGCCGATTACTCGCACTACTTGGACTAGCCGTTGGCACTGCATACAGGGCACCAGTATCTGTGCCCACCCGGCGAGACTCACATTTATTAATCAATTGCTTTACGGATTTTATTGAAATGGTGTCTATTTACTCGCACAAAGAGTCGTCTGACGTGGCTAAGGCCGTGGGCGATTATGTTATCAAAATCCAGGATGCGGCGATCGGCAAATCCGGACTTTTCAAGGTTGCGGTTTCAGGAGGATCTCTCGGTAAAGTGTTGAAGGCTGCCTTGATCGACGATAAGGAGCTCTCCCAGAAAGTGAAATGGGACAAATGGGAGGTTTTCTTCAGTGACGAGAGAATTGTGCCTTTGGATCACGCCGAGTCCAACTACGGTCTTTTTAATGAAAAGATCCTTCTGAGCTTGCCTGCTGGTTCTCCAAAACCCAAAGTACATGCCATTGATGCCTCCTTGATCACAGGCACTGACGGCCAATCTGAAGGCGCCGATGGTGCCAAAGACAAGGCAATTGCACAGGAGTACGAGAAACTCTTCGCCAAGGATGCCCACCTTGACTTGGTTCTTTTGGGCTGTGGCCCCGATGGGCACACGTGCTCTTTGTTCCCAGACCATGCCTTGCTTGAGGAAAAGAAAAGCCTTGTTGCGTTGATCACCGACTCGCCAAAACCACCACCAAGAAGAATCACCGTCACCTTCCCTGTTTTGGCCCAGGCTAGCAACATTGCGTTTGTAGCCGAAGGCGAGGGCAAGGCTCCCGTGATTGACGAGATTTTCAACAAGGCTGAATCGAAGTTGCCATGCAAGTATGTGAACAACCTTGATGTGCCGGTGTCGTGGTTCGTGAACGATGCAGCTATCACCAACGTCAACATCACTCCTTCCAAGTACTAAGACTTTGGGATGGTATTGAAAGACGGGGGAGCTTTATGGAAAGGTTTAAAGCGGCACTTGGAGCCCCTGGAGCCCCGAGCGCAAGGTGTGCTCAACCATAGATTTGAACAATAAATGTTCCAAAAAGACCGACCTGAATTTCTCTCAACTCTAAACACTATATTCTATTAAGCAGAACAGCGAATGGATTTCGACAGTTTCATGGTCGAGGCAGCCATCTACTTCAACGTGTTGAGACTTCCTCCTCTATCTGATGTATCTATTTCACAACACAATGCCACTTCTCTCGACATCTGCAGCACATAAAGCTTCAAAAGGATGAAGACATTCAATCTAACAACTAGAAAGCCAACAAAAGTATTATCAACAATTTGCCTCTGAAATTTCGTCCTCCACTCACCGTTCCGATTGACCTCTTCACCACACCCAATCACCACCATCAATAATACCCACTATATCAAAAACTGCAAAATTACGAAATCATCATCAAAAATTACATATCTTCTACTACCCATCTCCCACTCTATATCATACTCCTCCTCCGGTTCGGTATCAGTGCGACTTTCATATTCATCAACAAGTACCAATGGGTAAGTAACTCAGAACCCCACACCCCACACGTACTAACCAAAGCTCTAGGCGTCGCATTGTGGCTATGTCCCAAAAAAAACCTGGCTGTCCAGGACAAATTGCAAACGGTGATGGGCCTGCTTAATACTGTGTTTCCAGGGCTGCCTCCACGGTTCGAGCCCCACATCACTGTATCCACCAATTTGGCGGTCGATTTGAAAAACCCAAAAGACGACGTCGATCGGATCCTCTCTCTGTGTGCAGCGGCGCTTCTGCTGCTTCCGAAGTCCGAAAACCACTGGATACGTTTGGGTAAGGTTACCAGCCAGAGAAAGTACTTCCAGAAGCTCTACTTCCAGGTGTTGGCCGAGCCCACGCTCTACCTGTTTGCACGTATTGTCCAGGAGCTTTTTGTGCTTTTACCGGCCAAAACAGAGGCGGAACATCAGCAGAAGAATCCACACTTGTACCATAAAGATCACAGTGGAAACCTCGTGAGACGGAAACTGTCCAAAGAAGCCCGAGAGGTCGATGTAGATGTGGGAAAGCTCCAGCGAGAACTGGCCAGTGAAGCGGCCGCCTGGGCTGTGGGCGAGTACAATCCTCATCTTTCGCTAGTGTACAGTGATCTCCATCCAATTGACACGGCATTGTGGCACACCATTCGTCTGCGTGTGCTGGATTATTTAGGCATTGACCGGTGTGATGCTGATTCGTGGAATGAGGAGGGGAACGGGCTTTCTTGGGAGGGTGGAGTGTTGAAGTTGGTGTTGTGTGAGGGGGATGTGAATGAATGGTTGGTACTTGGGTCGGTGGATGTCTGAGTGAGCCAGAGTGAAGAAGCATTGAAGAACTGGCTGGCTGTTTGATCAGATGAAGCTGACTTAATGAGGGTTGGTTGAGTGCCAGGTAGTGAAGCAGTGGTTGAGAGAACGTCAATTTCGAGCTAATTGTCAATTGACAGTTTGACGGATTAACTAGTTCAGCAAGAAGGTTTATTAGAAAACCGCCTTTTGAGTTGGATCTTTTAAAGTCATGTCAAGAAATGCCTGGATGTGCTTCCATCATCGCTTTCAGCTTCTTCACATCCGGCCATATTTCACAAGATGAAAGCGAACCAAAGACATCTAAGCATGTCAACCAGCTAAGGAGCTATCAAATTCACAATGGTTGCTTGTTGTTTTCGCCTGCCTCACCCACAGACTCTGCTCCTGCAGTAGATACGGTTTCATCTGTGTCTCCAAAGCTCCTTCCTCCTATTCTTGGCTCCAAGCAAAGCCTGTGAAAATCTCTAGCATGCCTATCAACATCAAAAGATTTTGCAAACGGCATTTTGCCCGAGAACTCCCTTAATTGTTAAACCAGGGCAGTTCTAGCAGCGTCTTTCCGACGCATCTGTATTAGTATCAATAGATGATCGAATCTTACTTATTATCGAAAAGTATCGAGTTGACCACCCACATCCTGTTTAGAAGCTACACTATTTATTTTGATTGTGTGGCCTTTTAAGCTGTTGTGGGGATATATCGTAGGGTAGCTCCGCATAGATTTGAACAAGCCACAGAGTCAATTGAGTCTTCAGCTCTATGCAAATCCTGACATGATTTCATTCTTCTCTGATATGCAATTTCTAGTGCCTTCAGAGAATGGTCGTGAAGACAACTTGAGAAATTTCAGAGTGCTTCCTACCGAAACTGTAAGTTCCACGAAAACCTGTCCAATTAAACTGCCAAACCTCATTCGAGCCAAGTCCCTCTAAGCTAATCATATACCATATTTAATATTTTCTTTTTTTTTCATAAAAATAGTAGCGAATTCTACCTCACTTCAAAACACTTCTCCCTCACTGTCGATGTGTTTGCAACCAGAGTGCCTAAAATCCACCAAACACCTACAGAATTTTCTAAGAAGCCAATTTATGAAAACTTCAAAGTGATTGAGCCGCCCCATTCACTCTCCACTCAATTAAACAGCGTGTCTGATTTTTAAGATCCATGTGTAGATTCCTCGACTCTCACTCATTCCATTCGGTACCTACTTTTTTCCAATCTTAAACCAAGAAACGCGAAACACCTACTTCTTCATAAATTCAAGTCCCCATTTAAAATCAGGTCTTACTCATTTACTTCCAGTGAAAGGCATATTTAGTTCCAAAGCTGAAATTATCCCAGTATACAAAATTGCATACGCCATTGCTCCCTCAAATCTTCATCTAAAACACTCATCTAGCATTCTGTTTACATGACAGTCAACCCATCCAAACTCGCCCTCAAGGGCTCTTCCAAAGTCGTGGCGGATTTCTTTGAGTTTGCTGTCCACAGCATTCTCTTCCAAAGAGGCATCTACCCTCCCGAGGACTTCGTCACAGTGAGAAAATACGACCTTCCCATGCTTATGAGTAGCGATAACGACGTGAAGGATTACATTGGTAATATCATGCAGCAGCTCCGCAAATGGATATACGGCGGGCGTTTGCTGAAACTCGTGGTTGTGATTTTGAACAAAGCTACTACTGAGCCCGTGGAAAGATGGGTGTTTTCTATAGACATTCAAGCAGAAGGTGAAGAGGAAGGTGAGAAACCCAAGGCACAGATCCAGCGGGAAATCCAGGCGATTTTCCGTCAGATCACCGCCTCCGTGTCGTATTTACCCTTTTTGCAAGACGACGAATACACCTTTAATGTGTTGGTGTATACAGATCCCAGCTACGACAGCAGAAGAATACCCAGTGAATGGGCCGATACCCATGGGGATGGAAAGATGATCACCGGAGAGGCCGACCAGGTGGACTTCTCCAAATTCAGTACTAGCAATCACCTGGTAGGTACTTCGGTGAGCTACAAGCTTGGGTGATGGTGCAAGTCCATTAGTCTAAAATACTACGCCTCGACGTTGCGCTGGTTTTCCTCACGGACCTCCTCGTTTTTCATCTCTTCATTCTTTATCTCGCCCTGCTTGTCTTCGTCTTCGGCGGGTTTTTTGTCGTTGGACAATTCCTGGTTCTTGAGCTTGGACTCCAAGAACTCGTCATCCTTTTGGGCCTCGGGCTGTTCACGACCATCCTCTTTATCCTGCTTCTGCTCCTTTTGGTCCTTTTGCTGCTGTTGCTTCTGCTGCTTGTTCTGCGGGCGAAGCACCGCTAGTTCATCGTCAAAACGCCTTCTTTTGTTGCTGATGATGAACCGAGCTGCTCCTCGTGAGGCCACCAGGTAATCCCATTTGCGCAAGTACATATCCTGCTTGAGCAACTGCGGCGCCAGAGCACTCTGCTCGCTGAGAACCTTCAAATCGTTGAATCGCAGCTTCAAGTCCATGAACTTGAAGATCTGCTCCTTGCCGGTGTCAGGGTCGGTTGGAGGAATATACTCGTTCAATATGGAGAACTTCATCTGGTGCACGTAGTAATCGAGGATATACACGATGCCTTCGTTAACGAGTGTTTCGGGACAGCGGAACTGGCCCATGGAGTCGATGTTCTCGAGAATCTCGCTGGTTTTCGTGGTGCCAGACTCACCATGCTTGGCTACGATGCCCTTAGGGTCCAAATTGAGCGCCACGATGATGATAGCCAAAGCAATGCAGTGTGGCGGGATGACCAAACAAAGCGGCGTAGACATAATGTCGAAAGCCACGAGCCAGCTGAAAAGCGTCAAGCCGTAATCGAGACCAAGCGTTTTCGAGAACAGCGTCACCAAGTAATCCACCGAGGGTACGTTGGCAGCGCCATTGAGAAAGTCAAACTTGAGCACCTGAAGAAGCTTAAATTCCAAGCTCATGATGATCTTTCGTTGCATCTCAATAAGAGGTAACAGGGTGCCTGTGCTCTTATTGACCACCTTAACGTCCAGGTCGACCTCTCGAAGCTTGTTGGCGACCAGCTGCATGTCTCTTAGCTTTTTAATACAGTCTTCATGTTTTGTGGCCAAAAAGAGAGCCGTGTAGGCGACCAAGTAGGGGTCTTTCTCGAGCTCAGTGAGAGACTCACTCTCTGGATTCTGGTCCAGTGGCTCCTCAAACACATTGAATAGGTAATACCGCAGGTAGTAATTCATGGCGGTGGCGAGAACACGGAGCGGGAACTTCATCGTCTTGACAACCTGAAAGAGAAGCTGAAAGATCTGGTGTTTTCGCCGGTTGTATGCTAGTTTCTTGTGTTCTGGAATAGTGTGTGAATGGAGGTAGGAGAGCTCCGCTAGGGTGAAAAACGGGCGTGACACTTGGAGCATCGTTGGCACATCGGCACCGTTTTTGGCACTTGGAGCACCAGGCTCCTTTTTCTTGTAGACCATGCTGGTTTGAATGAATTTGAGAGAGCTTGATATGTGATGGAGGGTGGTGTACGGATGTCTACATCTACATCTAGAGAGGGAACCAGTCCAAACCAGCCATTGTGCTACAGTCACCTAAAGAGAGCTTTATTCAAACAGACTACAGGCCTAAGCAGAGAAGGACAAAGAGACACCCAACTTGTGGACAGGCTCAGCCAACTTCAAGGCGTCGAAAGAGGCACCCAAGCCCAATCTCACGCCAGGTCTCAATTCCTGGGAGTAAGCCAAAGCGGTCAAGCCGGAGTCGGCAACCTTGGCCTTTACGAAAGCGGTGGAGTCTAACTTGTACTTGGTGGCGAACTCGACGTTGACGTTGGAGGACTTGACAGAGTCCCAGGTGGCCTTGGCACCAGCCTCAACCAAAGGAGAAACCTTGTGGTAGTAGGCGGCGGTGAACACAGACAAGTTGGAGGTGGAGGTCACGGCCACGGTGTACAAGGGGTTGGCGTAGCCGACACCGACAGAGTACTTGTTGAGCTTAGCAGAAGCAATGTCGTAGCCCAACTCAGCACCGGCAGTGAAGCCGTCGTGAGCGACAGTCAAGTCAGCGGTGGCAACAGGGCCCTTGAGCAAGTCAAAGAACAAACGGGCGTTGACAGCAGACTGCTGGTAGAAGAAGTTCAACTTGGCGTTCTTGGAGCCATTGGGCACCACCGAGGTGTCCAACTCACCCTTAAGACCGGGAGTCAACAACTCGGACAACTCGAACTTGGTGCTCAAGGTGTTGGCGTTGTTCCAGCCCTGGGTCAAGGTCAAGCCGGTGGCCTTGTCGGCGTACTTGGCCTCCACAGAAGCAGCAATGGCATTGTCCTTAGCAGTCTTACCCTTGACGGTGAAGGCCACACCGTTTGGAGCGGTGGACTTGACATCCACAGCAGCAGAGCTCAAGTGGAAGAAGTCCTTGGAAAGCAAATCGTTGGAAGACTTTTGGATGTCAGAAAAAGCAACAGGAGCCATGGTTAGAAAAAGGTGCTTGTTGTGGTGAGTGCGAAAACGTGGATGAGGAAAGGCCTGAATTTATATGTTGAGCAGCTGCCCCACCGTTGGGGAATAACGCCAGGATTAGTGCGCGCTTGAGGGCTTCTGGTTGGGTGGTGCTTTTAGTGAAGGGTGGGATTTTTTGGGAGATTGGGGTGGGAAATTGAAAAAAAGAGTGTGATTTTTGAAATCTAGGGAAAATTTTGGACCTGGGAAAGTTTTTAAAATCTATGTTCGGACTCGGAATCGTCGAATTGACGGGCCCTTTGCCTGGCTACTTAAGTATTCATGACCCACGCTGCAGCACGCAAGACCCCACAGATCTGCTTGTGGACTGGAGAATACGGATAGGTGATTTCGAGAATTAAGTTCAAATTGGTACTGGAATTGCATTAATAGCATTTTGGCGGATTTGTGGATCTGTGGATCACTGCGCCGGGACCGGTTCACGGGGCTCAGAGTCAGGATCTAGCCCACATGGAGTGGGAGGTAGTTGGTTGCATTTACTGAGGATTTGCTTTTAGCGGTTGAATATTTGATTCTGTTTTGAATTGAGGATTTTGCACGGTCATTTAACCTTCCATTCGGCTTCATCCCATCTTCTACATCTACTTCAAGGCGTTCGTTTCGTTCCGAGTTGTACCGAGCCTGTCTCACTCAACCAAAGGAAAGGAATAAACCACCACACGAGCAATTGAGCGCCAATCGCCAAACGCCAGAAACTTCAGAAACACACGAATTTCATGAAATCCACAACTTTCACGAAATCCATGAAAGCCTCCAAACTACATCAGACCCTTCGTCTTCTAGTGCACCCGTGCCTCGGCGTTAAGCGCACGTGCTGTGGCGCCGCCATGACAGCTTTTCCCAGTGACGGAAACCTTCATTTTCGGCATCTCCATTTTAAAGTTTAAAAGTGTCCTTGGACTTTGCCTGAAGTGGACGGGTCCACCGAACTCCAACAGTGGTGGCTTTTCGCAGCCATTCTCACTAGGCTCACTAGATTCAGACTCACTAAATTACAGGCTCATTTAATCAGCCCACATAGACACGCATGGCACTGTCAACGGATTCGGCTAAAAATCAGCGGCTTCTGCAATGACCATTATTTTTCTCGAAAAACCCAACTTTTTTCGGGCACCTTTCTGTCACTCCTCTCTCCGGATGACCTGTGTTTTTAACCTTCGGTCACGGTATACCCATTGTTCTCCCCTCTTCTAACTGGCTATAAGCCTTGCAAAGCATTGAGATTTCTCTTTTCGGTCACATTTACCCCGATCACGATTCGGAACGCGCCGCTTTGGCGTTATCGGCGATTTAGGTCAATTGGTGTTGTCGGCGTTTGAGAATAGGGTCTATTCTGGTTCTGTCAACGATCGACCTGCAACGGTCTCTTTGTTTAGGAATGAGCAGCGGACGGAATTGAAGGAGTCCTGCTATTTTCGTCTGGTAGATTGGCCTCGGTTGTTCGGTAGATTTGCTTGGTTGGTCGGTAGATTTGCTTGGTTGGTCACTAGATTGGATCAGTTAAGTATTCCTTGGGTGATAACGTTTGATGAATGATGACTTAAGCTCGCAGGCCAATATGGAGTCAGTGACTCGAAGACTTTGTTTGGTGCCTGGTATCGCAGCTGCTTTGGTTCTGTTGGTAGTATGGATTCTTTTCGCAGCCATTTCCGTGGACATATACAGCCTGAGTCAAAGAGCCAGATCGAGCAGCATAAAAGCTTTGTCTAGCCATACTCTAGAAGATTCCACAGCCTCATCTTTGACTCCCTTTGTGAAAATCTCGTCCTTAGTCTCTGGCTATTGCCATGTTCTTAAGAAAAACCGTTGGATGTCTCCTCGAATGACAAACCGGCGTCAAGCCGAGAACCATCGAATAGACAGCTCAAATAACAGAAGCGCCATAGTGAGTTCAAATTCCATGTTGTTCGGATTCTGCGGACTAGAACCCCCCTCTTCACCTCACCTCTTCATGGTCCACAGACGAAAACCATCAAATCTCAGATTTTTCAAATGAAGACCCAATTCTCTCTTTTGAAGCTACTATATCGTCGTGCCTCTCCAAAAACCCCATTCTCGAATGTGTACCTTAATGAAACTCCCCAGCCTATCAACCCACTTTCGCAGCCATTCTCCACACCATCTACACCGTAACACTGGACTGAAATTCACGGCGGGACCCAGCCAGATTCTTGATTACATCTCAATTGGCAACTCCCAATTGACATTTCAGGTGTAGAAAACCACAGAACCTCCTTTCCAAAACTTTCCACTCATCCATGAAGATATACTTCGTGAACACCACGCCCATTCTCGTGAAATGCCTTGAGCAGGCCATAGCCGAGGTCTTGCCATACCTCCCGGAGTCAATTGAGTTGTCTGTGATGCAACTGCTGCTTCATACCTTCCTCAAGAACAAAAAACAAGAGAACACGGTGTTGGTGACTCCAGCCAACTCTTTCTCCTTCATGGGCGGTGGATTCGACATGGCCGTGCTTTCCACAATGATCGAAGGCCACCAGTACGAAAGAGAGGTCGAAAAGGCCGTCCAAGAACACTGTTTACTGGCAAACCACGGATTCCTTCCTCCAGCATCTGCTCACACTGTTAAACTCTCTGAACTTCCACACACCGCAGGGTCCATAGCAGCCAAAAGTGGCGTTCTGGCGTTGGTTCAGGTTCCCACGATGGAAGTTCCAGGACCAATTCTTTTCGATCGGGTGTTTTACAGCACTTGGGCAGCCCTTTCGTCGTTTTCAGATGTGGAAGCCGCTGTAATGCCCGCTTTTGGCGCCGGATTCGGCGGTGTTCCGCCCGGAACGTGTGCTAGACTCATGGTGGGTGCCATTGCTCTTTGGTACATGCCTGCGCCGTCCCCATTGGCCCGTTCAGCCGGGGTTCTTTTGTATTTAAGGCGAAAGTACACCAAGCTCGGAAAACCCAGCGACATTTCCGAGATCGAGGCGTTTTACACGGAACATGGGAAAAGCTCCTTCACGCAAACAGGCAAGGAATCCCAGCACTGGCCGCTTCCTTGGCATCGTATGGTCAAGGGACTCACCTGGGTGCATAAACAGAGAGAGTAATACTACTATCAACACGCGCGGTTCTCTATACGCGTTATGACTACTACTCGGTATAAATACACCCTAGGGTTTGTGTACTGTGCCGAAACAGAGCAGGTGCTTTTCTTGAATCGGCAAAAGCTGCCATGGATGGGCCGCTGGAACGGTGTTGGGGGAAAGCTTGACCCTGAAGAGTCGCCCCTAGAGTGTATTGTTAGAGAGACTCTCGAGGAAACGGGACTCCAGGTTTCGCTGTATCAGGACAAAGGCGTGTTGCGCTGGGTACGCGACGGTATTGATCTTGGCGGTGTTCACTTGTTTGTGGCTCCTGTGCTGCTGCTGTTTGTGGCTGGTTATAAGACACCCAGGTGTTTCTGTCACGAGGGAATACTCGACTGGAAGAGACTAGACTGGTTATTGAACGAGGAGAACACGGGAATTGTGGACAATATTCAGATCATTCTTCGGGACTTGATCTTTCTGGACCAGCGGAAAGTGTGGATGGCTGAGTACACCGGGGGAATGCTTTCGAGGTGTGAGGTGATCGAGACGTTGCCCCAGACGGAGGGTTGATCCTTGGTCATTGCTTGTTGGAACCCGGGGAATTGAGCTCTGTGAGGAAGTCCTTGGCTGCTCTGGGCGGCCCGTGTCTCACTTGGTCATCGATGTAACCATTGAATTGATGTTCTTATTCAAAACCAAGGAGACATCAAGGCGTTAAAGAAGCTTATACTGTGAAGATTATATTGCAACGTTTAGCGCCGACAAGATTGATGTTGTTACAATTCACACCACCTTGAAGGAAGAGATTGAGCGGATTCAGACTGTGACGATCTCGAAGTTCTCATCACCATCAACGTTGGGATACCTAACCTCGACTTGTTGAGCTTCTGATGATACTGGAATACACTCCATTTAAATGATCCAATTTACCATCATAAGATGAATCATAACGACACTAACATACTAACTCCTCCTACAACTGCTCTGCAATCCCTCTATTACTATAATGCACTATCCTTACGTCGTCCAGAGTCTGGCAGTACCGTCGGCACCAGCACTAAACAACCAGGCTTCCTTGGGGTGCCATACCAAGTCCAACACTCCGATGCTCGACACAATCTTGTGGCCAGTCAATTTCTTCAACGGCACCAACAACGGATTGGTCATGTAATCGTCGTACACAGTGCTGTGGAATACATGGATCGAGCCGTCGTCAGAAGCCGAAGCAAACAAAGGCATTTTACCCTTGTGGAACTTGATTGAACGAACGGCCTTTTCGTGGTACCGAAGCGTCTTATAAGGAGTGGCGGCCAAGTCCAAGTCGTGCCACAAGACACGCTTGTCGTAGGACGATGCTAAAAGGTGGTCACCTCTGGGGTGAATATCGATACTGGAAAGCATCCGGGCACCAGGCATCAACTTTTTAACGAGCTGCTGCTGGGCCAAGTCGTAAATACGGATGGTTCGCTGGGACGACACAAAAAGCTGTGGTTTGAAGGGGTGGAAACGGGCGTCCATGATGGTTCCCTTTGATTTTCTGAAAGGTGACTGAGAAAGGTGTTTTGACAACTGGTGAATAAGCACGGCGGTGTTTTTCGCCTCAGGTGCCACCGTCACGAAATAGTCACCCTTTCTGTGCCATGAGAGTTTCTTGATAGGCTTCTTGCACTCGATGATGGCAGCTACTCCTTCTTGCGACTGAGTAGCATTAGGTGTGTACCACTTGGCCACATCCTTCTTGGGCTCCACGGTATTTTTGGCAGCATCTTCGTCATCATTGACATTAATTTCTGTATCCTTACGCTTGTTGCCAAAAGCGTCGTGACCCCAACCGGCTTCAATTCTTACACGAGCCGAGTTCTCAAAATCAAAACCGAAAACTGGCGGCACCAAAAGGAAAATCTTCTCTGCAGCAGCCACCGCCAAAATCGCCGTGCCGGGTTCTGGGTGCCACTCCAAACTGTCGATCTTATCCTCTGGGTCCTCCTCAAGGTCAATGGCTTGGAACTTGTATACCAGTCTGCCTGTAAGCACCTCCCACACTCTGACGGAACCGTCATCGGATCCGGTCGCAAGCCAAAGACCCTGGGGGTCAATGGAGAGCGTTCTGATTCGTCCAGTGTGGCCGTTGTATGTGGTAGAGCAGCGGATAGGGAAAGGTCTCAAATCCTTTGGAGAGGGAAGTTCAGGAATCAACGACTCGGGGTCGATGTTCAACTTGCTGTGGCGCACACGTGGAGCCAAGTAGAGGTCCAAACAGCGATCGAAGCGCTCCCTGACCGACTCAGAGTAACCAGGCACCTTACGCAAAGCACTGTATTTTTGAGGCATGAAGTTGGTATCTCTTTCGCTGGGGGCCGCTTCAAGCCACTTCTTCTTCTCCTCCTCGTCGAAGAGGTACTCCTCAGGAGGATTGTAAGACTCGTCGTTGGTAGGAGGAGGCAATTTGGGTGCCCTTAAGTTCATCACATGGTTGTTCTCAGGGTCCTCATGTTCCCAAAGATCAAAGTTATTCTGGTCCTCCTCAGCCTTGGCCTTGGCAGCCTCTGGCGAGAGAATCTTGCCCAGACGAATAGCACGGACAATTTTCATGATTCTCCTGGCCTCGTGCTGAGAAGGCTGGAAACGAGATTTGGGTTCTGGCGCAGCAGTAAGCGGCATCACCTCCGTTTTCAGCGTAAACCACTCAATCGTGGGCTCGTACGGGTTGATGGCCTCGTCCGTCAGCTCCTGGTTCTGGATCTTGCGGATCAACTCCAACTCCTCGTCGGTGAGTTTAAGCGAGGTACCTGTGTTCTGGTCCAAAAGCCCAGTCCAGCCTTCTGGAAGGTCGATCTGCTCTAAAAGCTGGTCCAAGGCAGATCCACGGGCAGGTCTCATGATCCTCTTACCGTTGATGTCGTAGCCAATGTGGGGCATTTCTTCATACGCAGAAATGGGGATGTTTCCGATGGTGTTGAAGTTTTCAGCGTCTGAGTCGTCAGACTCGTACACGGGCTCGATCTCCGGCTTGATAATCCGTGGACGGCCATCTGAGTACTTGCCGGCGATCTCGCCGTTATCTTCGTCCTCCAATGTGTGGAGTTTGACTCCACTGAGTTTGTCTGTCAAAGCTGAGGAAGTAGACACAGCGTCGCTCTCAGAGTCGTCGTCTTCATCGTCGTCTTCGTCCTCATCATCGTCTTCATCACCTTCACTTTCGTCTTCACTGTCGCTCTCCTCAGGCTCCTGCTCAGCTAATAGCTGGTTGAGCTCAGCTTCACTGTCCTCCTCATCGGACCCTTCCATGGTCAAAACGCCCTCTACATCGAGCTCGGGCTCACTTGGGGCAGCATCGTCATTTTTTCTTTTTCTTCCACCCGCTGAGGCCGTTTCTGCTCCCTTCAGCCTGGCCATCGTGTTGTGGTACTTTGGTGATGTAGAAAAAATCATCTCATCGCGATACTACACCTTCTCCAGCATAGCACCTCATTTCTGCATGAACTCCATCCTCCGCGTCAACGCTATAAATCAGAAGGAGCTCGAGGCCAATGTGTCGGATTTGGCTTCCTGGCACCAGGACTATGCCGACACCTCTTATATCTACATCGGCAATCTTCACGAAAAGATCAAGGAGCACGACCTAGTGGTGATCTTCTCCCAGTGGGGGAATCCTACCCATGTCAATTTGGTCAAAGACAGCGCCAGCGGGAAATCACGAGGATTTGCCTTCCTCAAGTACGAGGATCAGCGATCGTGTGTTTTGGCGGTCGACAACTTCAATGGAGTGTTTATCTATGAGCGTCCACTCAAGGTGGACCACACTTACTACCAGCTTCGAGACGGCCAAGAGGAGGACGATTTTGCCGTCGACTACCTGGCAGCACGGCCTGCGCAGATTGAGGCAGCTGCTGTGGAAGATACCGACAAAAAAGAGAAACAAGAAGAGAAACGTATTTCAAGCACTGAGCCATTGGACGCTTCTGGAATCGTCAGCATGGCTGTGTCTGAGGCGTTTGTGGCTGACGACGATGATTTCAACGATCCCATGGCCAGCATTATCAAAGATGAAGTGCCAAAGACGAAGCACAGAAAACGCAGACACAGGGAACACAGAGAGAGTGAGAAGGATAGAAAGCACAGGAAGCGAGAGGAGGTGAAGGAGGCCGAAAGTTAGGCTTTTGAAGCTAACATGAGCTGTGCTTCCCTCGGGCTATTTGTTTCATGCTTCTGGCAAGTGTGAGAATGATGGAGTCAAGAAAGCTTCTGGAGAATAAAAAGCAGAAGTTCTATGAATGTCTAGTTTACTTACTGTCCTTACAAGGACGGCGGCTGCTACAGTGGAATGGCACCCTCGTGTCTATGAATGACATCTGATTGTGGATTTGATCTACGATTGATCTATGAAGGGCGGCAACATGACAGACCAGCTACTTACTCGTTACTTGTGACAAGGCATAGCCCTTGTAATACGAGAAAAACTTCGTTTTCTGCTCGACGGTCATGTCGTCTCCCACCAATGACAAGCTGTTATCGGGAAACACCTCTCTGGCTGCCTTTATGGAAAACACCGTCAGTTCCACATGCGGCACGATCTTTGCCTTGATAAATACCTTGCCCACAGTAAGCAATTTGCACAAGTACTGGAAACCCGTCACATTGGGAACAGGCAAGGTCACGAGGTTGGGGTACACTCTGAGCACAATAGTCAGGAAAGAGAACCCCGGAAGCTGAAGCAATTTCGGGTCAATGCTTCTGCTGAATGGAAGCACAGCCTTGTTATTGGACGGCGTGCCTTCTGGGAACAAAATCACAAGCTTGTCTTTGAGAAAAGCGTAGTCTGTGAGGACTTCACCTGGCAAAGGAGCATCTGGCTCCAAAAACGGGACTTTTGTGAATTGCCAAAAATCCAACGCATGCAATTTGGTGCCTCTAGGAAGCAATACAACAACTGAGTTGATCGAGCTGACGGCAGAAAGCACATACAAGATCAACACATCAATTGGTGAGATGAAGTTTGCAACCACCAAATGGTTGCTACCGGGTCTTCTCCGGTCGATCTCGGCTGTTTTCAGCTTCCTGATACCCTCAACCAGCAAGTCGATATCGGAAACCCCGAAAATGTGGCGTAGAATGAATAGGAACAACGGTTTTGGTGCTACCAAGGTGAAGGCATACAAGATGTACAAGAGGGGCAACTTGACGGCGACAATCACAGGGTTGAAAAGGTACTTTTTGATGGGCAGCTGTGGATTTTCCACTGGCATAAACGGGGAAATTCCCGTGCCTTTGTCTCTCCAATTGGAAAACTTCTCCATACTGGATGAGTATGGAGTGGTGAGGAAGTGTTGATGAGCTGGTAGAGGCACGTGACCCCAACACATCCAGAGAATTGTTTCTGCTTCGTTTTGACTACTTTTCAAAAAGTACGTTTATGCTGGTCATACTCGAGCCTTGCGGTGCTGTGGTGATGTTTTCGTTGTCCACCATTCTTCTGCGCATTACGCTAGCACTCTGAGTGAAGGACAGATTATCTCCTCTACAGGGCGAGAACTCAGTGGCAAAAAAAATTATCCACTTAATAGGGGCTAAGGCCGGTCTCTAATTTACCCAAGCCAATTCCGCTGGGTTCTGCGCTGTGCGTGCTCTGATTGGCTGAACTGGAACGCAACACAAGGAGACAAAATCACGCAAACGCAAGGCTGGGCTGCCGGGTGCAGCAAGTGACGCCGATGCGGAGTTACCAAAAACGGCTATATGGTTTTCCAGGAGATTTTTGCCGTTTTTTGTGCGTTCTGATTGGGTGCAAATTTTGGTATCACAGCGCTCCAGCGGCCACGAGGTCTAGACGCCGCTCGGTGGCGAAACAAGAAATAGGGGTGTTTTGGAAATAAAATGTGAAAATTTTGGTGGGGAGGGGCTTGGATTGCTGTGTTTGGTGGGTGTTCATGGATGTGGCTGCTGTTGTTTGAGTGAGTGTTGATGTGGTGAGGGAGGTGAGACGAGGGAAGATTTGGAAAGCCATATTAAGGGGCCTATCTAGTGCATTTGTAAAGAGATCCAGAGAGAAGAAATCGTTTATCTTGAAGATTTTCTTTTTATGTGAGTCGATGTGGTTTGGTTTACAGACCACTAGTACACTGGGACCATTGAGCCTCGACCAAAATGGAAATAGTAAAACAGCTATTCTGACAGAACGCAGATACAAAACTAAAACTCAAGCTTCGAACCCAGGCAACCTTAGAGATACTGTTCAGCTTCAAAGCGCTGTCCTGTTGACTTAGGATTACATCATCGTAATTAAACCTGTAGCCATCAAGGGTCCATAAATGGAACCAAAACAAACCCAATATAATCAAAACTAAGTGGCTTGAGCCTTCCAAACTACAACTCTCTTCATGTAACATTATTGACCACATACTAATATACACAGCAAGGCAGCCCGTGCTGCTTGCGATATAATACTTTCACAAGAAAAATCAATTTTCGAGCAATTACAACTCCTGCGAAGCCTTGGCGTTGGCCTTCTTGGAGGGCAACAAGGACTGGTGGATGTTTGGCAAAACACCACCCTGGGCAATGGTGACGTGACCCAACAACTTGTTCAACTCCTCATCGTTTCTGATGGCCAACTGCAAGTGTCTTGGGATGATTCTGGACTTCTTGTTGTCTCTGGCAGCGTTACCAGCCAACTCCAAGATCTCAGCAGCCAAGTACTCCAACACGGAGGTCAAGTACACGGGGGCACCAGAACCGACTCTCTGGGCGTAGTTACCCTTTCTCAACAATCTGTGGACACGACCCACTGGGAAGGTCAAACCCGCCTTGGCGGATCTGGAAGTGGATGCTTTTTCAGAGGAACCTGCTTTACCTTTGCCACCGGACATTATACTTTAATTTGTGTTTTGGATGATGGGAAAAAATGGGCAGGTGGGTTGCTTATATACGCAGCGGGTTATCATTTGTGTGCACCGCGCTGGGACAGAAATTGCACAGGAGACAACCAGGCGAACTGGGGGAGTGCGCGAGAGTGTGCTGGGAGTTACGCCCGCGAGGTGTAAATACAGACACAATTACGCAGGGCGCCACCGGGTGCGACTGGGACGACGGGGCCAGATGGCGGGAGGGCGGGAGGAGCCCACTGGGAAGGGCCAGGGCCTGTTGGGTGCAAATGGTGGCCACCAAGGGTCGAGTGATTTTGGCCATTTTACGCCTTGCAAAAAAACAAAATACATATTCGCAATCAGCACGCTCCCAGCATGCCGGCAGTGTTTTTCCCGCCGCGCTAGCGTCTCGGGAACGGTTGTTTTGTTGTGGCGTTGCAGCCATTCTCTGCTCGCCAGGAACTCTCCAGGATGTTTGTTTGCGTCCGCGAGTGCGTGCTGTCTTTTACACCCAGCGTACCGCGCTCTCCTCGCCTCGGTGCCGCCTGCAGGACACAAACACTCCCCCCCAGGCCACTATATATGGGGCCTGTTCGCAATCCAAGTGACTTTTTCTCATCGTACTCAAACTAACAAAATGGCCCCTAAAGCAGAGAAGAAACCCGCCTCCAAGGCTCCAGCTGAGAAGAAGCCCGCTGCCAAGAAGACCGCTTCTTCCAGCGACTCCAAGAGAAAGACCAAGACCAGAAAGGAGACTTACTCTTCTTACATCTACAAGGTCTTGAAGCAGACTCACCCAGACACTGGTATCTCCCAGAAGGCCATGTCCATCATGAACTCGTTCGTGAACGACATCTTCGAGAGAGTTGCCTCCGAGGCTTCCAAGTTGGCTGCTTACAACAAGAAGTCCACCATCTCTGCCAGAGAGATCCAGACTGCCGTCAGATTGATCTTGCCTGGTGAATTGGCTAAGCACGCCGTCTCCGAAGGTACCAGAGCTGTCACCAAGTACTCCTCTGCTGCCAACTAAGTTATGCCGCTGACTTGCTTCACTGTGTGATAGCACTTGCACATGACTGGCTGCTTTCAGTGTAATGTATTTGTATATTAGTAATGGAATTGTATTGGACTCCGATGTACAGCAGTAGACTGTTGATTGGTTTAGTGGGTCGACAACACCTACCTACCCTTTGGCTCTTGTTACAAGTATTTCAAATCTGCTCAGGCCACCTTCTTTTTCCCGTTGTTGCCTCCAATGAGGTCTGACTTGATTTGTTGAAGGAAAGTCACATATCATTATGTGGGCTTATTTTTGCCTTCCGTTGACTTCGTAAAAAGCATCATGTAATATTCATGTATATCCATCTACTCTATTGATCGCCCTTATTGAGATGGATCTACAAATTCCTATTACTTTCCTCTTTGACTTTTGTAGATTACAGTAAAGTTAATGGAACGCTGATGCTAACAGCCGAAATAAGCATTTTTTTGACTCCTCTACCTATTGTCTATTCGTTATAGAATGTCTAATGTACAAGCTATGTGGCCTTGTGAAGTCTAGTGATGTCGTCAGCCCACCGACCGGCTAGTCTGGCTTGTCACTGGGAACGAGATATGGGTACGCCACCAGCCGACTTGATTTTTAGAATTTATATCTCCCTCCTTTTCTTTGTCGTCGTTAACTGCTCCTAAAGCAACTTTTCACTGTATCCGAGCAAAAGCAACCCACAAGTGAAGTTGAACAAGTGATGGAGCCAGTAGGTGTGGCGAACGCCGTAGACCATACTGTAAAACACAGTGTATGCTAGAACAGCCACAACAGCCCGGTAATACATATCTCTCCCCTCTCCCTTCCGTGGGATCGGTACCCATTCGCTGTATTGGCTTTGAAGTTGCACCAACGCAACAATTGGCGCAACGGCAAGGAAGTTATGGTGTGACGAGAAGGGCGTGGTCCAGTTGATGCTGAAGTTGTGGACAAACACAATCAAAACAGGAATGTTGATTGGTAATACCCATAGCATCAACAACATCACACTGATGTTATAATTGCACGCTGTTTTAGAGTTACGATGAGCCATGAGTTTGAGTACCGTGACAATTTGTACGGCCAATGAGGTCAAGTACGCAAATTGGTAGGGCAAGTAGAAGGACACGAGAATGACAAGAAGTGCCAACACACCCAATCTGCTTCTCTTCCATTGCACAAGAGGAACTTGCTTCTCCTCTAGACTTCTAGGGAAGATTCTTGTGATCCTTCCAATGAAGACCAAAAGTTGGCCGGTGTAGATTAAAAAGTGGTAGATAAACCAGTTGATGCCAATGGCCATGATGAAGAAAGATGGACCCAAGTACCAAAGACAGTCTTCTTCGAGACCGAGGTAAAACGTATTAAGGGTGTAGTCGGGGTGCAAACTCATGTTGACTTCGTTTCTGCGGTGCCAGAACACTGGATCTGCCCAGTTGAGAACCTTTTGAACGGCTTCGGATTTCACAATCACCCCAAGCAAACCAAAGATAGCCACCAAAAGACTAAAGAGCTTTCGTTCGCAAACACACCCAAGACCGTACAATTGGTCCGGAAACTTCCCCGTCTCAAAGTACCGCCAAGACTGGAAAATGAAAACCAACAATGAGACAGCAAGGCAATGTGCCACCACAGCTAGCCTATAGCGAAGCACTAGAAGCCTCAAACTGCCCCAGACATCAACAGAGAAAATAACCTCCACATCCTCCAAAGGTTCCTCTGTCGTTGGGATTTCAGGATCGACCCAAAGCTCGAGATTGACACCCTGCTGCTTTCTTGTTTTGTCAAAGGGCGTGAAAGGCGCAACAGCGTGAACGCTGATGTGTGTTTCGGCACCATTCTTCACGTTGATATGCCACTTTGTCTCATAAGGCTGGTCTCTCCACTGGCGAATGAAGGGCCTGAAATCCTGATCTTTCTTTTCCAAGTTTTTGAATCGGATTTTGTATGCTAAAATGCTGGACCACGCTCCTGGAACGTAGATGTTCATGGCCATGGGCCTATCTGCGGGAAGTTTTGTTCCCACGTTTGATACTAAAAGACTGCTCAAATCTGACTCAAGAGTTATGTTTGCTCTGGGAAAGGAGATCACTTGAGCGACGGAGAAATGCGAGTCGGAGGTTTTCAATGGCTCGTGAATGACGACCATATCAAAGTTGTCCAAGATGCTGGGCTCGATTTTGCAGCCGTAAAATGGCGTTTTATCGCCGTCAAAGGAGGAGTCCTTAAGACTGTTGACGTCGTTGCTGGAGCGAGGAACCTGGTTCACATGGGTGAACATATCCACACATTGGAGCTGAGCAAAAGTGTTCTTCGGGTCAGCTGTGGGCAGCTTATCCTTTTTGCACAAAAGGACGCTGGCGGTCTGCGACTCCGCAATCATGGCGTCTTCCCAGTACGTCAACTCATCCAGGGAAAGGAACTGAAAAGTCTGGCCAGGCTCAGTCATGATCACATTGACTTTCCGTGGGCTGTGACGCCTGTTGGTCAACTTAAGGAGCGAGTTGGGCCCGAGAAAGTTCACCTCGCTCTTATCCAAAGTGACTCTGACGGTGTTTATGTTCGGATCAAAGTCCTGCTCGGTATACTTTTCAAAGCCAGACATGAACAAATTCCGCAGAATCTCCATTCGGCGCTCCAAGGGGTACGTTCTGTGGGGCGACGAGACGTCGGCAATACTCAAAAGCCACCTGGCTATCAGGCGACGGAGCTGGCGGCACCACACTATAGCCAAATGGTCGGACGGAGTCCAGACATCCTGGATCCCGGTGGTGAACATGGTGAAGCCGTTGGAGGGCGGCACCAAGTAGCCCAAAGTGGTGTAATCGGCCGGTAAAACCGAGTCAAGCAAGCCGCCTGTGATGGAAACAACGGACACATTGTAGAGTCTTTGGCGAGCGAGTGAGGGTTCCTTCAGACTAGGGTGGAAACCGTCATACCAAAAACGATCGATAGCCGAGTATACGCGTAAAAGATCCCCGTCAAAGGTGAGTGGAGCCGCCGAGTGGGGCGATGAAAGCGTGAGAATGGTGTTGACAGAGCCTGGTACGTAGTTAGGCAAGGTGAGCATAAGGCGAGCAGCAATGCCGCCCATAGAGTGGCCTATCAAAATGAGAGACGTGGGCGGGTTCTCTGTATGAGCGTATAGCAGGAGAATGAAGGCCACAGCGTCATTTAAATACTCTGCCTGATCGAGAATGGTTCTTCCATGGAAGGCCAGAAAGTCCTCGTTGAAGTCGGCCGCAAAGAAGTCGTAGTTTTTCTGCTTGGGGTTGTCGACCACGTTGATATTTGGATCGTACCACAACACAGACGTCTCGGCCGCTATGGACCGGATTTGTCTATAGGAGCCGGCGTTTCCAGGAATGAACAATATGGGAATACCGTCGAGCACCTGGAAGCCGTCCCCCTCTTTTTCCGGAATCTTATCTTTGCCCTGCTCTCTGTAAAGCCACAAGGAGTACTTGGACGCAAAGCGGGTGTGGGTTTCATCAAAAGACCGTATTCGAGCGTAGGAAGGGTACATCGAAACAGGTCTGCATTCTGGGGCATCAGCGCCGGTGTAACCTCCAGAAAGGTACAGCTGGGTTATTAAGGAAAATAGAAAAAGCCCTAGTAGGGCCACTAGGAGCACCGGTCGCCTTGTGTCCATTGAGTGTGGAGGGCTTTAAAGTAGGTTGAATTCAAGAGGTAGATTTCGCACTGTTGATGGTGTAAGTCAGTGGGGTATGCCCAAACAGGAAGGACATCGATGGGCCATGTGATGGTGGGATGATTTTGGGGTTTGGGATGTGGGATTTGGGAGTGTAAGAATTTGGAGATTTGGAGATTGGTTTTTTGGTTTTGTGGGGCACTCGTTTGGTTGCTTCTTGGGATATACGCACACTGAATGGCTGCGAAATTGATTTGGTTAAACAGAGGGTTGGAGAAAATTTGGCAGTGCAGGGAGAAAATGGGTGTTTGACGATCAGTTCTTTGAAAACGCAAGGTAAAGAGGAGCAAGAATTCGAAAAAAGCCGAGAGTTTTAGCTACTTTAAGGAGAGCACATTGCCGAGGATGTAGCACAATGGTAAGCAAAAGCCCTACTGGATGTATCACGAAAGGACCCATTCAGCCAGGAAACGCCTGCAGCTTTGAAATTTTTGCTGAAAACGCCTGGCAACCGATTTAGTCAATTATTGCGTCCGCTATTGTTACAGTGAAGCAAACGAGAATCTGTCTATCGAAGACAAAAGCGGCAGTGCCCTCGTAGGAAGACATTTTTAGTCAGTATTTTTCATCATAATTTCATTCGGGCTTCTGTGAGGATGTTTTAGGAGGATTCAGAGAATGGGGCCTGTCACAATGATGGGAGCAGAAGAACTAATTGCAACTTTTCAGAAATTATATCTCGAGAGGCCCATTTTGCAAAGTTGTTTTTTGTGACGTTTTGCATAGTTAGTTTATGTGACTTAATACCTTTAGTCTAAGCTGTATTGGGATGCTAATCAATGTCGTGGAACGATTGCAGAATCACTACGCCCCAAAGGTACATAAGTCCTGGTATAAACAATCTGAACGAGGCCATTTTGTCGATTAATTCAATTTTTTACTGAAGATTAGAGAATGTAGGCGATGATATTTTGGCCAAAGTTTATGTAGAACTGAACAAAGAGGATCCCTTATGCTTGTTCACCTCCACTGCTTCATAACGTTTTCCGACTGAATGGGGAAATGTTTCTGTTAGTTGTTACTGAAGTCTAGTATATGTTTCTACAAATTCCAAAATCGGCATTCTATGGAGGATTAGTTGGTTGGAGTTGGCAATCCCTGGGGTTATTTTGGTTTCTTGGGATGGGATCTGAGCTGACTATTTTTAAACCCATGAATAAAGGCCTTTTTATACTTTAAAGCCGACTATTGTTTTGAATTTTCCTATTCTTAGTGTGTCATCCTCATGGGACCATGGCATCATGAGCTGCTAAATGGTCTGAGACAACGACTGCAGCGGTAAACCTACAGCACCGTTTTAAGACATACCAATTGAAGGAAACGATTCAAAGTTGATAATTGAAAGAAAAAGCTGAAAATTGAAAGGGAGAAAAGGTAGACTGAGTTGAACAGCTTATTGAAGCTCAGAAAATGGTTGACCTGGTGAATTTATCAGTCTACCAGAAACAATCTCCTACTACAAGCATACCCGTAGCCGCACCACTTAAACCTTTTCTAATAAAAAATTCTTTTCTCCGATGAATCAGACACCTTCCAGAGACAAAACCCATACAAACTTCGCCAATTGGCCCGAATTGCACAAACGCTTATTCTTCCTCGGTATGTGGAATACACATATCGGGACCTGCGTTTTCGTCAAACGTCTTAAGATCTTCAACTATAACGCTCGGTTGTTTTCTGTTTTGAGGATTGTTGACGTCGTGAAATGCGTCGAATATTATCCCGTATCTTCACTTCTTAAATTCAGATTTCAGTGAATTTCGTCAAGGTGTTCCTGCCTGAAAGATCTCTGTGGCTCCGCGTCTGTCACATGTCATTTTACGCCATAAATCAATAATATTTTAAGATTTTGAGCTCATTCGTTGAACTCCTAACTACAGCCAACTGAAGATTAGTTATGATAGAGCTTTTGAGCTTCCGTTGACGCCAAAATGCTGGAACAGTTCGATCGCTAAGACAGTTGTCCTGCACAAACACAGCCGCTATCAATATGCATATCCCCAGAGTGAATGACATCATAAGCAACATTTCTTGTCGACACCACTTTCCTTTCATACAATTGACAAAGATGGGAAGAATCGAACTAGTCACGCAGCCTTCTAAAGAGAATTTAAAAGAAGGAACTCTCAGAGAGAATACTATGCAAAAGCTACATAAGTTGGTCAACGAAACTTTGGAAGACCAAGATTCAGACCAAGACGAGGAGAAAGAAGGACAAAAGAGAGAGAAAGAAGACCACGTTAGGAGTGAAAAGTCAGGCTTGTCAAGTGAAACTCATGTGGACCATGATGGTTTTGAGGTTCCGGCAGGGAAAATCCCACTAGATGGCAATTTCTCCACCAGGGAAGTCAAAGAGATTATCGAGCTTGCGCAGGAGGAGGGCGTCTTGCAAGATAATATTAATGTGGAGGTTTTGGGACGCAGCAGCTTTGGTAACAGGGTTGTTGTGACTGAAAAGGAGCAGCAGGAGAAGGTCAAGAAGGAGAGGGAAGAAAAGGAAGCGAGGGACAAAGACAGTGAAGAGAAGAAGGAAGACAGTTGAGAAGCTGTGCTATTTATTCAATACAGACAAAGCAGTAAGGAGCGTAGGCGTTTGAGCTTGTTTTGTATGGTGTAAAGAAAGAAGAGGGTAAGGAAACTGAAAAGCTTGTAGGGGCATCTGAGAAATAGTCAGTGTTTGGATTTTCGTGAGTCTTAGTATTGCTACTGGAAGCGTTTTACGAAGCCATTAAGCGACCAATTTGACTGTAGATTTAGAGAGGGAGCTTTCATCTTGGTGGTACCTCATTGTTATTTGGAAAACCCTCAGTTATATGTATTCAGATTCCAAAATACGCCGCAATGTGATTCTGTGACTGACACAGGGCTTTGGGCTTCAACATTGTAGTCATACACTTTGGGGTCTTTTATAGCCTCTCGAAGTTTTAGATGTATATCTCCTGATCCGTACTCAAATATACTCACAGTCTCTTCCCTAAAGAATCAAAAGTCTGAAATTTTTTACATCGTTTACTTTGTAGCTGAACAGAAATTTCACACAACCAAGATGCCCTCGTTCATACTCTCGATGAATTACGAGATGCCCTAATCAAAAGGCTTGCAAACCATTAACGGTTCTCTATAAGAAGCCATGGTGATCACCCTAGAGTCGATTGGTGAAAACTAAAACTCTCTGCCTTCTACAACTCCCCAAACCATGATACTTTCATACATATACAATTACCCTCAGTCCAGGAAGTTCTTCCCGTCCAGCTCGCTGTCATAAACCATCTTCTTCTTTCCAAACATCAGTTGGAAACCAGCTACCCCGACCTTGATCATCCACACCCAAGACACAAAAAGCGTTCCTACGCTCAACCACATACACACAAACATGGGAGTACCCAACAGCGCCAGAAAGCCCGCTTTCTTAAACGCCTTGACACCTTTGACGTGGGCTGCTGTTTGTAAAGAGCAGGCCAAAATGTCTAAGAAAAGTGCCCCTCCAATGACAAAAGATGCAAAAAACCCAGTAAGGAATCCATTGCAAGCGCAGCACAGGATCGTCACAGGCAACAACGAAAGAATGGAGTACAAAAGCGCAAGCAAAAACATCAGATACGCAATTTTTGACAAGTAGTAGTATGTCTTGTGGTTTTTTTCAAACTCTTCAGGTACATAGCTTGCACCCAAGTTCTCGCTTGGAGCATATGGATAAGCAGGCTGTTTCTTCGTACACTGGACCTGGCCGTCTCCATAAGGCGTACACATAGCATACATTGTCCAGCGTCTTTCAAATCTCACGGTAGCCTTGGAAAAGTAGAATCTGTTGAGGAACTTCAGATCTTCCAGGGCTCCACTGAGGTTAATGAAGAGAAGCATGACGGTGGAGCCTGCGATGAGCAAGAAAGGGATAATTGTGGCGAAGCGGTGAAGCATCTTAAAAATATGATACCTTTTTTATTTGAGATTCTGGCTGTTTTTATAGTGTCTTGATCCTTGGATCAGCCTTGTCTATTGGCTGCGAAAAGCGGCATGCAGCCTGAAGGGGGCATTTCCAAGGGCCCCTTTTCCTGACTTAATACACAACTTATTGGTACCATTGAACTCGCACAAATCTCAGGATCCTAAATATGCTATCAGATTTGCGATTACACAAAAATTGATAGAGTTAGATTGACCCCTTGGGCGGTCTCACCTGCACACACAGCCTGGGGTGCTTGCTCGCCTGCCTGATTTGGACAAACGGCTTGTAGGGAGACCAAAACGACAAGAATGACAGGAGAACATGCGTCGTATTTTTAGCACATGTTGCTGGATCGTGGGGTAATTTGATCTGGAATTTTACGAGATAGTATAAAAGTCAAAATGAAAAGAACAGATGATTTTGGGAGTTTGAAGAGAGCTTTGTAGGATCGTCAGTTTACGTTTGGTTTCTGAAACCAGGTTACCCAACTTACCACTGTCGATCTTCTTTGCCTGAGCATTTGGATTTTATTCTAATAATACTTCAATGAGATTGGCCTTCCGGGCTTATCAAGGAGTCTAGGAATGCTCTTTCGCAGCCACATACCAGCACCATCTCGTACCCAGAATTATACTTTTTTGAGAATGAATCCACAGCTTTTGCTCAACTTAGAGAATCTATCAAAATACACAGTTCAGGTCAACCATAAAGCTACATGTTAGAGATATAAGGCTTCTCCATTCTATAAAGACTTCTTTCTCTCTCTCTCATGCAGTATCTTCAACTGTTGCAAGGTTACATGAACCTGCAGGGCATTGCATAGCCGTGTAAGGCTGAAAGCAGCAGTGTTGGTAGAAGTGTCAGTGGGGTCAGCTGAGGACTCAGGAATGCCATCAGGGAACAATAAACTCATAAAAATCACAGTTGACGGTATTGGTACTGTTGATTCATGGTCACGTGGCTCACATCACGTGAAACGATCTTCACTAAATTTCTCTGGAGAACACAAAAGATGGAGGAATAGCCAAAATTATTGATATAAAATCAATTCCAGCCTGAACAATATGTCAAGAGTTGGTCTTTAGAAAGGGATCACCGATGGGCTTGTCATTTGGGTACAAGAAACCCACTGGGTTTATATAGCCAAGTGCAGTCCATTTCACAAAGACACTATTTCCCACCTTTCCCTGAATCAAGCTGCTTTCGGTAAAAAGGAGGTCGTGGGCTGATAAGCTTGAATATCTGACTGACGAAATCCTACAACCCTTTGGTATTCAACCCTGATAGCGTCTGATCTCCACCTATACCACATCAACACCACACTCTTTTGGGGCGACAAACTTCTCTCTAGAATCCTTTCCTTCATCGAAAACCAGTGAAATACTTAGAAAAAGCACACACGTAGCTCAACCCTATAGTTATTTCATCTCCAACATCACATCCTGTCTCATGGTGTCTCACCAACCTGATGTTGCTAAATAGCCTAAAAAGAAAGACGCTTTATGACCCATATCTTTTATTTCATCCAGTTTGTTTGATTCTTCGATTTCCAGCACCCAATTCGCCAATTCTCTGTCTCTTCCTTCGTGGTCTTATCGTGTCTCCTGCATCTTCCTCCACCCAGCGTAACAAGCACTCGTCTTATCAAAACACTCTTCCTATCAAGCAATAATGTCGGTCGAACAACTCAGCAAAAGAGTCGATGAACTTACTGCCCTTGTGCAGAAACAGAGCGAAGTCATCGCCAAAACAGGAAAGCAAATGATGGAGTATCAGGTCAAGGACGTCAAATCCAGAATGGCTTCTTTGAACACAGAACTGCCTCAGCAGAAGATCGACACCGAGGATTTCGCTACTAACGACGATTTGGTCCAATTGGTCACGGAATTGCAAAGCCAGCTTGACTACTTGGAGGACAGAAACGTCAAGAGAGTGTACAACTCTCATATTGCCAAAGACGCCGAGAACGCTACCCCTATTGCCCCATTGACCAACAAAGACGGTGAGACACCTCCTGAATTCTACCCTAAGACTCTTGGACAGCTAAAAAATCTCGACGCAGCGTCGCTTTTGCAGTTGTGTGAATTTTTTGAGCTTATTGTGGACAATAACAACCCCGAGGATGTGGCTGAGATCATGAAACTGGAGACGCTTAGTAAGGAAGAGATAGAGAAATTGTTTAATCCACAGGGCAAGTCACTTGACGAGAAATTGAAGGGTTTGAAGAAGGAGGACGAGGATGAGTTGTTTGACGAATTGGCTCGTTTCATCGGTGTTCGTGTGAGGAGAGGCGCCGGGTGGTGAGCACGCTACTATCAAATCAGCATGCCAAAACTGTTGGACTTGAAAGCCGGTCGGGAAGTTTGAAAGCCGTCCGGAGAGCTGTTAAGTTGGTTCTTGGAGCAAAGAGAAGCTTTGACTGCACCACCTGCAGAACCCACAACCTAGTTATAGGCAGATTCGACTTTTTAACAGTCAATTTCGCCTACAGGGCCTTGTGGGGCCTGATTTCCGACGTTGGGCCAGCTTTGGTTGAAGAGTCTAGTTGGTCACGTGCTGATACTGCTCTGTCAGGGCTCGGGCCCTGTGCGCAGTGATGAACAGCCATGTGCAGTGCCGCGCAGAAAAAAATCTTCTCACCTCCACCCAGTGAAAAACTCTTTTGAAGGTTCTAAACCAGTTATCGCCAATCACTAACAATGGGTATGTGACCACCAACGTTCTAAAGCACGGTTTTTGAAGCCACTTTGAGCCCCCAAACCGCATCCGCATCAAAAATTCATTACTAACATGTCCAGGTAGAGTTATTCGTAACCAGAGAAAGGGTGCTGGCTCCATCTTCACGGCTCACACCAGATTGAGAAAGGGTGCTGCCAAGTTGAGAACCTTGGACTATGCTGAACGTCACGGTTACATCCGTGGTGTGGTCAAGTCGATCATCCACGACTCCGGTAGGGGTGCTCCTTTGGCCAAGGTTGTCTTCAGAGACCCATACAGATACAAGTTGAGAGAGGAGACTTTCGTTGCCAACGAGGGTCTTTACACTGGTCAGTTCGTCTACTGTGGTAAGAAGGCTTCTTTGAACGTCGGTAACGTTTTGCCTTTGGGCTCTTGTCCTGAGGGTACCATTGTTTCCAACGTCGAGGAGAAGGTTGGTGACAGAGGTGCTTTGGGTAGAACCTCTGGTAACTACGTCATCATCATTGGCCACAACCACGACGAGGGTAAGACCAGAGTCAAGTTGCCATCTGGTGCCAAGAAGATCATCAAGTCTGACGCCAGAGGTGTCATTGGTGTTGTTGCCGGTGGTGGTAGAATTGACAAGCCATTGTTGAAGGCCGGTAGAGCTTTCCACAAGTACAAGGCCAAGAGAAACTCGTGGCCAAGAACCAGAGGTGTTGCTATGAACCCAGTTGATCACCCTCACGGTGGTGGTAACCACCAGCATATTGGTAAGGCTTCTACCATCTCCAGAGGTGCTGTTCCAGGTCAGAAGGCTGGTTTGATTGCCGCCAGAAGAACCGGTTTGTTGAGAGGTACCCAGAAGACTCAGGACTAAGTGTGTTGCTCACTCTGATGTATAGTAATGAAGCACAAAACATAATCGAGTTTTGGTTGTAGGTGAAATGGGATGTAATCGGTGAAGGTCAATGGTGAACTTGAATCGAATTGTGAATCAAGCTATGAATTAATCGTTGATCATGGTGTCTATCCATGATGTCACTGGATACAATCAAATTTGTCGGAATGTCTTTGAATTGAAGAAGACAACAATATTAAGACTTTGTGAGGAAAAGATCAAGAAATTATCAAGTCACTGGTGAAAAAGTGACTTCCAAAAAAAGAGCCTGAATAGGTCAATTGTGGATGACAGGCTTGAAGGAGGAGAATGATATAGAATTGAAGGCGTTGAACGAAAGGTAAGCAAATAAATTGAATGCCAAACACGAGCATCTAGACATGGATGAAGAAAGCTATTGGGGAAATTATTAAGACTTGATCGAGCCGAGCCACCAGTTGCATCAACTAATTGATGCTATTCAAATTGCGTCAAAGATGTCACCAACTTTTTTGGGAAGACGACAAAATAATTGAAGGTTTAAAGAAACCATATTCGAGTGTTATACGATTGGATATCTTTAATCGAAGCAAAATTGAAATGTGTGAATGAAGGTAAGAGATCACATCGGATGAGTATCAAGGATTCTAGATTTCAATCGAAGACTTTTATCGAGAACACAAAATTGACACGAATCAAAGCTTTCGTTACAAATACTATCATAATCAAAGGCATTGCTGTAAATAATAGAGCTTAATTTCATCTGAGGCAAGACAGTTCTGAGCGTAGCTGTGTGTGACTTGAGAACCTTATTCGACTTAGGTTCTCAATCAGTTTGCCTTGATAGCTTCGCTCTTGGCCTCAGCTTCGAGTATTTCACCGGGCTTGGACTCATCCTTGGCACCCATGTTTATCTCTACCTCCGACTCTAATTCCTCCGCCACCTCCTCGTTCTTCACATTTTCAGTGTCGACAACATCCGATGCCTTGGTGCTGTTCTGAACTGGGGCCTCAGCCGGTGTATCTTCTTTGGAGAATTGGGAGAACCGCTCTGCAAAGGAAGACGTTGGGCTCATGGCCGATTTGCGGATATAGGCCTTGTCTACGTGGAAAGGATTGCCGTCAAACAAGCAGTTCTTGCACTCCTCCAACACCTTATCGATGTCGTTTCCATCCTTGAAGTCAAATTTTATGAGTACGTTACTGCGGCGGCTATGGAAGCCCTTGGGAAACCTCTTCGTTTTTGTGAGCTTGACACTGATAGGGTTGTAGGCCCTGAAATACTCCGCGATCCCCTCTCTAGTGACTTTTCCCCTCAATCCCCGAATAAAGATGGTATCATCAGAGTAAACGTTATCTTCAGAGTCCAGCATTGAAGATCTTATCTCATTATCCGGAGAAGCTGGCGAAGTAACCCCCTTCGTTCTATGTCCAGCTTTGGCCCCATTGTAGGTAGACAGGCGTTTCAACAAAGCAGAGCCGGCAGCAGCTGTGCCATTTACCTTACCGTCATCCATTGAATTCTTCTTTGAGCTGACCAGATCCCGTTCCAAGTCATGGTTTTGGGTAGAGGTCACAGCTTCGGCCACATCAGCCTTTGCTTTCAATCCGTTGAGGATTTTGTTAGAGCCGACATTCTCACCACTTCCATCCATGACTTTGGGTTCGTTTGAAACCTCAGGAGTGCCTGATTCTCTATCTCTATTGAATCCCCGGAAAGACACTTTTCGTTCTCCTGGAACGTACGGCTGGTGAAACTGAACCTGCAAATCTCTCGCTTTATACTGTGTTTTGTTCAAGCCGTCAATGGCCGATTGGGCATCTTCATGAGTGTCGAAAAGCCCGTAAGCCAAGCCTAGAGGTTTACATCTGGAGGTCCTTATAGGATAGGGAGACAAGGGAATCAACGACTCCTTACTAGAGGGATTAGTATACTAAGTGCCACTGGTAGTAGGTACCACTTACCAATTGAAGGGAGCAAGAAGCAGCAGCAACTCTTCCTCGGACGTGTGAAAGTTTAAGTTAAGAATCTGAATTTTGTGGTACATTTTATGGGGCGTGGCTATTTCAACAGGGGGAACTCACCTCTACTTATACTCGGGGAAGCACTTTTTTGCAGCCAAAGGTCCGTACAGGTCTACCCTTTTAATAGGCATAAATGATAGACACACTTTGTTTGAATCATATATCTAATTCTTTGAAAAACGGTAGATTTTTGAAAAAGTTTTCGGAAGCGTGGATCACATAGAAAGTGCCGAGGAACGCAAATGAGAATCTGGACACATTTGGCTCCACAGAAAGGGCATGAGGGTTGATGGTCTAGGGGTGATCTAGGGTAATATTCAAAGTCTTAAGTAGGTTCTGTTAAGGCAAATGTAATGAGATTACTGAAAAACCAAAAGCCCTTACTGTTGTTGTTTAATGGGTAGGTTTAGTCTTTACTGTGGTGCTCTTTATGGAGTTCTCACAGTATGATCAAATTGAAGTCTACAACGCTTTCAAGCCTAGATTTGAAATTTTCAAGTAGATTATATTTCTCGTGAAGTTCAAGAATTATCAGAGTGCATTCACGCGTGTTAATCTAAGGCGTGTAATGCCAGCCTAACTTGCATCATGCCATAATCCCAAGCACGTTTTCAAGTAGACGTGTTAAGGGGTTAGACAAAAGATCGTATGGGAAGTCAGGATGTCTGATTCAAATATTACCGTCATAACAACAAATTGGAAAGGGCCATATACAATCGCCTATAACTATGGCAAGTTGAAGACACCCAGATCGCATATGCTTGAAGTCCTGTGATAGCCATGTTCTCCCTTGCTTTTCATATATTTTTTTTCGAATTCATTATCCTTGGATTCGTATCAAACTGGTGCATGCCTTAAAGAAGAGTTTTCACGGTGGCCGCAAGCAAGAGCCAAACTGTAATTGCATCATGGCACACCCTATTGCTATCATTAGCATTATGGTTTGAATTTCTCAGAACAGAGCAATTTAAATTTGACAGGTGGACATCTACTTCAGACATGAGAGTCTAGTTAGGGGAGTCTGAGAAGTGTAAGTGGTCAGCACGATTGCTGGGAGATGTCACGACTCTTCACTTCTTTTCCCGAAGAACAAAGTAGAGGCTGCTTGCAAATATTGACTGTTTCTCTCTTGAGGCCATTAAACTTTTCCCAAAGCAAATTTTTTGGCGATCAGTTAGAAAGCTTAGGCTGGCAGCGATACCATTCCAACTCCCAGGTAAATGAGCGTCACCCCAGTCAGCAAAGAATGAGACAAGTAAAGAGTTTATTATAGCTGCTTTGAAGGGAGCAACAAAAACCCACACAGCAAGCCCTATCGAAGCTTCTTCAAGTCTCCTCGCCACTCAAGGCCGAATCACTTAATACTCATTTCAGTCCAACTACGTCTATACTCCCGCTACAACATCAGACATTATTTTATACCATTTGAGTACTTACGAACACCATTAGTTGCCCTCCTTCTCGGCGGCCAACACTCTGGCAGTACCACGCAAAGCGTATCTGTGGTTTCTTCTGAACTTGGCGTCCACGTTCTTCAAAGATCTGTATCTGTGAGTCTTAGGCTTCTTGATACCGTTCTTGTGGGCCTTCTTGTTCTGGTTGTGGTTGGTGTGGTTCTTAGACTTAGCCATTTTCTGACAGTTAGTATGGGGATTGACGGTTTTCGGAAGGCTTTGGGTAACCACAACAGCGGTTTATCTGGTGAACAGTACAACTGAAATGATCAGGGTGGGATGATCAGGGGTTCATTTTTCGTGGTGAAAAGTACACGCTTGTGGTTACAGCACTTCGTTTTTTCGCCTATGTGAATTTTAGGCCGCTTGGAGACATACCGGTTTCTATGTGGTGAAAGAAAGGGAAACTTCTTGATGCGACAGTCTCTTTTTCGGTAGAGTGGGAGCGAAAATTTTGAGGGCGGAGTGCAGGTATTGGGCGGTCACATCGGTCACGTGGAGTATACAACATTACACTAGCTTTGGCTTCAACTGGCTAAAATGGTGTTTTGGGGGAATAACTGAAATTAAATCGGTGTATTAGTCGGAGTTAGTCTACTGTTTCGTCTGGTTCTGCGTTTCAGCGCAGATATGCCTCAGTGCTTTTGAATGTCTATTCCAGCATTTGGCTGCGAACAGTGCTATAACCATAGCACAGGTGGACTTCTAAGGCACTTTGAATTTGGAAGCAAATGAAAGGGACATACTGGAATGACTCTATTCAGTCACTGTAAACTGAGACAGAGAAAGCTTTAAGAAAATTGAAGACAGGGACATTGTGTCAAACTCTCATAGATCTTCCTGGACAACCTACAAAGAGAACTGCCAGTCGATCCTATAGACGTCAACGACAGACTTTCATCGAAAGATGATTCACAAGAAATGCTTCGAAAAGAACAGTTGGCAAATCAAAGATTTCACAGAAATCTGTCCCATCTTCAAAGAGAAAATATTCTTTTTAGAGACTCAGAGACTTCCAAATATTCCTTAAGATAATACTCACAAGTCATCATTTAGAGATATTGGAGACATTCTTTAAGACTTAAGCTCCTCTATCAATACCAAATAAGAGAGTTCAAGTTATAATTAAAAGAATTGGGAGCACCTTCAACAAGTAAAACTCTTGAAGACAGCTCCCAACGATTACGCCATATTCTGTATCCGTCACATTCCTAAAACTAAGTATCTTCCAATTAAGCCTGACCGGAGGCCTGGGCAGTTTCCAACGCTCTGGCCTTTTTGGCAGCCTTGTCGTTGTGCTTCTTGCCCATGATACCACCACCCCAGTGCTTTCTGTGCTCCTCGTACTTCTCAATGAAGTTGGCGTTGATCGTAGAAACCAACTTGGACAACTCGGCCTCATCCTCTGCAGAGACCTCGGTCAAAGCAGCAACAGAGGAGGTCTTCTTGTGCACCAAAGTGCCCAATCTAGCCTTACCCTTGACGATAGCGTAAGGAACGCCCATCTTTCTACACAAAGCAGGCAAGAAAATGACCAACTCGATTGGGTCCACGTCGTTGGCAATCAACACCAACTTGGCCTTCTTGTTCTCGATGAGAGAAACAACGTGGTTCAAACCGTACTTCACCACGACTGGCTTAGGAGAAACGTCGTGGGCCTTTTTGCCATCAGCAATGGCAGCAGCCTCCTTGGTCAATCTCTCCTTCTTGTCAGCAGCAGTCTCGGGTCTGTACTTGTTGAACAACTTGAAGGTCTGAGTAGCGGTGTTCTTGTCCAAGACGTTTTGAAACTGAGCAATAGCTGGGGGCACCTTCAATCTCATGGCCAAGATCTTCTTCTGTCTTTGCAATCTGACGTACTGGGGCCATTTAACAAATCTAGACAAGTTTCTCTTGGGCTGGATGTCCTGGCCAATGCCGTAGTTTCTCTTTCTTGTCTCAATGAGAGGGTTAGCGGTTGGGGCCTTAACGGCCTGGCCTTTAGCGACCAATGGGAGGGGGGCAACTTTCTTGGCGGGCTGTGTCATTGAGATCAGTTAGTCTGTTGTTCTCCATATACTTTCAACGAACAGTCATTCCAACAAATCTCTACAGTATTCGAAAATACTCAGCCTTTGCACCAAGAAGTGGAAACACATTCTTGTACAAACGGGGGCGGTTTAGCCACAAGAAGCTTAAGGAAGTTATTTGCTTTCCTTTGAGCTCTTTTTGGCTTCACCTGCCTCGGTTTCTGTGAGTAAGTTGGCAGCAGGATGCTCTACATTCCATGCCAGCCAAAGAAAGGGATCCACTTCCTGGCGCCGTAGAGGCGTGTTTGGAAGATCGTCTTAGCTAGGTAATGTAACGTACCATAATAAAATTTGGTTTGAAAAAAAGGGTGGTTGTAGATAGAAAAATTTTTCAAACCGCATTGAAAAATTGTAGTAGCCTGTGCAGGCCATACTAGGGCAGGGAGGGAACCTAATTCTTTGGAGATGTGGATTTGGCGACGTATGGTCGGAGTTTGATATTTTTGTGTTTTTTGGGCTCATTTATTCTGAGGTCTAGTTGAAGTGGCCTGAGATTGTCGCTGATTCGTGAGAGGTTAATTAGGCTACAGTTTTCGTGTAGTCCATCTAGGTTGAAGTTTATTTATTTTTTATTATTCCATTGGCTTATTTGGACTGAAAGGTTGTTAAAACTCAGAAGGGAAGATCAGAAAATGGTCGAGCTGTCAATTATGGCGAGTCCTGGTAAACTGATTTTAAATGAGTGTTGGGATCCAGGACGAGAGAATAACTCTTGATCTAAAAGATCCCATAGACTCCACTGTCTTCAGGAAGATTAGAGGTGAGTCAATAGCTCTCGTGGAATGAGCGCTGTATTGCTCTTGTACCTTCTCCAAGGCGTCAATACAACAAGCACATGTCTCGAATCAAAGTCCAATAAATTGAAACCAAGTGCCCAAATCCCTATTGCCCATATGTTTCACCCGTCCTTTTCTCCTTTACTGTCCTCCAGTATTATATAATTCAGAATCCTGATATTTTATACATCGAAGATTACGATACCTATTGTATCACACAGACTTACAATATATATCTTATTGTTCGCTGATTCCAAAATACATCTTATCAGACCCATAAAGCCATCTGAGATAAAAAAAACAATTCTTCATAATTTCTTGAATCATCGATTCCTTTCTCGTCTCGCCTCACCATACCTCACCTTCCCTCATTCTACCCCTGTGTATTCCATCCACAGCGTACTTACGCCGAATCTACCCAAACGCCAAAAAGAACAAAATAAAAAACCTCCAGGCCCCTCCGTCTTTAACTTTTATCCCAAACACCTCCTCGCCAATTCGCCATTGTTCAATTCCTCATCTCCTGAAACACGAGTTCCGTTACTACACTATCGCGGAAAACAAAATTATCATCACCATGTTCCACTTCTCCCAATTGGCCCCACTAGCCGACACCGCCACACTGTGGCGGACAAATGTCTCTGGTATTATGGGCTCTACTTCGTATGTTTTTAAAATTCCGCTAATTTGGCCCCACTAACCTCAGCCTTGCGTGTTGGATCGTGTTGCTTATGCCTCAGCTAATTGAACAATGGAGGATGAAGTCCGCCGACGGCATCGCCATTGGCTTCATCACCATCTGGTTTTTGGGTGATGCGCTCAATTTGGTCGGTGCCTTGTGGGCCGGCTTGCTCCCAGAAGTGATCTTCTTGGCCGTCTGGTTCTGTATCGCCGATTTCATGATGATCTTGTCATACTTGTACTACACCAAAATGTACCCCAAACACCACAAAAAGCCCAGAAGTACTGGCAGCAGGGGCTCGCACGGCTCCCAAGAGGCTGCTCCTTTGTTGAGAAGGAGATCCTCCACTTTGACCGATATCGCATTGGAACCAGAGTACCATAGTATTGTGACTCGCTACGTTTTGCCTATTGTTTTTGTCGTGGCTGCTGGTATCTTGGGCTTCTTATTCTCCGATACGGCGGCTGACGACGGAAAGAGCCCTAGCAAGATCGACGCTGGCCCTCAAATTGTGGGCTACTTATCTGCGCTTTTGTACTTGGGCGCCAGAATCCCCCAGATTCTTCAGAACCACAGAAGACGCTCTGTGGAGGGTTTGAGCTTGCTCTTCTTCTTATTCTCCAGTTTGGGTAACCTTACTTACGCTGGCCAGATCTTGTTCTTCCGCTCGGACTCCCAGTACATTGTGTTAAACTTGAGCTGGTTGTTGGGCTCCTTGGGAACCATCCTTGAGGACTGCATTATCTTCGTGCAATTCTACATCTACAAGGACCACCACCAGCATTTGGAGGCCGTTGTCTCCCCCTAAGCATTCATTTCCACGCCTAATAGCCGAGAACTTGGCATTGACATTGTTATAGTACACCATACCCATTAAGTTTTGCAAATTACCGAGTTTTAATTATATAAATCATTATGGGATCAGGAACCCATTTTGATTTGGAGTAGAAGGCACTCAATTCATATTGGTGAACAACATACTCATTGTATTTTCGAGTACATTATCCTCTTTATTTTGGTGTGTGGTCATATCATTCGTAGTTTTGCATTGGATAGAAGTCTTCAATCGTCCAGTCCGTGCTGAAGAGGTTGAAGTCGAGCAACTCGTTCGGTGTTACTCCAAAAAGCGGCTGCTGTGGTTCCACGGTTGTGGGTGTCACCGTGGGTGGCTTTATATCATTGGGCGTTTGCGCTGGGGCTTCGCTGAATATCTGCGTAGTGTCCGAACGAGGAGTCATAGGCCTGGTGGGATCACGATGGGCGTTCTTGAATGGAAAGTTCTCCAACGGTAGCCTTTTGGTAAAATTGGTTGCATAAGGGTCAACGTCAACGAGGTAGTTGAAGTTGATCCACAAATTATCCGTTTGCACTGTCTTGGCAAGATCCATACCTCGAAGGTCGGCGTCGTCGATGGAACGATTGCTGTAGTAGCATAAATGGCCAATATCTCCAGCATTTGAAAGCTCAGGTGGAATATCGCTGGGGATAATGTTCTCAAGCTCATATTGCTGGCGCTCTGTCCAAGTGACATTGGCTTTCTTTAGCAAATCAATATCCGCATTATACAACTTGTTCTGGTATACCATGTTGTAACCGAAACTGTTCGACTTTGTTGTCTTCCAGGCGTAGAAGTACCGCTCGCCGAGCAACTTGTTAAGCTTGAGCTTTCTCAAAACAAAAAACTCATTCTTGGTTTCGAGGCTCTTGAGAGATGCCACCAATGAACTGTTTGTCTCTCCCGAGGTCTCCAACACAATCAAGCTACAGTTAATCCTGATTGCAAACCCCAAACACGTAACAGCGATGATGTGCGTGTAGAATAAAATTAACGGAGACAAGATCATGGTGAAAGTATCATCGAAGAACTTGTCGCAAATGAAAAAAAGTTCCGAAGAGAAGTAGTTCATCTCGCTGAAAACAATAAGAAGCATTTTCCGGAAGAAGAAAAAGTCGTAACTGTGGTCACCCTTGTACTTGTAGAACATGTGCAAGAAGTAATAAATAGTGGCGATGAAAAGCCTCAAAGTGACGAGCACTCGTAGGTTGAGGACTTTGATCGAGGGATGAATGCCCGTGATTTTGTCGGTAAAGTAATCCGGTACCACACCATACGCCTGGCCTAGCTTGTATTCAAAGTCGTTGAGACATTGAACCAAGTCCGAGCACTTGTGTAGGTTCTGGAGGTCGACGCATATATCGAGAAGAGCAAGCCCAGTCAGCTGGATTTCGTAGATCTTGACTAAAGACTCTATGGTTTGCTTCTCGAGCTGTTCATCAGCGATATTGGAGTTTCCAGAGGTGTACTCTGGTAACTTTGTGTCGTACAGGCTAGGCCTGATTGTGAGTGGACAGAAGAATTGGTAGGCGGTGTTGAAATCCAAGGTGACCAAAAAGTACCAGACTTTACGGCGAAGAAGCTTCGTTTTGTCATCCATGGGATCCCACAACGAATCAGGATCTCTATCAAGCGCCAAGGAGATGGCCATTTGTGTTAAACTGCCGCAATTCTCAATGGTGGCCATTGTGTTGCAGCCAGCCTCACTTTCCAAAGCGACAGAGCGGTAGACGCACATGAATATGGAAGCCTGAAGCACCACAAAGGAGGTTTTAAGAGGCAGACGAGCTTTCTGCAAGAAGTTGGAGGCCAAATCAATGGCATCAATGGTGATGGGAAATTGCATGGAGAAGTGTTCCTCGTCAGCGAAAGTGGCCATCTTGCTGAGCTTGGCCTCATTGTGGTCTTTGACGTTGGAAAACTGGCTCATGTACGAAAGCCGCAAGATAATAAGAACGTAAGCCAATATCGCAAGGTCCTCGCGGTTCTGGAGGTTCACGTTATCGACCACCTGCCCGTCGGGGGAATACTGGATGATGCGGTCGATTTGAGCATAGGTCCAGCTTTCATCGATAATGGGGTAATGGGCATAGAGTTTGCGGAAAAAGCGGCGCATTAGGGCAACCACCAGGAGCTTAGGCGGTAGAATCTTGCGGAGAGACACGGGAATCGGGTCTGACTCGTGGAAATCTTTGGTGAAGGTGATAGCCAACGGGAAGCCGTACTGGGAGATAAGGGTACGGCTTCTTTTGGTCAAAGAGCCGCCGCCTGCAGCGATTTCCTGAAAGCTGGGCACGTAGCGGTTGGCAAATACCTGTTTCACCTCGTCTAGCGTTTTCTGTTGCACGGGCTGGGAGAATGTAGCCACGGTGATGAGCTTCATAGAGCTGGACTCCTCGTAGTTCCAAAACAAGCGAGCTCCTGGCTCCTGCTGGGATAACACAATAAACATAAGGGGACGAGCAGTACGTTTCAAGCCCGTAAACCGCTTGAGCGTGTAATTTTTGCCTTGAGAAAGCACCAGAAAGTCCATATGGAAGTTGAGCAAATCACCAGTTCCGACAATGGGGTTCACGCCGATCAAGTATTCGTTTTCCTCGAGCACCACAGTAGGCAACGCCGTGGGCGGCGAGCTGTTGGTTGTCGGGATCAGGCCCTGGGTGTGGGCTCTACTTCTGGCACTGAGGTGTTTCTGGATGTTTGCATTGATGCCAGAGGGCAATTTTTCCAGAGTGTCGAGACCATTGGAATTTCCCAGCATACTGGAAATGCCCAGGGCAGTCGACGTGGTTCGGGACAAGGGCACCTCTTTCTTCACCGAGGAACCGTATTCACATAATTCAGGGCACCCACGTTTGACACACTGAGAACAAGGCTGCTGGAGGTCACATTTGGATTTTTTGGCCCTGCAGCTACGACACACCTTGGTCAGTCTGTTCCGCTTGCGGGGGCGGTGCTGGTCGGTCATTGGGGCGGATTGGTGATGGTGTAGGTAGACCCTTTAAGGTTGATGTGCGGTTTTGTTAGTGCGATAAATGAACGTGACGATGCACCGTTGGCGGGGCAAAGTGGGTGGCGCCGATACTACAAAAAAAAAAAACTCCGGGGGCTTGAGGCCTGTGATTTTTAGTTAGAAGGAGATCGAGGCTTCAGGGTCATTTCACAGGCTTCTCGTGGGGTCAAGTCTGGTTATGGACCTGCTCGGAGTTTTGTGACTTGTGCCTTTTATGTGGGGCGCATGAAAACGGTGCTTGTGTAACTCGGGAAGGAACCGAGGTATTCGATTAGAAATCTGTTTTTTTTTTTTTAAGGAAATTTCGGCAACTTTAAGATCCGAAGAAAAGTGGGTCCATCAATTCCGAATAAGCCTCGAAAGGCCGTTTGGGGTATTCAACGCTTTTACCGTTGCACTCGTTTGGGGCGGCTGAGAAGCTTCGCATCAGCGCACCACATGGATCTTGATTTGGTCCCATTTACAGAGTCGGGGTTTCTGGCTGAATTTTGTAAGTTTTTGAGGGTATCATGAAAAACGTTCAAAAATTTGAATATAGGGGATGTTTTTGCGGGGGGCTGTGAGGCCCTCTGATGGCGTTTTAAGCCTCGCCAAAGTAGGTAGTCCCTGGGAGCGAAGAGCTAGAATCCGTGTATTGCCTGAGTCGGGGCCAGCAGTTTGGCATTGAGCGTTTTCTTTCAAAATTTGTTGGGTTTTTTTGGCGATGTTGGCGGTTTTGGTGTGGCGTAAATATGGTTAGGGCCGGTTTGGAGTGGTGATATTGGCTCCTTGTTGGAGGTAGAAATAGCCGGTCAGGAGCAGAATAACTCCGCGCTTTGAGTAGGGTTTGAAGCTCAATTGTTTTCTTTGTAGTCTACCTCGTCGTTTGATTTTTTTTGCGTACAATGGTTTGATAGTATTTCGGATGCAGCCAGAGCCAAGCTCAAGGAGATATTTCATAAGACTAGTTGGTCTTGGAGATGCTTTCCCTATTATCATGAAGCTGGAAAAGTACCTTGGGTGTACCATTTGATCAATCTGGGCTGCCCAATGATTACCTGGACTTGAATAGTGTTTCTACATGATATCTATCTCGCTTAGACCACGATCTTAATAACCCATTTCATACTAGCCACGGATAGCTACTTCTCCTTCTTCTAGGCTCAGCAGAATCTGCTGGTATCAAGCTTGCCACGGCTTCAAACGGAAAGTCTGGCTTTATTTCGCCAGACACTGCTCAATAATCAGGTAATAACCAGACCGCAGTATTTATCATTCTCGTGTTACTGTCACAGCTATCTCAAGAAAAGATTAAAGCAGCCGGCAACATTACGGCCTCATTTCAGCGAAGGCGTCACCGAAAAACTCCTATATATCAACCAAATCATAGCAGTTCCGGGAAACACAAATCGATGAGATCGAAACACTACCATTTTGCTCCGATATCGGGACCTCAAGTCTCTGCAAGCGCCTCTTGTACAAGCGCTCAGGCATTATACTTTATGACTACAAGACCTTTGACTGTGAAGCATGATACCCTGTGTTGAATCCTTCTGTCTGTGTACATCGCCATTCTTCCTAACCAGCACCCTTTAAACGCCGATTAAACCTGTTTGAGTTGTCTTCTAAAATCTTCTCCACCACTTCACCTCTGCTAATCAACCTCGTAGATGAGTCCACCAAAAAAGACTACCCTTTTCCCGACCTAAAATTCCCCACCATAGTTCCGTAGACGTATAGCAAGCTCGCCAGAATTATCAATTTCAAGCAAACTGTTTCGGTGCATGAGCTGCACTAGTTGCTCCTCTGGACTTCCAGCAGAAACAGGAACCCACCTCTCAGGGTCCTGAACTAATCGCAGCACGAGCTGCTGTAGAAGCTGCATGGACTGCTTTATCCTCGTCTTAAAGGTATCCTCATCGACCATGCCTGTGTTTTCCCAATCTAGCATGGCATGTAGTTTCGTCACCACACGAGCCATATGCTGCTGTAGCTTCTCCTCGACCTTTTTAACTCTTGCTATCGCCAGCCGTACCTGTTCTGTTTTCTCTGTAAGCTCATTGTCAACATGCTGAGCATTGTGGAGCTTCTGCTCCATGGCCTTCACTCTACTTGGGTGACCTGCGATACGCTTCTCCAAAAGCGCCAGCATGGTTTTGTAATCTGCCAAGGTTACTTGCAACATGTCCAATTCCTCCTGGAGTTCTCTATTTCCTTTTTGGAGCTCCTCCGTGGCCGCCGCCTGTTGCACTACAGCTTCTCCAGTAAGATGAGCAGCGGTAGCGGTGCCCAACAGGTCGTTCTTCATCACCGAATACGGGAGTTTTTGGTATTTTTCGTAGAGTGCAAGCACATGAGCCTTTTGACGCGTTTCATCGGTCCACAGCTCGTGGACGCTGCTTGGTTCGTCTAGCTTCTCTAGAGCCTGTTCAGCCTGATGTAGAAACCTCAGTGTTCTCTCAATATCTTTTGTGAGTCTTTTTTCGTATGCTTCTTGGATTGGATTAGCGATGGGGACGTCTTTTTTCACGTGCTCCTGGAGAAGCCGCCTTATGCGGTCGCCTCTGTTTTGTGTGGGTGTTTCCATGTTTTGGTGGAGGTAGATAAAGCGCGATGTTGATATCAAGACCACAATGTCATTTTAGGCATCACCAAAACTGGACAAAAAAGTTTTTTTTCAGTTTTTCATGAGACGCAACATTGATGATTATTTTTTCTATTCGACCAATTGAAGACCAGTGATGCCTTCTGTACTACTCCAATGAGCCCACCATCTACAACATCCCCATTTGCTTTAAATACCGACAAGTTCCAATTCTTCCCTCTTTTTCTCCTCTCCTTCTTATTTCACCAATTGTTCATCTTTTCTTGAGTACGACGTGATTTACTTTTCCCTCTCACATGTTGTCTTTAGTCAGGTAGCTGTGTGGTATTCCTCATTTCTCAAATATTTCGCAGCCATACTACAAAACACCAGTTCTCTACAACATCTCCAAAAATCAGAAACCTGACGAAATCCACCGAGTCTTCGTTTAAATGCAACTTCAGACGTAAATATTTCCCTGCCCAATGCCCAGCTCTATAAAATTCCCCCTTCTTGCTGTACAACCTCGGACCAGGATGGAAGGGTACCTGGACTTTGTTCTAACGCTGCCTCGTAGTCTCCTTTAAGTTCGGGACCTGAAAGCCTCCAAAGACCACGCAAATTCCCAAATATTAACTCTCTCGTATCTTTCGTGCCCACTTTGAATTTCTCTACCCTTCGAAGAAGCACAATCCAAGCAGCAAGAAGATCATACTTGTGAGACACAAATAGCTCTCGGCCTTGATTGTCATTAATTGACGAAAATGCTTCAACAGCTGCATTCTGCACTCGAAGAGCCAGATCCACAACCTCTGCTCCGCCGTCTGTATCCACCAAGAATGGGCTCGTGAGAAGCTGGCAAAGTGTATAATTGAGTCTCAGAAACCCTCCAAGCACGGCTCCACCAATATGGTCCCGTATGACGCTTTCTGCCTGCTGGAGCAAAAAGACTAACACCCCATTGGCCCCACTATCGCTATCACGACCCTGTACATGTGCTATAGAGCTCAAGATATTCTTCTCTAGAACCGCAGTATAAGACGAGACAGGTTTATTCCGAAGAGCCATCAACTGGTAAAGAAGCGGATAAGCTACACCAAGAAGACGTAGAGAGACGTCCGCAGGTGTGAGGCTCGGCAAGTAGTTGAGGCACGTTTCTGTGGACTCAAGAAAGAGGTCCACATGGCCAGATTTGAGTAACACCTTCAGATGACCCGTTTTGAGCACATGCTCCACCAAATGACAGCCTTGAATTCGAAACAGAGGCTCTGAGTCGTCGAGCACGTTGAGGATGAAGGTGATGATCAAGGGCCAGTGGGTCTGGAATTCAGAGTTATCGTCAGGTATCGCTAAAAACCCATATATGGTGGAAAGCGCCGAGACGTTTCGCAGAGATTTCCATTCCTTTCGTTTGTAATCCTCGTAAATGCTGCTTCCCACGCCCGAGAAACCTAGAGATGGCCGAAGCCCACCAGCACCTAGACCGGTTCTTTTATATCCACCTGGAGTAACTTTGAGGTTCGGTATGGCTAGAAGCGACGGCTTTATGATTTCAAGGAACTGAAGGGGAAAATCAGCATATTTAGGCAGAAGCTTCAAAGCCTCTGTAGCCAATGTGCCATTGCTCCAGGGCACCCAAGGGTTCATATACTGGGACACAAGTGCTAGAAGCTGTAGCTTGTCTGAATCATGGAATTGATCGAAAAGAAGCAGCACCAAGCGTAATTTAGTCAGCTTCTGTGAGTTTTCGGAGGAAGGCTTGGACTCATCAAAGCTGTGGTTTTTCTTTTCCCACTGTAGGCCTTCTTTGAGGTCGCTTACTACGGTTTCGTATTGCTCCGCAGTGAGGCAATTCTGGAGGATGTGGTTTTCTAAACGGTCGTCAAAGTGGCCACAGAGCGCACTAGTATATAGTTCATCAAATGATACCGGTCCAGTTTCCAGCAATTCGTCGGTGGATCCCATCGATGGTGGTAGTAACTCTGGTGATGCTGGAATATGCAGGAAACACCATCTCCAGCCTGGAGTCCCAATGAATCCGTGGAAGAAGAGACTTTCGAGAGGGAAAAGTCGAAAGAATGACCCGTTTTTTCATCATTTATTTCGTTTCTCTTGTTTTGAGTGTCAATTCTTCTCACCGGTGAAGGGACCACCCTTGACTCTGCGAGACCTTTCAAGACTAGGTCAATTTGAAATATTTTTTTCACGTAGGACAGAAATTCGTCGATGAAGATCCATTGTTGGAGGAATTTACGTCACCGGACTACTAGTTTCTAGTCTACTTCGCATCTGTAGTTTCTCTCGATACCACTCAAAACGAGCGGACTGGAAGGTAGCGACTGTTCAAAAAAGAATTTTGAAAGGAGACTCCCAAAAAAACTTTCATCTCCATCTGGCCCATCAATTGGCCACTTAATATCGTATAGAAATACCAGACGACAGCTCAACACACAGAACCTTCAAATGCCTGCTAGGTGGGCCAATTGATCTTGAACGGACCCATGTCTCCACCGCATGACCACAATTTCAATATCAGCTCCAAAATCAAAATTACACAGCACAAACAAATCAACAATTGTCAATTCTACTTCTCCAATTCCGCCCCTAAATTTTTCAGACCCCATCATACGATATTCCGCGACCCCAGGTCTCACATACTACTCATGAGAATCCCCAGATTCGTTCGAAGCCTCCTGCAACAGGCCGTACTGGTATCAGCAGAGATTCGCCTGGCTCTAGCCGAGAAATCAAAACCCGTGGTGGCTTTGGAATCCACTATCATCACTCATGGCTTTCCCTACCCTGCTAACATAGAGATGGCACAGAAGGTGGAAGAGGCAGTTCGTTCCTCAGGCGCTATCCCCGCTACCTGTGCCTTTATCAAAGGAAAGCCGTTCGTTGGACTCACGAATGCTCAATTGGAGCAGATGGCCGAGCTGAAATCCGTCAACAAGGTGTCTAGACGAGATATAGGCGTTACTATGGCCCAGGGCCTAGATGGAGGTACGACTATCGCTGGAACGATGATTTTGGCGCAATTGGCTGGAATCAAGGTTTTTGCTACAGGAGGATTGGGTGGTGTTCATAAGGATGGCCATATAACCATGGACGTGAGTGCTGATTTGACGGAATTGGCAAGAACCCCAGTCAGTGTAGTCTGTTCTGGGCCCAAGCTGATTCTCGACATTGCACGTACAATGGAGTATTTGGAAACACAGGGTGTTTTTGTGGCGACGTTGAACGACAATGGCCGAGAGAAGGTGGAAATTCCGGGCTTTTTCTGTAGAGACCTGGGCGTATTGTCGCCATATTCCGTTTCTTCGTGGAAAGCAGCCGCCGAAATCGTCCACCAGTCCAATAATGTCATGGGCCTCACCTCTTCGAACTTGTTCTGTGTTCCTCCACCCGAGGACGTGGCGCTTTCTAGTGCTTTCATTGATAAAGTGATCGCAGAGGCTACAGCCAAAGCCGCCGAACAGCGGATTCTGGGAAAACACTTGACGCCGTTTTTGTTGAAAAGCGTGGCTGAGGCGTCTGGCGGAAAATCCGTCGAGTGCAACAAGAACTTCGTTATCAATAACGCCGTGGCTGCAAGCCATTTGGCTGCTGAGCTTCTTGCGCTCGAGAACCCCAGTGTACGTAATGTTTAGAGACCTTCTGAGATTTTACTAATTCCAGACGAGTTTTGTGCCCTCGACGAGTATTTCTAAGAGTAAAAAGGAGGAGGCAACTTCGGAGGAGGAAAAAGTGGAAAGTACCATTTCCTCTACTTTCGCCGACAAAGTGGACACCCTCATAATTGGTCTGATTGCCTTGGACACTATCAGCGTTATCAAGAATAAACCCACCATGGGAGACTCCAATCCGGGAAAACTGCGTTCGTCTGTTGGAGGTGTGGGATACAATGTCTCATTGGCTCATAAATACGCCTCTAAAGACACAACTCACCGTTTTGTTTCTGTGGTAGGCGACGACTTTGCTGGAAAGCTGCTTTTGACGGAGCTACACAAAACACATGGCGATACCAGCGGCATCAAACTCGAGCTCTCTTCCTTGACTGCCCAATACACTGCCATGTTAGATTCTCATGGCGAGCTTCTTGTGGCCTGTGCCGATATGGCTATATTTGAGGAGGCAGATATTGCTGAGTTTTTGAAACAGCAGATTATTCGAGCCCAGCCAGGTACTATAGTCGTGGACTGCAACCTCTCGGCACAGGTCTTGAGTCTGTTGCTTGAAGTGGTGAAGAGAGACTTGGGCTACGATGTACAGGTGATAGTGGAGCCCACATCAGCACCCAAACTGAGCAGAATTGGCGAGGTGAACACAAAGAACTTGGGAGTGTTTCCTAAAAACACTATATCCATGATCACCCCAACAGTGGCAGAGTTGGAAAGTATCCACACGGCCTTCAGCCGGCGTGAGTTGTTTGATGATTATGACGACTGGTTTCCAGCGCTAGATTCTCTTGGAATAAACTCCCAATTTAGGGAGCAGCTAGCAGTCCAAGCCAAGAAGCACGATGTCCTCCAGCTTCTCTTAGATCAGGGCGTTGTCCAACAGTGTCTCCAGCTTGTTCCTTACATTCCCAATATTGCCGTGAAGCTCGGAAAGCAGGGCGTGGTCTTTGTGAAATTGAGTACCGATGTCGACAGCTACAAATCCATTCCTACAACATCTCCCCATGCTCCCGCTTTCATATACACTTCTCAGGGCCAGATGGTGGAGACACAGCGTGTTGGCGTTGTAATCGAGTACTTCCCAATTCCACCTGAAAATAAGAACCTCCAGGTTGTTAATGTTACTGGTGCCGGCGACACTTTTCTTGGTGTTCTTTCGTCTTACATATCCAGAAATGATTGGCTTGGCCCAGAGGTCAAGAGTATAGAGCAGGAGTGGGCCATGTGGGAAAACTTTCACAATGCCCAAGTTGCCTCTGGGCTTAGTATCCAGACACACGAGGCCATCAGCCCGGAGATCCAGCGGATCAAGTGAGAAGTAAGCGTAGCATTGAGACCTGACGTTGGTAGAGGAGCTGCTTTCGAGACGAATGTGAGGGTGGTTTCGTGAACATAGTTGGTTTTAAAAGTGTCAATGCTAGGGGTTTAGGAAGTGGTGTTCATAGAATGTTGTTTGAAGGGAAGGCTGACCTAATATTGCATCGACATCGTTGCAAACGAAATTTGTCATCTACTAATGTGAGCAAGAGATAAAACGGCATTGAGACGCAATTTAGATTATTCAGAGCCCAAAAGGCGTTGATATGTTTACAGCGGTGTCGAAACGAGAACCCATCAACTGGGAGGAATGAAGCTCTGTTCTTGATATAATTCCCGAGTGTGCAACCCAGACGACCCCAAGTGAAAATCTGAAAGAGAATGGTCCTTACCTGATCTTAACTTAAAGTTATATTAAGCTAAAAGCATGAATAGCTTGCGAAGCTCATAGGGAGGGTTGCCTTTGGCTTTACTTGTTGGGCTCCTAAAATAAAACAACTAAATCAAAATTGTAACATAGAAACTAACTTGGTAGGCTTCTTCAAAAGCTTGCTGAGATGATATCTGATCTAGCCCTCGAATATCTGACAGCTACATCCAATCTAGTAACCATCACCTTCCAGTCATTTCACATTCTAGTCACGAGCCGTTCTACACTGATCCATACCCATGTGCCTTCTCATTTATCTACTTCATCAATTTTACTTTCAGTCTTTTAAAACCTAAATAACGATGCTAGGCTCGTCCTGAATGCCACTCACTGAGTAGGAACCAAAGGCAACTCAATAAAGGCAGCAGGAGCAGCAAGGGAATTGCCAAGAGACATGCAGCCAAACAGGGAAAGCATCTCGTCGTCAATGCCGCCCTTGACTGCCACCGTTGTTGCTCCCCAGTCTTCCTCTCTCTTCAGCTCTGCCACCAACTCTTCCTCCAACTCAGCGACCCAGTCAGGGCTGGGAGGAGCCTGGATGGGCTGACTGGATTGGCTGCGCTTTCCGAGCTTGCTGGGTTTGCGGGCCTTGCGATGACCTTGTAAGAGCTGACGCAGAAATGCAATTTCTGATTGGCTCCAGCGTTGTGGGACTCGTTGACGCTGACACTGGAGAAGCTTCTCGCTCTGAGGAGTCCAACTTCTTTTGATGCCGGGGGCCTGGGGAAGTGTTTGGGGAGGAACGTTTGCACAGACGGTGCTGAAGACGGTTGGAGCCTGAGTCGGAGTAGAAGGCTCCTCTTCAGAGACAGTCGTAAGAGAATCTTCCGAATCCAGGCCAGACTCCAGGGGATCGACTTGGTCGTCGAAATATGCCTCTGAGTCGAAAACTTCCAAGTACAGCATGAAGTCCAGGACAATCTGGGGAACCTGGCTATCGTCTTCGGTGATGGTGCAAATCACTTCTTGGGAAGGAAGTGACTCCTGCTGGGGAACAGGATGAAGAAGTTGAGACTGGACTTCTTGGGGAGTAGTGAGATTGTTTGAAGCCACTGGGGCGGCGACTTCCTCCTCTGCCATATCGTGAGACAAGGGCATGGAGTCAACCATTCTCAGTGGCTGGAATGGGAGGATAGGTTCATCCAAGATGAAATCCAGAAAGCAGGAATCCACAAAGCTGGAATCTCTGTTGACAGCAGTATCCTGGAATGTACTGCTTTCCTGGAAGATAGCACCCTGGAAGGGGCAGTCTTGGGGAACCAGGAAATTTGCAGCCGTTCTATATAGCTCAGTCCGAGGGAGAATCCTGGGCTCAGAGAAAGGGGTGATTTTTTGAAGGCTAGCCAAAAGATCTAGAGGGACAACAAAGCGGTTGCCGTAGCAATCGGAAAGTATCTCGTACCCTGAAGACTGTGGTTCCTGGTGCTGTACCAAAGCACTACAGTATTTCAAGAGTCGACTAGAGTTCTTCTTGCGGGCCACCCTAAAATTGTCTTTTTTAGTGTGAATGAACTTGGAGGTGTTTTTGTTCACACGGATGGACGATCCCAGGCAGAGCTTGGGCTGGTTGGAGACGGCCTCGTTGCCTAAGATGCGATGCAATATTGTTTTATTGTGAGACGTTCTGAATAATCTTCTTGAGTGTTGGGGAAGAGTCATTGTGGTGGGTGATGGGAATTTAGGAGGGAAAAAGCCCACTATTTATGCTTTTCCGGGAGCTTTTTTGAGGTTCCATTGGCGTAGATATTATTTAAATTAGGGTCATTCTTCTGGAGCGAAAGAGTAGTTAGAGGAAAGTTGAAGCTCGACTTTCCTTTTTAAGAGAGAAGAAGATGACCCCCTGGACTGGACGCAGGCGGTGCGTGACCTTCGTTGGAGTTGTGGTTTTCGGAGGGTGTTGATAGTTTCCGCATTTGGTTTTTATAGTTGAAGTTACACATATTGCTGTATTTACCAAAAATGCAAATTGTCAGAGCTTTGAATAATATAATAAATTTAGTGACACTGGTAGCGGAATGGTGACTCAAGAAATGGCGGAGTCTTCGTGGGAGGAGCTCGACAAGTTGGGGCCTGGACGGGGACTTTGGTACAAAAAGACGAAAGCACTCTTAAGGGGGTTTAGCTATCGAAAAAGATTCACCAAAAAAGTTTGATTCAATGGTAAAAAAAGAAGTTCTAGCTATGACCAGCTGTTAGTAGAATGAAATATAGAAAAGTGTTGTAAATCAAGTCAAAGCTTTAGGTAATTAGCTCGTAAGCGATGCATAAGCTAAGCAAGAAAGCCCTACTGTCATGGTCCTTCCCCTTAAAGTGAAGCGAGGAAATACTACAGAGAAAAAGAATTTTGTCAATTTTGTTGCCAAGGCGACCAGAAATGTCAGTTCTTGCAATCAATACTTTACTCAATAGAAGCTAATTTGAATGGGGATGTCTGTCCAGAAAATGAGGGAGTAAATAAGAAGCAGTGAAATGATTTAAAGTGGATGACATCGGGCCAAAGATCAGTGCTCTGTTTCACTCAAACCTATAACGTATTGAAGTTGATTTTCCCGTTGAATGTTTTGACTCTTCAAGAATACCTCATGAGATATCCTCAATGGCCTCCTACTAACTTCCCAAGAGAAAGATCACCATCAGGAACGAATACACTCAACCACACATTACGAACTACTCATTCCTTTGTACATTTCAGCTCGTTAAGAGAGTACCAAGTCATCAAGAACACGTACTTAATGGGTCTCTCCAATTCGTCAAAGCAGGAAACTCTAAAAAATAAAGAGGAAACCACGCCTTGAGTTTACTAGTCTCGGGTGGTTCAGGATACAACACATGTGTAGACATACTACACTCAAACTACAGTACATGGATGGTTCCCACCTAGCTGCTGTATTCAAGTAAAGGGGTATTACTTGGCCCTTTCCTCTTGTCAGATAATCTCGATAATATTCACAGAATCTCGAGCAATTACTGCGGACCTTCATTGGCCACTCAGTGTAGCCTGATTAACAACCAGGAACACCGACCCTCCTCCAAAATGCTTACAACATTCGAACACAAAATCCTCAAACCCCGTAAACAATTAATTCCCAAAAACCTTATCAAAAACATCTTCCAAAACCATCAAGTTAAAACCAGCACCATCACCACCTGATCCAATTGTCCCATGCGCGATGGCCCCACAATCACTCAGTAACTCCATACTCCTCAGGGTCCACGTAACCACACCCAAACACCCCTCTTTTTCCCCAAAATCCCCTATTTTCCATGTTTCGCCTCGCTGGTCTCGCTCGCCCCCTTGCACGGACCGCCCCGCTAGCGCTAGCGGCTGTTTCGCTTAACTTTATTTCCAATGATACCGCCAAAACGGGAGTAGAAGGCGTGGATCTCGACAGCAGCATTGACCCTTTCCCCTCGCAGCTTTCCAAGTCGAACTGCTCGGTGGTCAATAACGTCCAGCGGTTGGTGGCCCTGGGCATGCGTTCGGTCACTTTCATCAGCTTTAAGGTGTACGCTGTGGGGATCTATGTTCCCACGAAATACGAGAGTCAGATTGGCAAAACCGTCCGGACGTGGATGAAGGAGTCCGGTAGGTCGGCTGTGGAGCTTTTGGAAGACAAGCAGACGTCCCAGGAGATGGTGGCTGCGATGTCGGAGAAACTCAACTTCACCATTCGAATCACCCCAGTCAGAAACACGGATTTCGGACACTTGCGTGACGGGTTCGTCAAGACCATTTTGGCGAACCCTTTGGCTAAAGTCAAGCGGGAGGAGGTCTCGGTCGGAGTGGAACAGCTTCGAAACGCTTTCAAGGGCTTCAAGGGCTCGGTGCCTAAAAACCACTCTCTCTACTTGGTGAGTGAAAACGGGGCCATCACAATGCACTACGAGGGCAAAAACGGCAAGGTCAAGACACTCGGAAAGATCACGGAACCCAGCATTTCACAGGTGCTCCTCGTGCTGTACTTGAGCTCTGCCAAACCCATCAGCGAGCAGCTTCGCAAGGACTTCGTCAGCTACGTCTCCGCCACGGTAAATTAGGGTATGTATTGTCATTGAAAGCGAGCGTAACTACAATAGAGAGACCGCCTCACATGATAATGGCCTCGTGCTCCACGTTATTGGAGATGGACTTGTGGGGCAACACCTTGGCGCCGTTAACGTAGATCTCGTTCTTCACCTCCACATCGTCTCCCAACACGGTGACACCCTCGGTTCTGGCCCACTTGCCGATTCTCGAGTTCCAGCCAACAATGGTGGACTTGACCCACGCGTGGTCCTTCACCTCGGAGTTGGCCAAAAGCACCGATCTCTGGATTCTGGCACCCTCGCCAATCACGACGTTAGGGCCAATGACGACGTTGGGGCCGATCAAAGCAGTGGGGTGGATCTTGGCAGTGGGGTCCACGAGCACATTACCCTGGTGGACCCACTTTTCGTTCGACAACTTCTCGGGCGATCTCTTGGACAAAGAGGTCAAGTAGAGACAGGTACCAGACAAGAAGTCCTTAGGCTGACCGACATCCATCCAGTAGCCCTCCAAGTCAAAGGAGTATAACTGCTTCTTGTCGACCAACTGGGGGAAAGTCTCCTTCTCAATGGAGGTGGGCTTCATGTCAATCAAGTCAATCACCTCGGGGTTCAAAATGTACAAACCAGCGTTGATTCTGTTGCCCACGAACTCCACGGGCTTCTCAACGAAACGGTCAATCAAGTTAGGGGTGTTTCTGTCGTGCACAATCACACCGTACTTAGATGGCTCGTCCACCTTGGTGGCCACAATGGTACCAGCAGCACCGTGGGCCTTGTGGAAGTCAGCCAACTCCTTGAAGGGGTATTCACAAATGACGTCGGAGTTCAAGACGAAGAAAGGCGAGTCATCCTTCTTCAACACCTTCTCGGCGAGCTTCAAAGGACCAGCAGTGCCCAAAGGCTCCTCTTCCACAGAAAAGGTGATGGTGACACCGTACTCGGCCTCGTACTTCTTCAACGTGGAAACCATAACCTCGGGTCTGTAATTGACAGCCAAGACAATGTCAGTAACACCGGCAGCAGCCAAAGCTTCGATCTGGTGCAAGATCATGGGTCTGTTACCAAACTCCACAAGGGGCTTGGGCAAAGTCAAAGTCAAGGGTCTCAAACGAGTACCGTAACCGCCGACAAGAATAAGGCCTTTCATTTTGTGTGTGGTGTGTTTTTGTTATACGCTTTGGCGTCAGAGAAAAAGAAGAAAAAGCGTTGGAACTGGCCACGGTGGGTATATATATGGCAAGGCGCGACTGGGAAAAAAACGATGCAAAATGCGAACAAAAATAGGTCCACGCCTAGGGGTGCGTGTTTTGCGTGGAATCTGGGTGTTTTTTGCTGATTTTTGGTGAAATATCCCAAGGAAATGGCTCAAGGTGCCCGTAAATAGTTTTGATTTTTCACTTCGGCCTCTTGGGAGGTGTGGCGCCGTGGGAACTCCGGGGTTGTGTGCACTCCCCGGGTCTGAGCCCACGAGCCATGAACAGCCCCACTTCGGATTTTTATTTTTTGATCTGGCTGGCGTTTATCCGATTAGCTGTTGACAATGGGCTTACGTTTGCAGTGGCAGTGTGTTGGTGCGGTGCAGAGGCCCCTTCAGCCGCAGCTGCTGGTTACCAGCATACTCGGCCAGACAGCCCAGGATGAAAAAAAAAAAAACATAGCGTCAGTGACGAAGCCTCAGTAAAGCCTTATTTTGAAGCTTCAAAAGCTCAAAAGCTCAAAAGCTCAAAAACAAATCAGGTTAAAATTTCAACGGAGAAATCCTCGAGCGGGACGGCTTCGCCAGGTTTCTCCGTCGCTGTCATTTGCAGCCAGCATTCCGCATCGACACCGGCCTGTGGTGGACCGAATCGCTTCAAATGAGACCTGCGAGAATCGATTCGGATTAAAGCGCCTGGAATGAACCGCCAGAAATAAAGAGACCTGCGCCTCCGAAGACAAATGCACGGCATGCTGAATCGCCTGAATTGGGTTCTGCCTGGTTTGCAGCCTAGAGATTCGAGTTCGAATTTATTGAGATTTTTCGGTGCCCTCTTTTTCTTTTTCTTTTTCTTTTTCACAACCTCTTTTTCATATTTTTCGTCCACGAAGCAAAAGTTGACTTTTTTCCAACACGCTCCAGCACTCCTCGTGGGCTGACAGCTGCAAGCTAGCGCCGTGCATCGCCCTTTTGGGATCCGTTCTGGGAACAATCGCGCTATGGTTGCAAAACGCCGAGATCAGCTGGAGACGGGCGGTTTTTGTAGATTTTCATGTCCATGAGTTTGAGTTTCTTTGAAGTTGCCAGTATTTGCCAGTTTTTGTCATTCTTTCGCTATTCTTTCGTCTTCCTGGCTGGATCTACTAAACCGCGGCGCGTAGAGGCATTTCTGTGTGGAATGTAGTATCCAATTTGCATCCGTGATTCGACAGGAACAGCAGCAGGAAACGAGGCGGGATGGCTCCGAGTAAACTGCGCTGAGGCAGTTTTAAGTGTGCTTTGGTGCCAGGATCTGGATGTTTCTGGCTCAGGCAGTCACCCTGGCTGCAAGGCCCTTGAGGAGATTGACTCTCTTTTATTCTGCTCACCAGAAGGCTTCAGTGGCTTTCAGTTTGCGTAAAACCTTACTTCCCAGTATATGTATATCCGCCTCAGGAACCAAATCCCGACCACCTTCTCGAGATTTTCTTGGCTAATGAGCTCACCATAGCGCTTTCAACCTTTAGGAATTCTTCGTCTCAAATTTGCACAACATTGAACCCTGGTAGTCGCTATCTGCAAATGGCTGCAAATGAGGCCCTAGAGTTTTCGCATGGTCAAGAAAGACCAAAAGAATTTTTGTATTTACATGCGACAATCTGTCTTCTCTAGGAAGAGCGACAGACTTCCGTATATCCATCGTAAGAATCGTTCGGTGCATACCAGCGCCAATCATGAAGTGGAACACCATGAAGTGGAGCACCATGAAGTAGAGCCCATAAAAAGCCCCATGAAGTGACGTGATGAAAGAAACACAGCTAAAGCTCATAGCACCAGAGTTGACCATTGGGTATCCAGAAGCTGTGCCACCTGGATCAAACTATGGTCGTCTGTAGAGGGCCCATCCATATTCAACACTGTAAGTTCATTTTGACCCGTTGAGTGCCGTTGTCGGATCGCTGCAGCTTTATCTCTAGATGGTCACACGAGCCAAAGTCCTTTTCAACAACTACTCCACAATCCTTCAATGCTTCACTTCGACATTCACTCCACCTTCAGTATTCACTTCGATAGCCATATCGGAGCGTCCTCTGTCCATTTAAAACACCTTGAGACCCCGGCGGTACCAAAACACCCGCCATGCTACCACCACAAACACCAAGCTCAAACACAAACTGACCCCGGTGATCTCAAAGTAGTGCACCAAGCAGCCGTCGCTGCCATGGTCGTAGTTGCCTCTGTTTTTGCACCGGTCCATTTCCTCACCGTGCAAAAGCGAATACAGAATACTGCCAATAGCTGGAGCCACCATGAACAGACCCCACGTCGAGCCCATGAGATCCACACCCCACACAGAGGCAATAACGGTCGGGTAAATGGTGAAAAGCCCGCCGTAGCAAATACCACTGAGAACGGATATGCTGGTGAAGCTCATGCCTTGTATAACAGCAACCTGGGCCACGATTCCCACCGCTATAAATGCTATCATGAGCCAGACCTTGCACACGGGGTAGCGGCGTTTGGGGCTGGAAATGAAGTCTGCCACCATGCCCACCAAAAGACGAATGACGGTGGACAGAAGCGCAGTGACCGAAACTTGGTCAGCCAAAACGCCTTTTCCGCCCGTGGTAGACTCGATAATCAGCCCCAAATTGTTCTGGAAGCTCTCCATGGGCCCGATATTGAGCAAAAGCGAGAGAAGCAACGCCCACGCAGACTTGTCTTTGAGAAACCGAATATACCGAGCCTTGTGGTCCACAGGCTCAATGTTGGACCGCTGTGGGAGAAGCACCGAGTCCTCGTTGCCGTTTTCGGCGATGCTGTCCGCCGGAGTGGGCGCCTCGGAGTCGGGAATCTGCGGTTCCTCGTCGCCAAAAATGATTTCGGTTTCGATACTCACGATGGAGTTGGAAACGAAGTTCAAGGCGCCCATGAACAAGTACAAAACGGCGAAAAACATAAACACTTTCTCGAGATCAAGATCACGGCTGCCCTCAACGTGGAAATACGGCACTTTCATGAGCTGGGCGCCTATGAGAGACGAGACTCCGTAACAAGAAACCGGCAAGGAGATCGCCAACGCCTTGTGGTCCGGGTATATTTTAGCACACGTAAGCAAGCTGGAAAAGTACAAGGACGACGTGGCCAAGCCAATGAAGCAGAAACTGAACGCCATGACAAGAATGCCCATCTTGTTCAATTGCGCAAGGGGCTCTTCCAAGTGATGCAGCCGAACCAGGCTCACCAACAACGCATTGACAAAGTAAGCCGGGCAGAAGGCCCAAATCAGAATAAGCAGGAGCAACGCTGGGCCGTAGCAGTCGGCGAGGTAGCCCAACACTGGCAAGCAGAGATACATTCCAACAGCAGAAAGCAGCACTATCACGTTGATCTCGGTGTACGACAAGCCGACGGCGTTGTGGAGCGACAGGGCATAAAGCGAAAAAAGCATAATCAGCCCCAGCAGAAGACAGGTCGCTAGGGCTATGGCAAAGGCCAACTTCTTGAGGTGGTCTAGATGGTAGCGTTTGGAGAGTTTTCGCCGGATCCGACGGGTCCATCTCTGGAGGTGTTCCTTCATGGTTTAGGGAAAGGTGTTTGAAAAATGCAAATATGCTAATGCAAAGGGGGGTGCTGGGCTCCTTATATAGTTGTTGGAGGATGAGTCGTGGTTTATTGTAGACTCTTTCGCAGTGGGGCATATGACTGCGTTATGACATAATCGGTGATTTGGAGATGACATAGAGAGAGTAATATTTTGGGGTAATTAGAAAAAATGAATGATTGAAAGTGTCATCTATAGCGATCAAAAATAATATACATTTTTATAGTGTAAGATGTGGAAGTTCTGATTCATGGTGAATCGTATAGCGATGCTGATACACTGATCATAATTTACCGCTTGAAGGAAGCAAATTTTCCATTTTGATATGAAAATGCTTCGAAATGTTGCTATTTCAACGTAAATGTGAATAAATCAAAAGAAGCCAGATACAACGATGCCTTTACATCTGGCACATTGAGCCAGATCAGATAATTGGAATATTGGTGTCATGCTACCATCACACGGTCTACGGCAACAAAACCTAACTCTACTCAGCAAACCAAATGTCCATGTCTCGTGTAAATGCTATGTACCTCTAGGTTCTTCGAAACGGGTTGGACTCGGGTCTAAATCAGCAAGGCTCATGGAACGTACTTCAAGAAACGGTCAACCTCGCCCTTGGATCCCAACCAAATGCCAGATTTGTCGTGAATGCCCTTGGGCAAGATATCCAAGATTCTCTCACCCTTGTCGTTGACGGCGGAGCCGCCCGCCTGCTCCATCAACATCGCCATGGGGAAACACTCGTACAACACTCTCAACTTACCATTCTTCGACTTGGAGTCGGCAGGGTACGCAAAAATACCACCGTACAAGAGTGTTCTGTGGATGTCGGCCACCATGGAACCGATGTAACGAGCAGAGTATGGTTTACCCTTCAACTCCTCCTGGGGCTCCTTCAACTCAGCAATGTACTTCTGCACGTACTCGGGCCAGTAGAAAGAGTTACCCTCGTTAACCGAGTAGATGGCTCTGGTAGGAGGAATCTTCAAGTCTGGCTGGGTCAAGATGAACTCTCCTAACTGTGTGTCCAAGGTGAAGCCATGAACACCTCTACCGGTGGTTAACATGAGGTGAGCTGAAGCACCATACATAGTGTAGCCGGCGGCGACCATTTCAGTACCCTTTCTCAAGACGTCCTTGATCGATCCAGTGGAGTCATCTCTCAAACGGTAAACGCCAAAAATGGTACCCACAGAGACACCGGCATCAATGTTAGAAGAACCGTCGATTGGGTCGGTGCAAACGGCGTAACGTCCGCCGCCCTCAAAAACAATGAGATCCTCCTGCTCCTCGGAGACAAGAACCTTGACGTTTCCACTAGACTTCATGGCGTTAATAAAGATCTCGTCGCCAATAACATCTAATTTTTTCTGGACATCACCGGTAACGTTGGCGGTTCCGGAAATACCAATGAGGTTGACCAACTCGGCTCTTCTGATGTTGTGGGCAATAAACTTGAAGGCAAACTGGAGCGAGTTCAAAAGGAGAGACAACTCGCCTGTAGCATTAGGAGCGAACTTCTGCTGCTCCTCGAGAATAAAACGAGTCAAGGTGATGATGTCGGTTTCGACATTCATCTGTTGGGACACTGATTGAACCATTTTTGCTAATTTTCTGTTTAAGTGTAAGGGAAGAAAAACAAAGCTCTGGGTAGATAGCACATGGGTTACCCCAGGTTCTTATAGAAACCCGGAGGTGCGTACGTTTTGGTTGCGGTAGCCTGCAGATAACAGGGACAAGCGGCCGTGCTTCGCCGGGGTGCTCGGTTAAAAGGCCATTGGAGGCATGAGGGAGTCGCGTGGTTAGGTTCCACCTGGTCCTGGGTCGGTGGTTTAGGTCCGGTAATGAATAAATTAGCAGAAGTGCCAAAGAAAATGGAATAATTGAGTGCTCAATATTTTCGTTAAGATCTGTTTTGATATTTTCTCTGGATTCGTGTGTCGATCGTACGATGTAGGTGGTCAGTCAGCGGGCTCAACGGAACAGATCATGGCTGTAACTGGCTGTTGGATTTGACCGCATGATTTGATGATTGAATCGGATTTGTAAGACAATCCGTACGATACGGAGTCTGCATGGCTCTATCTTGTGACCAATGCTTGCACGTGCTGCGTCTAGATAACGGCTTTGTTTGTCAGGGCTTAACAGTCTGGCCTTGATTATATAAATATGCTGGGGGTTGTAGCGAATGAGACCACGTTGTGGTATGATCGATTGGTGCTTTGACGGTCGTGGGGGAGGTTGGTCGAATTGTGGAAGGTTGGGTCTCAGATGAAGAAGTCGGGGCGGTCTTGAAAATTAACATTTCGAGGTTCTGAGGAGAAATGAAGGACAATTGAATTATGAGCAGTGGTGAGCACAAAGAAGGAGCCGGACCCGGAGATCGCTTTGGCTTTATAGTGATTTTTGGGTTTAGAGAAGGATGAATCGGTGTCGGTAAGCGAAAGATAAAGGCACACATGAATGTCACTTGTTCAAGCCATTGATAAAGCTCTGAGCCAGCCTTCCCTTCCCAAACCCCATCCATCAGCAGTTTTGTCTAACTGATTAATTATGATCCATTCCTGGCTCATTCTCGGATGACCAAACAAACTAACAAACAGCAGCCGTAGGAATGGCCGGTCCGCTTCAAAATGCTCACCCCAAATTCACAGTTTTTGCTTCCCCCAAGTAGTCCTCCGTGCGTTAACATTGACCGTGCTGCCTCGTTACTAGGGCTGAACTGCCTGAACTATTCTGTTTCGATCATCCAACCCTACTCCATCCAACCGCAGTTTCTCTACTTTCTTTTCTGTGCCGCAAGCTGCCGGGCCACCTCCGTCACCACACTCATGTGCCGATCTTCTTTCTTGTTTCCCACTGCTCTAGACCATCCAGAAGGACTCTCTAACGACTGGTAAACACGAAACTTCTCGCCACCCTTGTCCTTTTTAGCTTCTTCCAATGCAGACAAATACGAGCTTTTAAGAAATTGGGCCACCTCGTCGCCGTTGAATTCAATTACTTCTGGTTTCACCTGCTTCTTATCAGAAACTGGAACACTGGGCTGGCCTCCGAGGGGAGCGTTTTCTTTCTGTGCTTCTTGATGAGTTGCCCGTGGTTTTTCCTTGAATGCCTCTTTGGCAGCCTCTTTGGCAGGATCTTTTCGCTGTAGCTTGCTGGCCCAGTCAGACATAGATTGTGGAGTTGTAGTCTAGAGAATGCGACATCCACGAGATTATGAGTCGATCGCGACAATGTCGTCGCTACCTCAGTGGAAACACCAGACACGAAACAGGCTTTTTTCGAGAATTATGGAAAAGTAAGAATATGGAGGTTTTATTGAGCTTCGAAATTCTCCAAATTTGAGCTGGTCGATTGAGGTTGTGTGGGGTAAGTCGTGCTATACTTATAATCACACCATGGAACTCCCAACTCCAGGCACTTGTTCCCCAACTAACGTCTCCAAGGTTCTTCAAATTATCGCCTGAGTGTATTTCCTCGGTTTCTCCCCGTTCCCACCCTACTTAAACCCAGGATATCCCGTGAACACGACTTTCCACGCAGTCACGTGACCCTGGTCCAACGACACGTCAACGACCGCAAAAATAAATTTCATACGACCACCACCAATCCACAAAATGAGTTTCCGTGTTTTGGATCTCGTCAAACCGTTCGAGCCCCTCGTGCCTGAGGTGATTGCTCCCGAGAGAAAAGTCTCTTTCAACCAGAGAGTCATGTGGACCGGCGTGACGTTGTTGATTTTCCTCGTAATGAGTGAAATCCCACTTTACGGAATCAACTCTTCTGACGGTCTGGACCCGTTGATCTGGCTCAGAATGATGCTTGCGTCGAACCGAGGCACGCTTATGGAGCTTGGTGTGACGCCCATTGTCACGGCTTCCATGGTTTTCCAGTTATTGCAGGGAACCAAAATGATCCATGTGGACATGAACAATAAGCAAGACAGAGAGCAGTTCCAGAACGCCCAGAAGCTTTTAGCCATCATGTTAGCGTGTGGCCAGGCCACAGTGTACGTGTTGACCGGTATGTACGGGCCTCCCAAGATGTTGGGCTTGGGCATTATCTTATTATTGATTTTGCAGTTGGTTTTCGCCGGTATCATTGTGATTTTGTTGGACGAGTTGTTGCAGAAGGGCTACGGTCTTGGTTCTGGTATCTCTTTGTTCACTGCCACCAATGTGTGTGAGAAGATCATGTGGAAGGCGTTTGCTCCTACCACTTCTTCTGCTGGCAAAGGTGCCGAGTTTGACGGTGCCGTGATTGCGCTCTTCCATCTTTTGGGCTCCAGATCTGACAAGAAAAGAGCCATTTTGGAGGCTTTCTACAGACAGAACTTGCCCAACATGCTCCAGGTGTTAGCCACGGTCTTCATGTTCTTGACTGTGGTGTACTTGCAAGGCTTCAGAGTCGAGTTGCCCATCAAGAGCACCAGACAGAGAGGCCCATACGCCTTGTACCCTATCCGCTTGTTCTACACCTCCAACATGCCTATCATGTTGCAGCTGGCCTTGTCGCTGAACATCTTCATTGCCTCGCAGATTGTGTTCATGAGATGGCCTAACAACATGTTCGTCAAGCTCTTAGGTCAGTGGGGCCAGAAGGGCGGTTCTTCCCAGTTGTACGCCATCAGCGGCTTGGCTTACTACATCCAGCCTCCTCTCTCCGTGACAGAGGCCGCGTTGGACCCAATCAAGACCGCCATTTACGTGACCTACGTCTTGGGTACCTGTGCTATTTTCTCCACCACCTGGATCGAGATTTCTGGCACCGCCCCAAGAAACATCGCCAAGCAGTTCAAGGACCAGGGATTGGTGATTGCTGGTCACAGAGACACCAGTGCCTACAGAGAGTTGAAGAAGATCATCCCTACTGCCGCTGCTTTTGGCGGTGCTGCTATTGGTGCCTTGTCCGTTGCCAGTGACATGCTTGGCTGTTTGGAGAGTGGTACGTCCATCTTGATGAGTGTGACGACCATTTACGGCTACTACGAGTTGGCTGTGAAGGAGGGAGGTCTTTCAAAATCCGTCGTGAGCGGCTTCTCCGACGGTATCTAAGCTCATTCTACAGTGTATACATTATTATTAAAAAATGCATTATCCATACGATGGAAAGACACCAGTTTGTGTATTTCAACGCACAGACGTGGAGCACATACATGAGCAGTATTTGCCTGGTTATGCTCCCGATGACCCAAACTGGGAGGCCCATTTCTCGTATTCTCCGAGGCCCTCGCTCGAAACACTCGGCCTGATGTACTTCAAACTGTCAACGAAGTCGGAGAGCTGAATCGGCCGGATCTCCTCTGTCGGCGTACTCAAGAGCTTATCACCCAATGATCGAAGCGGACCCATAGCACTGTCTTTGGCTAGCAATGTAATGTCACTTCCACTGAAGCTCTTCGTAAGCTCAACGAGCTGCTCGAAATCTTCGTCCAGAAGAGTGTGCTTCTGATATTGCAAAAGCTTGGAGATTTGTAACTTTCTTGTCTCATCCTCAGGAAGGGGAATGTAAACACGTTTGGCGAATCTTCTTCTGGCAGCATCGTCAATGCCCCAAGGCAAGTTGGTAGCGCCCAAGATAAGCACTCGACTCACATCGCCAGCGCTGGAGTCCCTGCCTGCGGCAGCAGATGATAATTCCGACCACTGCACCAAAAACTCATTTTTGATTCTTCTCATGCTTTCCACCTCGCCCTCTGTTCTTGTGCCGAGAAGGGAGTCGATCTCGTCGATGAAGACAATCGAGGGACTCAATTTCTTTGCTAGGAGAAAGAGAGCCTTGACAAGCTTTTCAGATTCACCCAAATACTTGGATGTCAATGATGACGAGCTGATGGAGAAGAATGTACTCTTCGATTCGGTCGCCACGGCTCTAGCAAGCATGGTTTTACCCGTACCAGGAGGACCAAACAAAAGCATACCTCTGGTTGGCTCTCGAAGGCCTCGGAACAAGTCAGGGCGCAAGAATGGATAGACGACGGCCTCTTTGAGCGAATTCTTAGCGCTTTCAAGACCCACGATATCATCCCAATAAACCTCATCTCCTCTGACGACAATATCGTTCAATATCTGATTGGCGGCAAGCTCGTCGATGCCTCTGATCGACTTGATCAAGGCCTCCTGCTCAGAGGGATTCATTCCATCAGAGCCGTCGTCTCCATTAGCAAATCCATCATCGTCACCGTACCCGCCGAGTATATCGTCCATTGTAGGCGACATGGGCAAATCATCGGTGGCTGCCTTAGCGGCTTGAGGGCGGGCCTTTGGAGCCAGAGCAGTGCCGGGCTTAGCGCCTGCCTTGGGTGCTTGAACGTAGTTGTATGTTATGTTTGAGCTTTTCTGGATCGGTCTGGTTGTCTTTGGAGTGGCTTTCTGGGGCGGCGCAGAACGTATCTTTTGCAAGGGTTTCGTAGAGGCAGCCTTGGAGGCAGCTGGTTTGGCGGCTTGCTTGGCCTTGGAGCTGCTTGCTGCCATCATCTTCTTGACATCAATTCGGGTGGGTTGCTGATAAACGTACTTTTTGGGCGCTGCTACAACAGGCACGTCGGATGTCGATTTCGACGCGTGGGTGACTGTAGGCTTCTCTAGGAAAGCCTGTGGTTTAGGAGGAGATGCAGTGGGTACCGGAGGGATCTTAGACGACGACTGTCTGGATCTTGGCGGAGGTGGAGGAGGGGGCGTCTTCTTGAGCGTGAGATCATTAAACAGCTTGCTGATGCCCTCATCAAAGAAGTTGAGCTCGTTGCCGTTCTCGTCCTCCAAATCAATGAGGTTGCTTGTGTTGGAATTGAACAGACCGTTGGATGTCGACGCCAGGTCGTGGGAATTGAGCCGCTCCCAATTGCCATTACCAGAGTATTCTGTCTGGTCGAAGTCGTCGAACATCACCTCCTCTTGTTTTGCTGGTGCCGCTTTAGCTGGCTTGCTCCACAGCTTTGCTACAGCGGCCTGGACGTCGTCCCTGCTTTTCTGTGAGAGCTTATATGAGGCCGGCTGTGGTCTGAGCGACTTCATCATCAGCCGCTGGTTGCTGCTGTTGAGCGATCGACTGGACGGGTTGCTGTTTCTTAGGGAAGGTATGGTTAATTTATGGGAAGAGGAGCCTTGCAGCGGCTGAGCCGTCTGGTCAGAAGAGCTCTTTCGACGGCGATTAGCCTCGTCTAGACGGAGCTGGATCCTCACCAAGTGCTTGACGTTCTCGTCTCGAATGCCCTTAAGCTCCAGAAGAATGTTTTGTTCTTCCATACCCATTTTCGACGACTTTTCAAAAATGTCGACCTTGTAGAGCAACAGGGTGTGGAGCGACTTCCAGCCTTTGAGGGCGTCGGCAAGATGACCAGTTTCCTCCAAGTGGAGGTTCTTGACAGACAGATTGCACACATCGTTATAGGTTTGCTGAAGCTCCTCGAGAGTCAGTAGCTGTGGTGGTTTCTTTCTCAGAAACATATGCAAAGGTTGAAAAAGGAACGGGGAGGTGTTTGAATGCGGGCAATGCTAGTGGAGTCTGGTGTTTGGCCAGGAGCCCGATGTGGTACAGATAGCTAGCTATTTCTGGCGAGGAGTAGTGAATGTATGGAAGATGTTTGTGTGCCGGAGAGGTGTTCCAACGATGGACCATAAGGTTGCTAGCACGCGAGGGAGATGGTAGAATTTTTTTCTTTTTGGTTCAATTAGAAGGTTCAAACTTTTATTGGCCGGTAATGGGAGATGACGCCGTGGCTGGCACAACGCCAAGCGCACGACAAGAAACGCCGAGGCCCCGAGCAAGAGCAGAGGTTGAACGGCTGTAGACTGAACGGAGGTTTAAGGTTTGAAGATTGAGGTTTGGTTTCGAGGTTTGAAGATTGAGGTATGTTGTTTGAAGATGAGGGTAGTATTCAATCGAATAAGTGAGGTGCTGAAGATGGTGACGTGAAGGTGGTGCCAGGACATGGGAGATGTTGGAGAGAAGTCCAGTCAGGAGGTCTGTGAATGAATGCAGTAAACAACAATTCAAAATTTCATGGGAAGCACAGAATGCCGAGCCATCTACAGTCCCAAGCACTTGTCGATACAATCAACTCTAGAAGAGAATATTAAGAAAATGTAGTGATATAACGGGATACCCGGCGGTTTCGAACCCACCACATATTCTGTATAACCACGTTCTTCTGACCGGACAGTTTCAACTACAAGCACATTGCCCATGGCCAAACAGCTCGCTTCCTCTCTGACAAGCAGGCCTATAGTGTGCCTCCCTAAACTAATAGGCGAAACACAGGCACCACGAGCTTCCAGCCGAAACTGGGCGAGTGGAGGAGAGCCATGAGACCTGAGCGTGCAACTAGCCGTAATTCTGCAAAAGCCCGGTGTCAACTTTCTGAAGAACAAAAAATTATGGGCGCGATGGGGTTTATATAGTTGGTTGGCTGCGGCCGGGTAACCCGGGGCTGGGGCAAAGTTGGGATGGAAGATCGGAAATGAAATGGTCTGGAGCTAATTGAAGGGTAAATTTTTTGGTAATATAGGTTTTCTGGTAGTTTTGGGTGTTTTGGGGCCGCTGTGGTAGATGATGATAGGATTGATAGTGATGAGAATGGCAGAACTAGAGAAGCTTCTACAGATATGGGACCCTTGGTATTTTTGTTTTTGTCTTTCTTTTGATCAAGCTGTATTTTCTTAAAATTTATATTTGATGTGGTCCATCTTAGGTTAACGAAATCTCCTCAGCTTGACTACATTGACTAAAACGCAGAGCCTTTCTCAAACTGAGAACCAGCCTGAGTGCGGTAGCCCTTGATCTCTCTGTGAAAAGATCTTCGGAGTTTTCAGCTCAGCTACCTGTGGCTATTTTGTATCTTTTTTTTTTCTGTGTTCTGGAACGATCCTTTGTTAATACCATCACGAACACAGCCAGAGATACTCAAAAAAATGGATCTTTTATCTGCTAGAGAGGCGAACGGTCTCGAAAATTTGCTCCCCAATATAAGTATTTCATGAACATGGGGGAGGATTAGAATCTTGTCCCTTTTGGCCCACCTTGGTTGACAGTCCAAAAAGACAGAAACACATGAGACAATAGAAGTCATGGAAAGAACTAAACGTAACAGAAGCCCATTGAAATAGGACATCCTAGTTTGACTTTAAATAGCTACAAATTGGAAGTAGGTTTAACAATCGCACATAACTTAGAGCGCTTCACCTCTCAGCCAATTGCTAAGACATCATCACTGGAGAAAAGCTGAGATACACTGAAGTGTTGGATTTATTTTTTTATTCCAATTCGAATATCACATCGTTCGAATCGGCTACTATGAAAGCTTGGTATGTTTAGTCAAGCAGTTGACCATTTAATTCATGCAATTGAATCGAACTTAAGCTGGTATTTATGGATAAACCACCCATGAAGTCCACACGTTTGACAAACAGGATATACTTTTCCTAGGGAAAAAAATTTGTGGAGCTAGAGGAGGAAGAATTACTCAACTCTGTCAATAAGCGAAAGGCTTCAGAGAAGTCGTTTTGTAGTGGGTAGATAAACTCAGTCAGAAGCCCTGCTTCTATGTCTTAGTCACAGATCAAAACTGATGCCGCATGCTGAAAAGGATATCTTTTTGACGGATGTGGCAAAAAAAATAAATGGGACGATGAACGGTGGCAAATATTTTCGAAATATTGTGAAGTTGTGACTCATAAAATACAATTGACTTGCTCGTAGCTTCTTATATAAACCAGCTAAATGGCAGCATTTTGTAGGACTCTCGATGGCATCTGATCTTGATACTTTGAGTTTGAAGTTGAAACTGGTTGAAGTGGAAGACATCGAAGAAGAAATGAGGACAGAGTCAATGAGCACGACTTCAAAGAAGAAGGTCGGTAAATTTAGGAGAGTTGTACTGAACGACTCAGAGGCTGACTCTGACTCCGAGATCGAGGCCAATTCAGGGGCCGAAGCTGATTCGGAAACAGATTCCGAATCGGAGAATGAATCTGATTCGGAAGGAGACTCCGACTCACAGGATAAGAATGACTCACAGGATAAGAATGACTCACAGGATAAGAATGACTCACAGGATAAGAATGACTCACAGGATAAGAATGACTCACAGGATAAGAATGACTCACAGGATAAGAATGACTCGGAGGAAGAGACTGATTCGGAGGAAGACTTGGTATCTAAGAGAGAGTCTGATCGATGGAATGAGTATGTTATGCGAATGATGGTCGCAATGCAAGAGGAGCCGTCGAAATTTGATCAGAGTAAACTTTCAGGTTTTAAAAAAATGTTTATAAAAAATCCTGATGTTGCAGGTAGGGTATACCTAGCAGGGAAAGACCCTTATAGTGATTATGATAATCAGTCTGGGAGTTCTGAGGATGGTCAGTCTTGGAGTTCTGAGGATGGTCAGTCTCGGAGACCTGAGGATACGAGCTCTGACCACTACCCGAAATACAAACCTGGATCAAAGACCATAACTTGGGACACATATTTTTGCCCAACATCGTATGAATATGAAGTACCGGATCGATACAAGGAAAAGTGGTTCACCAACCCCCTGTACCGAAAGCGAGTCTACAAAAGATTAGAGAACGTGTCATGTCAGGTTTGTTTTCAGATGGGTTGTATGGAATTCGATTCTGATGATGATATAGATGAAACAATCTTTTATACCTTCAAAGATAGGAAGAATGAGGGCAAAGATGATTATTTTTATGTTTCTAAAAGAAACCAGTTCAAACTATAATTCTGAAGCGTGCATTACTTATAATGGAATATAGCTGTATCGACGTATCACTGCAAAAAGGTCGGTGTTTGCACTATAAATTGAATATCAGAAGGTCCAGAAGATTAAGAAAGAAGTTTCTGGGTTACCTGAGAGACTGAATACTGTACTCTTTTGAACATAGAGCCCAACAAATATAAATTGACTTAAAACTTAATACCAAAGACGAAAACTCCTGAGGTAGATATTGCTAGAGACGGTTCATTAATCATGTGGTATTTTGACCGTACCGATGATGTTCAACTGAGTTGTTGGAATTGAAGGCTGTTTATCGGATGAAATTTTTCCTGCAAGACAAGAAAGCAGATTCTCACACTTGGAGAACTCTATCCTAGCTTCTTATTCTTTTATACCACTAAATCCATTCGAGTCCTTCAATTTTGATTTCATTGAGTCCAGTCAAAGCGGAGGAAAGAGGCTGAACATAAAAGGCTTTAAACTTTATGCTTTTGGTATTCCCATTTGGCATTTCATGTCGATCCAATAACTGAATATTTCGAGTCACTCTTCCTTTGTCTGGTTCAAGAAATGTTCTCTTCTCCAACACCTCACTCTTCCAATGATAGCCCTTCTCCCCTACCCAATCTATATCTTGTGCTCTCTATGTCCTATTTTCCGGGCCCTTGGCCTGTCTTCTTTGTAACCTCCTAGACGTTTCCTTCCAACCCATCCCGTTCCTTAACGTGCTGACACACCTCAATAAAGACCTCCTCGATTTCATCAAGGAGCTTCTCAAGGTGGGAAAATGCAATTCCCAAGTCCTTGAAATGGTGTCCAAGCTGCCCAGTCACCAGACCCATTTTCAAGTTTTTGAAGAAGGACGCTAATTCTATTAGCTCGTCCCGGCCCAAAAGAGCGGAAAGCTCCAGCTTCAGAGGATCATTGAAGCCACGGCAGTGTTTCTGCACAAACAGATTGAAGGCTTCGTTGGCTTTTTCGAGGAGATAGTTCACCTGCCTTTGTCCTTTTAAGTAGAGCGTAAGCTGGTCCTTGTGGGTCCGGGTGAAACCGGCCATTTTTTCCTCAATTTCCTCTTTGGCAGTGGTAAAAGTATACAAACGCTTGCAGAAAGTATAAAGCTGGGCTCCTCCTTCGTGGTTGGCGTCTTCCAGATGATCCAGAATTAGACACTCTAACTGGACAGCCATAGCACGAGCTGCAGCCAAGCTTTCGCTAGTTTTGCAGCCAACCGCAATAAAGTCACTAATGTAGGCTAGATATTTGTCCACGACTGGCTGGGCGAAGTCCACGGCGAGAAAGGTGAATATCTCTTCAAGAAGTGCAATGGCCCGCTTCACATTGGCCTTATACGATTTGTTCTTGATGGCTGGAAATCTCGTCTGCTGGATAAGCATGTCCAATTTTGCGTCAGCTTCAGAGTAAGTGAGTTCAGGTTTTGGGACACTTTCACGTAGCTGCTGAAGCGGTACCTCTTGTGTTCTGGAAGTGAGGATTCCATGGGTGGACTTGCAAGCCACTGTGGAGAGAAAGATGCCGCTAGGAGCATCTTCAATTTTGAAGAGAGTAACTTCAGGCACATCGAGAAAATGCACTCTCTTTTTCCGGCCACAGGCTGTGGAGCCGTTGTTCTCAAGAAACTCCTGGTTCTTCACGAGATACTCCACGTTTCCCAAATCAGTGAGGGGCTTGCCTTTTTTGCAGGCAAACCAGGCCAAATTTGAAAGGTTGATGTCGAGTCCCGACTTCACAACTTTCAGCCTGGGGCTGTCCTGAGGAACAGCTGACTCCAAAGTGCCTTGAACGGGTGAAGCTTCAGAAAGCACGGGAACTGGAGCCCATTGTTTCTCAGAAGGCATTTTTAAAATTGAAGACGCAGAGGGGGAGACAGCTAGTTTCGTCGGCAACCCATAATTGGGTCTTGCTAGAAAGTGACTCTTGATAGTCTCCACAGCGAGACCAATCTTACACTGTGGGCCAGTGTATGGCAGCACAGAGCCACTGGAAATTCTGGAGATTTCTAGATTCTGGATTATCTCCCTGGTGAAATGGCTCAGGGAGATTGGGTCTGGTGTTTCCTCAAGAGAGCTTTCTTCAGATCCGTCTTCTAGAATACCATCTGAGGGACTTTTGTCCTCCAGAACTCCTTGGATGAGGAGAGTTTCGGCGAAAAAAGACTCCGTAATTCCATTGCTAGTAGGATGTCTGGCTTGTCCAAAAAGCGACCCGTTTTCGAGCCTCAAGAGAGTCTCCCTCTCTCCCAGAGCAGAGTGAGAACCTTCTGGGCTAGGTCTCCACCTTCTGGTGGAGTGCTTAATAGCACTTTTAATTTTTTTGAAGAGCGATTTGAAGAATGATGTCTTCAATATGGGCTCTGTGGGGGAACCTCTTATTCTGTTTGCGTGAGCAGTCTGCAACTTGTCAAAGAAGCTTGGGGAGGCTGGATGTATGATGTTCTTTTGAAAAAACATCTTCGTGCTGATTCTGTAGTGGTGGGTTGATAGCCATAAATTCTGGGAAACAGCCCGTTTTTATATTCTTCTGGGATGTGTCTTTGTCAAATAGAAGGTATTTGGTCATACTTGGCAGAAAGTTTTCGGAAAGTGGTTGTCAAGGCAGGGTCATTCATGATCGATTGGGAAGTTTCTGAGATAGGAATGAAGTTTGGGAGTGACGTATATTTGGGTGGTTCTTGGAGTTACTGTATTGGAAGAAATGCTCGATGGGCGAGGAGACCAGCGTCAATCCGGGAATAGGCCAGGAGAACAGTAGGATTGATTCCATGGTATCTTTATTTCCGAAACAATCGTTGAATAATTGGTAGTATTGAATATGGGTTGGATCTGGATGTGCCCAAGACGATATTGCAACCATTGATACATCAACTGAAGCTCCCAGCCGGCAAATAACACTTGTTAAAAGTAAAATGAATTCATTTGAGGTTTCTGGAAATAAAGGAAAATAAAAATAACAATGAAAGAGAAAAGTCGAAACCTGGTTGAATTGTGAGGTATAATGGACCCAGCAAGAATACTCGCTTCTTTCTCCAAGACAAGAAATCGCCGCCTCAAAGAGACAGAGTAAATAATGTTTTGTCGTCATTAGAGCTGAAGGCATAGCCGTTCCCTCTTGCCTTCAAGCATTGCTTTATCTGCACTTTTTTTGTATATGCTTCTGTAGTAGGATGAATTCACAGCTTTCACCTTTTTTTTTTGGCTGCAAAATGGGCTTCTGCTATCAATTAGAAGGATTAGAGTCAGCAAAGGCCAAAAGGCCTTTACAGAAGTTGTTAAAGACTTTTGTTCAAGGTAAACGTCTCTTGTCCACACTTGTGTATTCTTCCAAAATGCACAGTGAAAGTAGCCTGAGCCAGAAAAAAGAGCAACAATTAAGTCACCCTCTTTAATAGAGGTAACAAGAACCACTGAACCGTGCATATCTACCTGCTTTCAATCGTTTATACTAAATTCTTCTTTGCACGTGCCACATCACGTGCGAGACCACCTTCAGGCTTCTTCCAGAAAAGGCAGTCTCCACATTTCACCAACATTACCATGAGCTTCACCGTTTACAGTATTCTAGAATACGCTGGTCTGCGGATTCTTGATGTGGTTGTTTTTCTCCTCACCAATGCTATTTTGATCACCGGCTTTGCTTTCTCCAACTACCCCAACGCATCAACCTTTGTGGTTTTTGTTTTGACGTTGTATATAATCTACAAGATGATCGGGCGGATCGTGAGACTTTGGTTGAACATAATAATCAGCATGATCAAATTTTTCTTTGTGATGGTGTTTTTGTTTATTCTAGCGGCGGTCTACGTTCGTGGATTCAACCGCTTCTTCACCAAAGATATCTATTTTCTCAAGGAATTCTTCACTGCCCAAGCCGAAGCATCAGAACAAGACTTCAAGCATTATGCTTACAAGTTTATGAAGGACGATAAGTTTGATTTCTTGGGCAACATGAAGGATTTTTTTGAGGGAAGTAGCTTCCAGGTTGATGAGAACTATGAGTACGGTGAAACATATGATAATCTCAAGAATGCCATTCATGGGGCACTCGGTGATGATAGCATACGGCAGTTGAATAACCTTTTTAATCGCCAGAATTGAGATCAAGAGCTGGTTGAAGGAGTATGACGGGTTTGGATGTTTTAGGAAATTGAGGATCAAAAGCCGTACCGGGCAATTGACGAAGGATCATTCGATTTGATGATGTCAAGGTTTTGAGAGCTGATCAGCTTTGAAACTGGTTTCGATTGCCCGAGTGACGATGTGCAAAGGGTGCAAGAATATCGAGATAAGTCGAGTTGTATGATCAATCGATCGATGGTCCCGGAATTTTCGTAAAGCTTATAACTGATTGCATTGACTAAGCTGCAATCATTGAAAACAGAAAACAAGATAGTAAGGAGTTGGACTGTGGCTTTAGGTCTAACAAATACACTCACATACATCAACCACCAATTACACTCATGATGAACAGAAAAGGTGCAACAACCACCAATTACAGCCATGATAGTCAGCAATTTGTGCAGCAACTTCCAATCCGCCACTTCCGTATTTATCGATAACATGTATTAATTTGAATGACTATTTCAAGATGCATTGGGTCTCTATGAGTATCTATAAACCGCAGACTCAGACAATTACATTTTCTTCTCGCTGGCAGCCACTGAATCGCCTTCGCTTACATGATCCTCCGTTTCCTTGTCTCCTTTTTTCTCAGGCCGCTGGTCAAGACAATGAAGCCCTCGGTCTTTCACCAAACACAGAAGAATAAGGCAAATGGCAAGTAACGGGATCGTGAAGTAAAAGACATTGCGGATCGAGTGCATGTACATGGTCTTGACGGTATCTTTCTGGGACTCAGTGAGTCCACTGAGGTCAGCCTTGGTATAAATGTTGGCTTTCAAGCTGATCAAAAACAGCCGGGGCACATTCAGATCGTCAAGCTGCTTGTCCACCTCGTTAATCAAGGAATTGGACACAATTAACGTGGCACAGGCAACGCCCAAAGCACCACCAAAAGCTCTCAAGACGTTTCTGGTACCGATGACAACGGCTCTTTGGGCCATAGTGGCATTAGCCTGAACAGCGACCATGGTGGGCTGGAAAATGAAGCCTACACCGACGCCCATGATGATTAATGTGCCCACGATCATGCCGCTGCTTGTCGATTCATTCCAGGCAAGGGTCATTCCAGCACCGGTGAGCCAGAACAGGTAGCCGCTTAGCAAAATGTGAATCCAGTGGCCGGTGTAAGAAATGATATTCCCGGCAGTAATGGACATGAGGGCTTGTACGAGCACCAAGGGAAGCAAGTAATAAGCAGAATGCAAGGCGTCCTGACCCATGACCAACTGGAAGTAGTAGGACACAATGAACAAGAAGCCGAAATAGGCAATGCCGTACAAGAAGGTCGACAAGAGCAACACGCTCAAGGACCAGTTTTTGAAGATGTAGATGGGGATCATGGGCAACTCGGGGATTTTCCATTCCACAATGAGAAATACAATACAGCAAACTCCTCCCACCACGAACATGGCAATAACCAAGTCACTGGTCCAGGCGTAAGTGGAGCCACCGCCGCTGATGGGGATCAAAAGAAGCGTCAAACCGGCAGTAGCGAAGAAAATACCAACATAATCAATTTTCTTCCATTTCTCACGCATCGTAAGCACCAGCTCCAGGCCCTTTCTGTTGTCTTCAGTAACAAAGTACACAGTCACTAGCACCACGAACATAAGAGGCGGAAGTGTACGGTAGAAGTTTCGCCATGTGGAGTGTTCCACGTAAAGAGCCATGATGATTGGACCCACAGCGTTTCCAAATCCAACAGCACTTCCCATGATTCCCTGGAACTTTCCCCTCTGTTTGAGCGTAACCACATCACTCAAAATCACCATTCCCATGGACTGTGTGCCTCCCACACCTACGCCAGCAAAAGCCCGAAATACATAGTACTGAGGCCCAGTCTGAGCGAAACCACAGAGCATATTGGCGATCATAAGCATGGCAAGCGAGCCCATAAGCATATTTTTGCGGCCGAAAATGTCAGCAAAGCGACCAAACAATACCTGGCACACGCAGTTGGCCAAAAGGGAGGAAGTACCTGCCCAATTGATGGAGTTTTCTGCTCCGAGATCCTTGGCTATAGCTGGGAGAGCCACGGTGGGACTTGTCTGATCTAGGAAACAGACGAACAAACAGAAAGCATTAACAAGAAGACAAATGACGAGCTCACGTCTTGGAAGAAGATTGACATGGGAGTTGCCTAGTCTATCTTCAAGGTCTCTTTTGAGAGGCCGCCTTTCGTGGGTGACTTGTGGCGAAAGGTCGCCCAGGGGTGCAGGGCTTTGGCTTTTATGTGCCATTTTGGGGATTTTGTATTAGTGCCATTTGGATTGCTTTGGCTGATTATGATGTACTTATATGTGAGGATGCTCGGAGCCTCGGCGATATTTCGCTAATACCGAGGTGGGGCAGTGGGACTAAGTGGGGCAATTTTCTGCCCCACAAGATGGAACCTGAGATATCTGCTCCAGAACGGCTGAAAAAGGCAACCGATTTCGCGGATCATTGAAATTAGCCGCTTAGGTCGTGCTGCCCCGCCCGAGCGTCGGCTCCGAAGATCAAGGGTGTCACAGAAAGAGAGTGCGGGAATCTTGCTTGAACTCCGAAAAGCCAATGGAAGCGCTGGTATAGCAAAGCTGGGGGCTTAGGGGTGGGGCAACTTTGAAGGTTTTTGGTTTTGGTAACTTTTATCTTTTAGGGTTCTTCAGTTATGCAATTGTACAGTCTTGTGTGTGTGTGGAAGTAGCAGACTCCTGGGCTCTCCACAATTACCTCATCAGGCACCATCTAGGCCAAGGTACACAAAGTACACCAATTTTTTTAGAAAGTCAAAGAACCACTTCAGTATGCCCAGTTCCTACTGAGAGAGTATTGAAGCACATTAATGCAGCTCGATATATTGTAAGAAGACGAATAATGAGCTGAGACCAGTTTAAAGCAGAATGCTATGTTAGGTAAATCGTAGTTTTATTGAAAAGATGACTGAGATGTGAAGATATAGGCGATTCTCATCTACCAAAGCGCTTTTCTCTATTTGTGCAACAGGACTAACCACCGTGCAATGCCAGTTCTTTGATCCACCTCCGCTTTAGCGTTTCAGAAATAGACAGAAAAAGCAGTAGTTATGATAGTCAGAATGAATCAAAAAATGTAATTGGACCACATCAGCCGCTGTAACGATTCTATTCAAAGCCAGCAAGGTGTACTGCTATGAATCTATGTCTCATGAAACTAGGGAGCGAAATGGCCTTCACATTTCCAGAGCGCTTTACATTTATGAATCCTCAGTTGAGGAATTAAATCCTCCCTGGGCTTTATGGATCCCCACTCCTTTGAGGGGATCTCACCGAAGATGCTTAAAAGCTGCGCCCAAAACCCAAGAGACACAAATTACAGCTCCGCCTAGATCAAGTCAAGCTTCAACTACGAAAAATTCCGAAATTACTCACAAAGCGAGTCTCAAAGTACCCAGATTAAAGAACAGAATGTAGACAAGAGTAAATCACGACTCAATCTTGCCTATCGCAGCCACCTACCGTTCACCGTCACACCTTCATTCTTTCCAAAAACTTTAAAACAAAAAAAAAAAAAAAAAACAATCAATCCCAACTTGTACAAATCCTCGATAATTTAAACGAAATGTACCTGGCAGGGCAATCAGATCACGTGCGCACATCACCACGATATAAGGTTTCCAGCAACAACAACTCCTTCCCCAATGGTTAAAGATACTAAATACTACGACATCTTGGGTGTCGAGGCGTCAGCCACAGACCAGGAACTCAAGAAGGCATACAGAAAACAGGCAATCAAGCTCCACCCGGACAAAAACGGCAATGATCCAGAAGCAGCAGCGAAGTTCCAAGAATTGGGCGAAGCTTATGGAGTTTTGCAGAATCCCGAGCTGAGAGCTCTCTACGATGAGTTGGGAATAGACGGTATGAAAGAAAGCAAAGTGGGTGCTGAGGCTGCAGATATAGACCCGGCAGAGCTATTCAAGATGATCTTTGGAGGCGACAGTTTCAAGGAGTGGATCGGTGAGTTGTCCATGTTTGACGATTTGACCAAGACTGTCGACATCATGGGCGAGGGAAATGAAGAGATCGAAGGAACCGAAAAGCAGGCTGATGAAGCTGCTCTGAAAATGCAAGACTTGGCTGTCAACCAGAAACAAGGCGAGGTTTCACAGGCCAGTGAAACTGGAAGATACACCGAGTTGAGCAACGAGATGGAACGCAAGAAGCAGCAGAAATCAAAACTCAAGAAAGAGCAGCGTGAAAAGTTAGAGCAGTTCTACAAGGAATCGCAGGAAGCTAAGGAGAAGCGTATTTCCGAACTATCCGAAAAAATGTTGAAACGCATTGAGAGGTACCAGACTGCACGCTCCAACGAGGATTCTTTGAGGCAGTTCACCGCCAAACTTCGAGAGGAGTTTGACGATTTGAAGGTGGAGTCGTTTGGAATTCAGCTTTTGCACTTGATCGGTAAGACTTACACCACGCAGGCCAAAGCGACGATCCTGGCGCTGAAGACCTTTGGAATTACCAAGATCTACACGTCCATGAGGACCAAGACTAGCAGAATGAAAACCGGTTTTTCCATCATAAAGACAGCGATTGATGCCCAGGCTTCGGCTCAGCAAATGGTCCAAGAGCAAGCCAAGCTTGAGCAAGCTGGCGTGGAACTCACAGAAGAGGACAAGTACAAGCAAATGGAGCAGGAGAGAATCATGACAGGCAAGTTGTTGAATACCGCCTGGGCCTCTACGAAGTTTGAGCTTACTGGCGTTTTGAACAAGGTCAGCCACCGTGTTATGAACGACAAGAACATCAGCAAAAAGGAGCGTGTGGCACGTGCAGAGGCCGTGCTTTTCATTGCCAAACAGATGTTGGAGACCCAGAGAACACCGGAGGAGGACGAAGAGGCCCAAATTTTCGAAGAAATGATGGCCGACGCCTCTGCAAAGAAACAACGTGGCAACAAACATGCCAATATGAGCGAACGGGACTTTGAGCAGTATTTCCAGCACTACGATCCTGAAGAAGATCTGGCAGAGAAGAAGTAAGAAATGGCTGCGAATTTTGAGAGGTATGGAGCAGGGCAGTCGGACCTACATACAGGGCGCTCCAGACCTTACTAAAAAGTGAGGAAGACTCACCTCGCTGACCAACGTCTTATTTCTTAGAAGTCATCATGGCACCAAACTCCAGACAAGTGCTTGGCTTGTACAAGAAGATGCTTGAGAAAGCTTACAAGTTTGACAACTACAACTTCAGAGAGCACGCTAAACGGAGAATCCACGACTCCTTCAAGGCAAACAAGAACGTGACCAAAGAAGAGGAGATCACCTCCTTCTACAACGAAGCCATCAACGAGTTGGCCATGTTGGAGAGACAGTCGACCATCTCGCAGATGTTCACCTTGGACAAGCTTGTGGTGGAGCCTTTGAAGAAGCACCACTAGAAATGAAAGAGGACTTTACAGGCGACTTGTATAAAGATAATGACGATACGACGCCGAGGAGGCCTATTCAATCTCCTTGCGGCAGAAACGGAGTTAATAAACACTTGATTAGCTATGTCCGGGCTACCGGCTGTAGATTACACCCGGGGCAAGTCCCAGTTCTCCTTGAGCTTGGCCCCAGCCTCCGCATACTCCTGAACCTCCTGTTCAGTGATTTCTGGAAACTCTCTTCCCACGGGTTCCTGGCCTTTGAGGGCTCCTAGAGCCGTGAGCGTTCTCATGTATTCTAGGGCATCAAAAGCTCCAATGGTGTGGTAGGCCCGGCGTTCTCCTTTTTCTTGGAGCCGCTTTTCCGCCCACAAAAGTTGCTCTTTACGGCTGGGCAAGCTTACCCTGCTGGAAAGGTACCGTGCTGCCAAAATAGCCTGGAACTCAAAAGCTCGAAACGAAATTGCGTCTGTGGGGACTCCCAAGATAAGCAAGAGAGGCTCGTCTATAAGAAATGTGTGCTGGTAGAGAGAGGGGATGATGATACCGTTGCGGGTGATGTTTCCGTATTCTCTCTTGAGGAAGGGGAATGAGAATTGGTAACCTGTTGCATAGACGATATGGTCTGGGTTATCCACCGTGGTACCGTTGTTGAAAACAACCGAAAAGCCGTCGTCGTCCACTTTGATCTCCAGGATTCCCGGCCTTATCTCCACGTTGGGGCGTCTGGATTTCCGTTGTTGACCCGTTTCTTCCCGAACCAGCTGGTACACCTTGTTGGCAGTTTCGGCAGCGTATTTGGTCAAATCGGCACCCAGAGCCCGTGCTCCCACCACAACGACCGTCTTGTCCTTGTAAGGGGCGGAATTTCGGTAGTATTTGGCGTGCTGGACGACACTGGGCCACTTTTCTTGGATCTTCTCGAGTCCCGGTGTGGCTGGAATAAACGGCACATGGTAATGCCCTGTTGCAACCACGACGGCGTCAAATTTTTCCTGGTACCACTCCTCGGTAGCGTCCTGAAGCTGGTGACGAAGTGTGAGTAAGAAGTCGTATGGAATGGCTTTCTCAGAATTGACCACTCTTTGTACGTCTTCCACAGCCGTTTTCTTCACAAGCTTCACGGACGAGTTCTCCTGGTGCCGGGAGATGTACCTGTCGATGTAGTTACGAACATCCCCACGATCCACATACCGGTTTTGTTCCCCAGACTTCCATGCTTTCTCATCACTATAAGTCATCATATTCTCGATGATGTTGGTGAGCATGCCGTTGTAACACGGTGTGTGGACAAAACGCTCCTGTCCATCTGCAATACGCCTGATTCTGGGGGCTTTCTCGTCATCGAACGGGTTGTACAACGGAGGATCAAGCTCGTCTGTCAGAGCACCAGCTTTGATAAGTTCGTGGGCTGCCTTGGGACTTTCGTCAAGCACCCAAATTCCGCCGTACGTGTCTCGTCTTTCGAAGAGCACGATTTCGTCGAACTTTTGCTCCTTGACTAAGGAGTCTAAGGCTATAGCGCCAGAGGCACCTCCTCCAATTATGGCGATTCTCTTGATCTGACCATCAGGGACTGAAACCGGAGTTTCCAAATCACCGAGGAAATCAGGTACTACCGTTGATGGCATAGTGAGTTTGGAAATTTGAAGTAAGTGAAAAGTTCATTCTGCGTATCTAGCTCGTTTAAAGGGTGATTTGGAACTGTGGTTCGCAGCCACACATCTCTATCACCCGCATAATAATACGTCAATCGTGCAGCGCGCATATGGCGTAATTTGGGGTATAGATTCGAGAGGGTGGGCTGATAAGCGTTAATAACTTTAAGCGAGAATTAGTGCTATCATGCAATTGAGGTGGCTTTAATTGTCTTTTAAAAGGGGGTAAATTCAGGGGTCGTTCACGGACTCGGCACTCAGGTTCCGAATTTCGAAAAACCACTCGTCAATGCAAGTAAAACCATTGTGGGAGAGAAAGTTGATCTGCCTTGCCTTGATTCGATTGTGCTTAAGAGACGTCGCTTTGGTGTCGCAAGAACCGTAAAGTTAACCGTTTCAATGCAAGGAAGAATGCGCTGATCTGAGTGTTTCCCGTCAATGTGAATGGGATATATTTCTGGTACCCAATTATAAGAAGATCAAAGACACGGAGAGTTAATCCTCAATAGATCAGTCTCGGACCTTGTGGATGCAAAAATACCATCTGTGAATGCTAGAGGAACTATGTGTGAATAGACTAAAGAATACTCAGAGTGGACCTTGTCGCCAGTTCTGAGACAGCAACCGGGTTCTCTTTCTCTGATAAATGTCTTAATCTACGACCTTTCTAGTATATCCAAGCTAATGCCAAGACCAAATATGCTTTGTTTACATACTCTAAGTCTTGAGCAAAACTGCTCTGGAAGCAACTTCTATTCATATGTGCTTCGCTCAATGAAGATTTAATGTTTAGCTTATTAAGTATGGCCACACCGACAATGAGCACCGAAGGCCACGCACCGACTCTTAATCCAGAAGTTAAAATTAACTCACCTTTCGACTCTTGAACTTTTCCAGGATGTCAATAATTTTTCGAGATCAGTGATCGCCTTGACCTAGCTTGAGAGGGGGTCAAAAGGACACCGAGGGCAACCGCCATTTTCAAGTAATAAATAATAGATAAAACGTCAGTGAGTTGACCATTTGCAACAAGAGTGAGTTCTCTTTGATTCTGGAGGCTGAATCACACGCCGACGTCCCAAGAACCAAGCATAGTAATGAAATTGGCAGGAGCAGATATTCCAATTACAACCGCCGGTAGAAAGCTGCAATATCGCAGCTCTTTCGGAGCTCCTGGCCATGCAACTTGAGATACAACAACATAAGCCCACACAAGGATATGACGCCGGCTATAATCGAGAACAAAACTCCTGTCCCAAGAGCTTTGGTCAATGGAACAGTGACAAAAGTGGCTATAGCGGCAAGCACCTGACGAACCAAGTTGTTGAGTGCTACTCCTGTAGCTCCCTTTCCAGGAAGCACATCCACCACATATGTGAAAGTTACTCCCACTAATAGCATATAAGAGAAACCAAAAAGCGCTGTGCCCACAAGAGGAGTCACCCAGTGCTCCCCATAGTGCATGCACCAGCCAAATATAAGGCACGAGATGGGATAGCCAATAACGCCTATCACGCAGTTCCAGGATATCCTAGCCTCTGCTACGAGTTCGCCGTTGTGACGATCGGCGTGTCTTCTCAAGCGTCTATCGTGCCATTTTCCACCGAAAACAGAAGCGATAACGTAGGTTACCAGCATAGGAATGTACATGACACCGACGATAACCAGGCTGTAGTTATAGGGTGCCCTGCTGTAGCCGTATGTCAACGAAGCATTGAAGAAGTACATTCCTCCAAATAAAATAGACAGGTATGTGATCAGTAGAAGTGCTGGAGGGTAGCCCAAGAGCACAAGCGAATGGAGGGGTCGAATGAGGTAGTCGTAAGTCTGGGTTTTCCAGGAAGCTTCAGAATTTTCAGAAAGACCCGACTTGCCAGAATGCACAGACCTGTTATTAGAAGCGTACCGTTCAGGTGCTAGTGAGACGTCGGCACCGGTCATCAGGTGGATGGAGCGTTCTCTAGTTAAAGCAGCACCTAGAGGAGCACCAATTTTTTCGTTGTCGCCATCCGAATGCTTCTCCAGAACCTGCTGGAGCTGCTTCATAACAAGGGTCATGTTGTCAGCTTTTCGGAGGGTTTCTGGAAGGAGAAAAACCACTAAAACGAGAACTAGCCCACACGCTATCACCATAACCCACATAGTGGCTCTCCAACCCCAGGCCTCAGTCACAGCGCCGCCCAAAACAGGCGCCAAAAAAATAGATAGAAGATTGCCCAAGTAGAAAAGACCCAAAGCAAAACCCCGTTCTTCCTGGATGTATAAATCAGCCACAGTAGCAGCTCCACAAGCCTGAACAGAAGAAGCACCTGCCCCTGACAAAAATCGAAGTGCTATAAGCACGCCAATGGACGGAGAGAGAGCAGAGCCAATGCAGAATGCCAAAAACCACGTGAACGAGATGATGTAGACGGACCGGCGGCCGTGTTTTTCGGAAAAGTTCAGCCACCACACTGGAAAGATACCCAAAGAAAGAATGTACGTTCCGATGGAAACATTAACCACGCCCTCCGAAGTGTCTAGACTTTGAGCTACGTCCAGTGACGCAGGGTACAATATTGACGTGCCCATGGGTCCAGTAAAGCATGCAAAAACGACAATGAATAGAAGCACATACTTTATCCCTGGGCTGTAGCAGCGGGCATCTTTGATTTCCGCAATTAGCGACAGCTGAGCTAGTAGTCCTCTTCGTTCAGCTCTAGCGACTTTTTCAGCTCCTTCGTTGGTGGACTTTTCACTGGAGGCTTGTTCAAGATCCAGCTCATCGTGTAATGCCCGAGCTAAATGCTCCAGGTGGGCCGAGGCCAGGTCTAGTGTGGCCTCTGAAGAAAACAGCATTCTCTATTCAGCAGTTTCTATTGGTGAACACAAGCATGCAAGGGTTCAACATTTTGAGTCATCAAGTCACGATACCAGTTTTGGCGGGGGTAGGCGGGGCACACAATTTCCGGGGTGAAAAGCCCCGGGCATGAAAGACTTCAGGCGCATTCGTCACGAGTGAGCCACATTGGGAAATTCTTTTATTTTGAGAGGCCCCTTCGGAGTTTGAAGCTGTTGTCCGATGCTGGCGCCCGGGATCAACCGGATGCACAGAAGAGGTACTTAGAGATGGATGGGAAGTGAGGATATATGTGCGGCTGGATGGAGCATTTTTTGAAGGCAGGGCGGCTAATGCCTGGGAAGTAATCGCTTTTTTTTATTGCACCATGTGTGAGTGAGGTTCTTCTGGATGCTTGTGCATTATGGGCTGAGAGATTTGACCTTGCCTTTTCATTGTAGTCGGATCGATCTAAATATCTTAGCAGCTTGATAGCGTAGCTGTCAAAGGGTCAGTTGTTCAGCCATGTCACTTTGGTACGGCTTTTTGCGTCTATTACTCATTCAACAGTGGACAACAGTGCTAGGCTTTCCGTCTTGAAATAGCTTCATTCTGGCAAGTATTGAAATTCAAAGCTACAGTAGTTTTTCGAGCTTTGATTTTTGTGAATTGTTGAAAAACGCAGAGAAACGTACATCTGCTGCTTCATGGCTGAGAATGGTAGAATTACCGATGAATCATAAACTCAAACTTTGGGTTCACGAATACATACGCTCTTTGACACATAGGCCCGAGTCTCTTTAAACGAAGCTTCTCCTCGCTAACAGAGTAGGGGTTATTCTTTCAAAGCATATTGTTCTCTTCAGCAAGATGTGCAACTCTAGTAGTGTTGACACCAGCCCTTGAGGACCGACCTCACTGTGACAAACCATAAAAACATTATTAAATACCACAGTACAGAAGAATGTTAAACTTGACTTTAATTTCTAATTCCTTTGATTATGAAAATTCTGGCCTTTGATCAAACCCAGTGGCTCCCCTACACGCATTCCCACTTACAACCCTACACCAAAGTCCACCAAACACTGCTCCTAGCCCCATTCAAAGAAAAGAATGCTTTCAATCAACCAAAACCTTTTTTTCGACTTATGTCAATTTTGCACCACATTTCTCGAGCTTATCATCTTAGGCAACTGCCCACGTGCAGACCAATCGATCCTCATGCATGCACTAAGCTGTCATCTCGGCTAAGTAATTCCTTCACCGCTACTACTTTTTTCCTATGTCACTCCCTGAATTGGATCTCCATCGGCCCTTAGATAGGGATATTCCATCTACTATTCGCCGCATTCCTTTACGACCCCGCCTTTCTCTTGCTGCGTTGACTTTGCATGGTGATTTCTACAGACAGCTTCAATCGAGAACCAATGCCCGGATTTTCTGGCACCCGGCGACAGTAACATTCATGGTTGTGGTGCTCTCGGCGACGTTGGTGTACCAATACTACGACTTATGGGTTGTGTCGGACACCTGGGCCGAGTTTGGCTCCCTAGTGATGCGCAACAAGTATTTGGTGACCACGTTGTTTCCATCGCTTATTTTCGTTGCAGGAACCGTGGGACTCACGAGTTTTCTTCTCACAGACGAGGTTCGTGTGATCAGCGACAACATCGGTGGAAGCGCCCAGCAATTGCGCCTTTTTGGCTTTCCCTTGAAAGTTTATGCCAATGCTTCCCCACAGGACTTGGAGAATAAGGAAAGTGCAGAGTTTTTGAAGAATGCTTCGGCTTCGACTGACCTAATTGAGTATCGTGAGTCGCCTATCGCAATTGTGACCGTGGTGCCGCTTCCAGAACAGTCCACCAGAGACACATTCTACGCAAAAATCACGGGGTTCCATGTCAGAAAGTCATACAAGGATGCTGGTTTGCAGAATGAGCTCTTGGATATTGCCATCGAAAAGGCAAAGGAGCTTCTGGCCTCCTACTCGAAGCAAAAGAAGATCAAGAAGAATGCCCTCAGAACGGTGCTTCTCTGCGATGCATACTCTATGGATCCCACCAACAGACCATTTGTGGAGCAGAAGGGATTTGAAATTAAGCTGTCTACCACACAGCTTGATCCGTTTGCAAGCGCAGATGCCAAGCCAGAGAAGTTTTTGAATGTGATTCCCGATAGCGTCATTAAGAGGTTTTTTGGGGTATACAGACATACATACGAGCTTGAAGTGGAGAATGACGGACCAGCGAAGGCTAGCGGAGCAGAGAAGGCTAGTAAGGGGGAAGTTTCGAAAAGGCGGTAAAGATCCATATCTGGAGTATCTGCGATTTGCGACAGGCTCTTCACAAAAAACGCTTGGTGTTATTGGTTCGCTGTTCCCCAAGAATGAGCCGTCAAATCACTGTAAATAATCATTGCACAAAGTGGCCATTGAGGAATTCGTGTCTCTTTCATGCCGCCTCATGGCTTCACCACTGCACATTTCTCTGTAAACCAACCGCATAGCCCAGCATAAATCAACCTATCATGCCTTGATTTCCCTGAAATTTTCTAATCCAACAAACCCGACTTCTTCGTCCGACGGGTCTGCTTTCTAGTACGGTACACATTGTATCCAATGTAGGCAAAGACAACAAGGAAGAACAAGCCAAAGCCCCACTTTACCAGACTGATTATCAAACGACGAATTCTCACCATGAGCGTGGCGTCTGGATCGCCGTACTTTTCTTGTCGGAGCTTCCTCTCTTTTTCTTTGATTCTGCGTTCTGCGGCCCTGAGCCTTTTGAGGGATTTACGGGCACTTGGGCTCTTCCTTTTCCTGCCCAGACCAGCTTTGACTTCCTGCTGCAGCTCGATCATATTCTCAAAGTCTGCAATGGAAGCCACGAAGTCGTCCAGCTCCGGGTGGTACAAAGCAAAAAGCTTGTTCTCCACCACATCCACAGAATGGGAAAGCTCACCGGTTTCGGCACTCACACCCAAGTATTTGACAACAGGGAGCTTCACGTCGGAGACGGTGAAGCAATTCTGCCACTTTTTATCGTTTTCAGGCTCGTAGTTCAAGTCTAAAGACAAGTAGCCGTCTTGCAAGTACACAATACGCATACGGACGGCACCAGAAACCGGGTTCACGACTTTTTTTGCTCGACAAGACGCCAACATAGTGTCAAATCCGTCTGCCATTTTCAGGTACTGGGTGTGACCATCACCTGCCATGGCCACTATATGTGGAAACGAGTTCTGCTTGCCGTTACGGTAGGTATCCACAAAAAGGCCCAAACCGTTGAAGTAGTTCTTAGCACCAAAAACATCACCAATGGGCGAAGGCTCGTCTATAAACCAGACAGCCATACCATCCGCAAACAAGTTTCTATTGCTCTTGCTCTGGATGTGAAATGTGAGCTCCATCTCAAACAGCCGGGCCTGGACAGGCATTTTGGAAAACATGCTGCCCACCTGGTGCTGGGAATCGGATACCAAACGGATCAGATCATCCCTAATCTGATAACCCCCAGCAAAGTTCCAATTGGGCGACCGAAGCGTGGTGGGGTCGATATATGGTCTCAGAAGACCCTGGTCACGGAGCTCAACTTTACGTACGTGCACGAGTGAGGCGTGTTTATCTTGGAACAATTCGTTGATCTGTTCTGGTGAGTAGGAGTCCTGGGGTTTTTTAAGGGAGCGAATGACGAGGAGAATGAGCGCTATGCCGAGTACGGGAAGCCAAAGGCGGGAGCGCACGTCTAGACGGCCCATTTTTGATAAATTTGTTGTGGGTTTTTGGGAAACCTGGCGTGATGTTAGAGATGGTTTAGGTGGTGATTTTGATATTTTGGCTGCGAAACCTCCCGGGTCTGATGGAAGCAACAGATGCAGTCCAAAGACGTCAATTGATTTTCATTTTTGAGCCTTGAAACCTTCAATGGTTTTTTGATATTGTGAAAAATCAGGAAGCGATATTAGGGGCAAGGGCGGATATGGGAACGTAGCTTCCATTTGGAGCCAGCCCCAAGAAAGGAATAGGCGAACTGCAGACTTTTCATTTCCATTTCCATTCTTTTTTTTCCTTTTTCATTTTTTTATCACTAAGTTTGTGGATTTCGCCAAAATTGAACTCTCCGCTTGCTGTAAGCCTGGTAAAGGATTTTGGGGTTTAGATCAACTCTCGGCAGCAGCCGAATCTCAGAAGCAAAAAGTACAAGTGTGCGATAAATCATCAGGGTCAGTTTAATCCTCGTAGCTAATGAGTAGCTTTCTATTTTGATCGAACAATCTAATTAGCTTCCTTGCACTTACCGAGGAGCCCGGGTCAACTTAAAGTTTTTAGATGTGAACTTTTCATTATGGAAAATCCGAAAGCAATGCCTGTGAAGGGGAAGGTCTGGCTACTTGACACGGTGATACAATCTCCAGTAACGATATAAGTAACTTTTCAAATGGCGAGCTGAAAAGTGTGAAGAGCATCATCACTTGGTGAATCTGCGAGTGACAGCTATCCAGACTTCTTCCACAAATATAGAATGATCCATCTGTTCAGCCATCTTCAAAGTTGCTTCAAAATGATCATTATGCCGCCTCAAGACTACTACCCCGGGACAGATTCTTTTTAATTTGGAAGAGCTGCATCACCATGACCTGAAGTTTCATTAATGATACTGACCGAGAGCCGATTCCCACTATACCAAATTATCCACATCAAGCTGTAAGAAAAGCCCATTTTGCCAAAGTCATCATTATCATCCACTTCTTCTCATCACCATCTCACCATCTCACCTCAACATCTATCATCATAACATTAACTACACTCAGGCATTCGCCCATTCCTCTGTTTGTTCCTTGCTATTTACAATACCCAAAGCGACGTGTTTCCCGTTTTACTTACCGTAGTAAACAGTCCTGATGGCGTCTGCCCAGGTCTCCTTCTTTTCACCCTTGATCTCCGAAAGGATACGATCATAGTACCTAGGGTTACCCTTTGGCTTCAAAAGCTTGTCGTCAAGCTTGTACAAGTTCTTGTACTTGTCGTTAACCAAATCCCGGAGTGAGATGTACTGCAACTTCAAGTCTTGTTCAGAGATTTTGGCGATTTTCTCTGGGTTCAGGAAACGCTCGATCTGGACGTCTTTGAACGACGCATAATGATTGATTCTGTCCTTAGGAAGCGTCCTTAGAAGCGAGAGAATCTTATTGGTGATTTCTTTCTTAGACAGCATGGGAGATGGGGTTGATATTTGGCAAGTCTGTGGAAAATTGATAGTTCGGCACCCGTACACCAGTAGAAATCAGCTCCATGATCATTGATTCATTTGGAGACTAGAGGGTATTGGGCATGAGAGATTGTAGAGTCCATGGTTTGATCTAATGATGAAAGTATATCATATAATCAGAGGTTTAAACTAGTGGGAAAGCATATAGGTCGTTGCCTTTGACTTTTAGTGTGTTCACACCTGGGAGTACCTACATATGTGGAACTCAAGCCTTTTTTTTAATTTAAAATGAAGGCTTAAATGCACCTACTTCTCAAAAATTTCCGAAAACTAAAAGGTCTGGTTGCTTTCGGCTGGGTATTATTTTGAGCTTTCGTAGTTCATGGTCAATTTCGCAGCCATTATCTGCTCTGGACTTGGCCAGATGCATTTTCTAATGTCTCAGTGCTAGCTATTTGAAAAAGTGCCTATTCCAGAGTAGATTTCAAAGAAACAAATAAGGCAAGTATCAACGGTCGAAAGTCCAGCAACCCTGAATTGCCTGAAATCCCAGCTGGGTAACGCACTCAGGTGAAGAGCAACTCTCATTGAGCATTTCGATAAAATGGCCTCAATTGCTGCCCATTTGGAGCTATCAAGATATCAATTACAAAGATGACCCTACATTTCACCGTAGTTCAGCCAAAATGAAAGCCTCGCCCTACCTCTGACTCCCTCTATCTTCACTGTGGTCTGGAACCCTTATCTATGGTAAGCAATGTGACTTAAACTCTTCACCACGCAAAGTCTTCATAAACCAAATCTCCCCGAAAGATTATTCATCTTTTCTGACCCTCCCCTTAACCCAGACATCCATCTACTGGTTCGAAACGCGAAGTCGTGTTTTTCAATAAACCTACTACATTGTACAATGAAAGCACCAACACCCCGAGTAATCTTCGTCCGCCACGGCCAGACTGAGTGGTCTAAATCGGGCCAGCACACTTCGGTGACAGATATCGATCTTACGCCGTTTGGCGTCAAGCAAATGAAGCAGACTGGCCATCAGTTGATTGGAACCAAAGACTACCAAATGATTAAGCCTTCAAGCTTGAAGTTGGTCATTTCGTCCCCTAGAAAGAGAGCCCAGCACACTGTGGAACTTCTCCTTGGCGAATTGACCCCAGAGGAAAGAGAAGCCATTCCCGTTGATACCGATGAGGACATTAGAGAGTGGGAGTATGGGGACTATGAGGGTTTGTTGACCAAAGAAATTAAGGAGTTGAGACAGAAACGTGGTCTTGACACTGACTCCTCGTGGCAGATTTGGAGCGACGGCTGTGAGAATGGCGAGGACTACCTCCAGGTCACCGAGAGAATCGACAGGCTTATCAAGAAGATTCGGGACATTCACCGCAAGGCTTTAGAGGACAATGAGCATTCTGATATTTTGGTCGTCGGCCACGGCCACATCTTGCGTTGTCTTGCTGCCCGCTGGGTTGGAACGCCGATCAACCGGAACCCCAACTTCATGTTGGACGCAGGAGGAGTTGGTGTTTTGAGCTATCAGCACCATAACATTGACGAGCCTGCTTTGTTCTTGGCCGGTGCGTTTACTGTTCCCGTGAGTGAGGAGGGTGGCGACCTTTAGAGGGAGGGGAGAGGTTTACTGATGTTCAGCTTGATAATGTGCTAATTGTGATTAACATGAGCAAGACCTTTTGATCGGCAGAATCAGTGCAAGAAGTAGAGATGGCTGAACCAGAATAGGCGATGGGCGTGAAGCTTATCAACGAGTGATTACATTTATTTCAAACCAGGCACTGTCTTTCATAGGAGTGCCACAGACCTAGAACATTTAGAAAGAATACAATTATAGAAACAATGCTGTAGCTATGACTACTCAAGGCGTAAAACCAGTCACCAAATTACACGATTGGATAGGTATAAACGACCTGACGAGGAGGGAGGTGAAGGGCAAATCAGTGACTTTCAACGAGATTGAGCATTAGAAGGTGGATGATTTTTCTGAAAAGTGTCTCGTCTCACTTTAAGTAGGAGGAAAGCCACTTGGAGGAAATACGGATGTTAGCATCAGTCTCAAAATCTATTTGATCGAACTCCTAACGATGCTTCCTCCGAGCGCCTCCAATGCGTCATCCAACCATAATACACTAAGCAGCCCTAAAACCACAATTCAGTAAGCTGTTTTCTGATGAATTTTTCCAGCGCATAACTGCCTTCGCGAGACCTCCTAGTAAAAATGATATGTTATGGTCTATCTTGCACTAGCGAAGGTATATTAGTCTCATCACCGTAAAGTGGAGGCTGGTTCTCAGGCCTTGCTGCTATGTAAACTGGAAGACACTCTAATCTCCCATTCAACTCCGTTTCAAAGAAGGCCATATCTTCACTTGACCAACTGCTTAGTTCGAAAGAGGAGAGAGATACCAAGAGATTGGACAGGGTTGCAGAAAATCCTAGCGAAAGGCTTGTGACTGTCAATGTATCAGAATCCAAGGATGAGGAAGGTATTGAATCTCTCGTGCCAAAACTAGCCCTTGACCCATTTGGAACTTGTTTGGATTGTGTGTTTGAAGTGTTTACTCTGGGTCTTCTTATGGATGTGTTTGGTGTGGAGCTGGTCGATTTTAGCAAAAAAGCCGGTATCGTCTTTTTGGAAACTCGAGTAATCCAGCTCTTGAGTGTTTTCATTGCTTCTATTTCAGAAAGTAATTGGAAACAAGAAATTGATTGAAAAATGGATCCAGGAAGTATTAACTTCTACCCCAGATTCTTGCCTTTTGATGAGGAAGCGCTGGGATAAAATTAAATAGTTCTGCTAAACGCCGTGTTTCGATATTTTAATATTTTGTATTGCACATCTTTCAAGGAGCAGCAATTCTATATTGAATGTATTTTTTTGCTTTTTATTATCTGGAAAGCGCCGAAAAGCAGTGCATCTTTTGTAAATATTCATACAAGAATAACATCAAATAAATGGATTCAGCATTCATTTTATTGAGTTCGGATTGCTGTCGATATCAAATCTCTCCGAATGATCGTCTTTGCCTGGCTTGTGAACCTTACGTCTTTCAGTACCTTGAAAAGGCACCGGCCATTGTAGCTTTTAAACAAGGAACGACTGTCTTAAGTGGAATTAAAGTTGTCCTATTTTGTCTGTGTAAGCAAACGAACGTCCCACCCAATTGCTATTCATTACTCTCAGTATGTCATAATGTACCAAGCTTCTACTTCTGGAAGGCTGATAGAGACAAATTTCAATTTTTTTATCACCAAGATTCCTCGCTTCTTGTGAGCGAGCCGTGCTCGTATTATTGTTTCTTATACCTTTGTTGGCCAAAAATCGAATGTACCATCTTCAATCGTAGGTCTACTGCCTTTAAAAGCTGCTTGAGCAGCAACACTATCGGATAAAGGCTTACTCCACGCTGAAATTGCATATCTCCTTTAACAACTAAACGAAGACCTGCTTTAAGAAGAATAACTTGAGAAAATTACCTAACCTTCCAGGCCTTCACTATTTAATGCGTTGTAAATGCACAGATACATGTGGCCATAGGCAGAAACCCACTGTACCAAACGAATGAAATCTAGGTTGCATTCGCCACTGCCTGTGATAACTTGCTTTTGCTACTCTATTTCCTCTATGACATCTCCGACCGATTTTGCTTTAATTGGCTGCCCCGCCAGGGTTCACCAAAAAACGCCAAAGTGGGGCACTGATTCCGTTCTCCAAACGCCTCCACACCAAAGCACACCAAGCCGCAATCGTACCGAACTTGCATTCAGAATTTCATTACTGATACACGCTAAAGAAATAAAGAAAACACTCAGAATCATTTAACTTCCAAAGCCCCCGCAAAGCCTACTCGAAAATTACCCCGCGATGAGCCTGGTATGCGCTAGTGAGGCAGTAGGATTGGAGAAGGCGTTTTGACGACAAGAATAGGCAGGAAAAAGACGAATCACCACTTGAATTACACCATCAGTGTTCAAATGTATACAATGGCCAGCAGATTCTGTGATTCCCCAATGTCCAATGTGGAGAAGTTTCCAACTTTCTATAATCTAAAGCGCGTTTCGACAAAGCATGGAAAGCAAGGGCAAAGGAGATATCAGAGGACTTATTTTTGACGGGTTGAAGAGAAAAGTCCAGCGATTTGAAGAAGGTCTCTCAAAGCCGTCTTTGTCTGTCCTGTGGAATCTTCACATCTGCTACATCAAGACCATACCATACCGATCCTTCCATCGACCCCAAAAGCCACCATAACTCAAAAAAGAGAAAAATGTCGAACGACCAACTCTACTTCCCTCCCAATTCCTCTCTCTACCTCACTCCCCCACGGAATTTCTGTACCCCGCGAAAAGCCATATAAACGCTTTTTTCAGCGAACATCCACTACACTCTTTCACTCCAAAACCAAAAATGCACTATTCTGCAGTCACGGGATCCTCCGACAAAGCCCCCACGGTGCCTGTGTGGCTTGACTGTGACCCAGGAAACGATGATGCTTTTGCCATTCTTTTGGCGGCTCTTCACCCAAACTTCAACCTTTTGGGTATCTCCACCGTTCACGGCAATGCGTCCTTGGAGAAAACAACAAACAATGCATTGGCGTTGCTCGAGCTCATGAAGTTCCAGCAGGACGAAATCAAAGTCTACGCTGGCGCCTCTCGTCCATTAGTATACGAACCTGAGCATGCTCCAGAGGTCCATGGTGATAGTGGCCTTGGAGGCGCTGGATTACCTCCAGCGACCTTGAAACCCGCAACGGATAAGGGCTATTTGGAGGCCATGCGTGATGCTATTTTGGCTCACAGCGGAGAAATCTGTCTTGTGGTAACAGGCGCTATGACCAACTACTGCCAGCTTGTGGAAAAGTACCCAGACGTGAAGCTGCACATTCGTTATGTTTCTATCATGGGTGGATCTGTGCACTGCGGCAATGTCACTCCTTTTGCCGAGTTCAACATGTACTGTGACCCCCACGCTGCTGCTCCAGTGTTGGAGGACCCTGTTCTCGCAGACAAGACCGTTTTGAGCACATTGAACATTACACACTCGGTTTTGGCCACTGAGCGGGTCATCAAGGCCATCTACGATCCTGCCGGACCCAACAATTCCCGCATCCGGAAGTGCTACTTTGATCTCATCAACTTCTACTACGAGCTGTATGTCCGTCGTTTTGGCAAGATTCGGGGCCCTGCTGTGCACGATCCGTTGGCCATGTTCTTGGCTTTGACTATGTCGGCTAGAGACAAGGAGGAGTTCCGGGATTTCCACGATGCGTGTGACTTTATTTTCTACAAGAGACAGACCAAGGTGACGATTGACGGTGAACGCAGGGGAGAGACCGTTTTGCAAGATGGTGACATGGACCCTTTGAAGCTGGAGAAGGGCGGAGCCTTTTTCGGCCAGTCCGTGAACATGCACTTGTTCTGGCACTACATGTTGCGTGCGTTGGAACTTGCGGATGAGCAGATAGCTCAGCGTTCGTAGATTAATAGAACTTAGAAGCGAGGTGTGTGGTAGGAGGATAACCGGGCACATGAGATGTAAAACTCTATGTTGGTGGTGTCTTAAATTTTGGGGGTCTAAAAAGTAGTAGAATGGATCGGCTTTGGTTAAATGGGAATGGTAATTGCAAATCATTTGATCACAAGAACCAAAAGCGTTCGATTGAAGCTTGAAATAGTTAAAAAGTTAACGAAAATATAAATACAGTAGATTAAGCTATTAATTTTTAGTGCCATTACTGGCTCTTAACATCCCACAGATAGCCCCGAATTAAAACGAATGTATAACTATGCGGCTGTCGTGACTAGTTTTTGTGGTCCATCTATTGCTCCAGGAACAACGGGGGTTTCAGGCAAAGCCTGGCCAATTTCAGCGGCCTTCTCATCCACACCCAGGCCGTCTTGGATCGCCTGCGCATCTGTTTTAGCCGCAGCCTTGGACTCATCCAAACTCTCCAGCTTCTCACCGCTTTGAGCCAAGAGTTCTGATTCGCTGGAGATTTCGTTCTTCACCACCTCGGCGACTTCTATTCCAATGGCTCCAATACAATCCTGGGCCCAGATCACGTCGAGATGATTGTAGGTGGGCAAATCGTGGACTGTGAGGTTCTTGCCCTCCTTGTAAAGTCTCCTTTCATAATGGGTCATGTGAGAGGCTAAACGGCGTCCATCCACAAGATAATCCTCGCCGCAGATGAAGATGGTCATGGGCGTCAACGTTTCGGCGTTCTTGTGGAAGGAGAACCACTCAGATTTGTATGGAAAGAACGTCTTTTCATCTGCAACATGTATATCCTGCTGCTCTTGGGTTCGGGAGAAGCTTATGTCGAGGTCACGCAGCTCCACACCAACCTGTTTTTCCTCATCATCATTAGTGGGGACTGGTGTGAAGGCGTAGTTTTCTCCATTCGCATATGCCTCTTTACTTTGAAGCTGGTTCAGGAAACCCTCTTCTACCGAATACGAGAGCCACCAGGACATGAGTTTGGCAGAGATGTACGACACGTTCATCAAAAACTGAATGTGCTGCACCTTTTTGTCGTTGTAATTATTACGGATGTTCCAGCCGAAAAGATACTTGAACATCTGGTACGAAATGGTGGAGTAAAGTTTGGTCGTGCCAATGTGGCGTCTCGCCCACCCGAGAAAGCCAATAAAGACGCCTTTGCCGAAGATGGCCTTGTAAGCCGTTGGCGAGCGGTTATGGATGAATTTGATGAAGGAGCGATCGTGGAAAAGCGACCCAGGAAAAATGGCCAGAGCTAAAGCGAAAAAATGAATGATTTTGGCGTGGTAGGCCGCCATTTTTGGGTTACGAAGCATGAGAAACGTCTGCGTGCATCCCTGGGAGTGGCCCACAAGATGCAATCGTTCATGATGGGGTTTCCGCGAGAGAACGTTATCGATGATACACGGAAGATCGTAGACAGCGAACACACGAATGTCCCAGTCCCAAAACTCTTCGTTGTGCATGAGGTTTCCCTTCAATCTGGCATGTTTGGGCTCAAACTCACAGCGATTATTACCCATCCACACGTCGAAGCCCTGGTTGATGAAGTAGTAAGGTAGGGAGTTTCTTCCTGGAGCTAGCCATGCTCCAGAAGCAGAAAGAAGACCGTGCTGAAGCAAGATGGGCGGTTTGCGAGCTCTTTCCTCCTCCAGGTCCTTTGGGTCAATGAGCCGATGCAAGGGTAAAATGTACCCATCTTCTGTAGTGATTTCGTATTCCTCTAAATCAAGCGAAAGCTGCTGAGCGTAGTAGCGCAAATTTTTCGTGACTTTGAGTTTCTTCATATCTGGGTACGGCTGCTGGGGCCGGTACTTCTCCGAGCCATTGTTATCCTTAGGCACGTTGTTTTTTTCCCGTCCCGAAAAGACATCTCGGAGATGCCATATAGTGGATCCGGAAGAAAGCACTATGACGAAAATAAACGACAAAATTGCGGATGTGACGATGATGAAATACCGCATAAACGTTCCGTGTGCCGCTACCTTTGGAGGCGGGTCAAAGATGGAATTCGTAGCCATAGTGTGAAGTGTAAGTTGTTGTATGTGGGGTTGTTGATATTTGAGACAGAGAGGTGCGTTTGGACCCAGGCCTGCATTGGGGCACCAGAGTAGATGGCCAGGATAGGCAAGAAATAGATTTGGGTGAGTTTTTAGAAGCTGGTGAGGGTTTTGCAGAAAAAGAGAAAAAGGCGATTTATGCGGTCTGGTCATTTAGTTCTGTATTGGAAGTTTCTTGTAAATGGAGGCTTGGCAGCCCATCGATGCGATTTCGAGGTTGAGGAAGTGAGAGAGATTTACGAGGAGTCGCAAACTCATATTTCGGAAAAAAGTAGAATTTTGAAGCAGGAACAAAAAATGAGCCAGGAAAGTCTTTTTGTGTGAAAGATACGACCTGAATAGTCTCATTGAGAAAGTGGAATTATGGGGCACCTAAGAAGCGCTCGTTGCCATTGAGGTATCTAAATAAGCTGCTTGAAGGCGTTTCTTTGTTTAAGGTATGATGAGAGAGCCATATCGGGCAAATTGAGTCAATTGAGTCGTGATTATGGATATTTCTTCTGGATGAGATTCTAAGACCTAAACAAATGAGAATGAAGGAGAAAGGCAGGTGGAAGGAGAAACTTATTTGATGACCTCATGACTTGGATCGAATTCTCATCAGTTCATGGAAAACTTGAACCAATCTCACAAATTTCGTTCAACAGCGTCTTGCTAACACTACACTCCTCTGCATTCTCACGTCCTTTATTCTGGATGAACCAGTATCAATTTCGCTAAGACTACAGCTTTACTTAATTTTTTTTTTTATTTTGGTTATAAAGGCGAAGCTATACATTCCTCATCACTAGTGGCCAGCTAATGAATGTTGAAAGT